>LR778256.1:27892063-27945491 GCA_902810595.1 Coregonus sp. 'balchen'
CCCGGGGGGGGGAAAAAAGGAAAAGAGAAAATTTTTTAAAAAAAAATTTTGGTCCCCCCCTTTTTGGTTTACCCCCCCCTTTTTCTTTTTTTCCCCGTTTTTTTTTTATTCCCCGGTTTTTTTAAAACCATACGGGTCTTCCCTGTTTTTTTCCCTCATAAGGGGGGAAAAATTAAAAGGGGGGGGAAAAATTGGCCCTTTAAAGCTGGGGGCGGGGGGGGGAAAAGATAAAAGGGAAGGAAAAAGGAAAAAAGGGGGGGGGGGGGGGGGGGAAAAGGGGGGATGAAGGAAAGGAAGGGGAAGGGGAAGGAAGAAAAGGGGGGAAAAAAAAAAAGGGGGGAAAAAAAAAAGGGGGGGGAAAAAAACCTTTTTTCCCCTTTTTTCCCTTTCGTTTTCCCCCTTTTTCTTTTCCCCCCTTTCCCAAAAAAATAAAAACCCCCCTTTTTCCCAATCCCCAAACAACACCCCCCCAAAAACCACAATAAAAACACAAAAAAACCCCAAAAAATAAAAAAAACCCCCCCAACAAAAAAATAAAACCAAAAAAAAAGGATACCACCTTGTTCTAAAATTTAAACAAGATTCTCCAAATAAATCCAATACGTATAAATATGATGATTCTCCCCTTAAAATAAATTTTATATAAAGATAATGATCTACAACTACATACTACACTGAAAAAATATTAACAAATTAAAAAGTTGGCCATGTTTTATGGGCTGAAATAAAAAATCCCAGAAAAGTCCAATATGCCAAAAACTTATTTTTTCAAATTTGGGGGCACAAAATTTTTTTTACAAAACCCCGTTAGTGACTTTCTCCTTTGCCAAATTCCTCCCCTGACCGGTGTGCATATCCAAGAAGCTGATTAAACAGCATGATACACTGCTATGTGCAACCTTGGTGGCTGGACATACAATGTGCATTTTTGTCAACAACAATAACGCAATGCCACAGTGAGGTCTCAAGTTTTGAGGGAGCTTGCAATTAAATGCTGTGACTTCAGGAAAGTCCACCAATGCTGTTGCCATACTTTAATTTCTCTACCATAATAAGCCACCTCCAACTTGGTTTTAGAAATTTGGCAGCCACGTCCAAAAAAACGGCCTCACCACCCAGACCGCGTGGTATGGCGTTCGTGTGTGCGAGCGGTTTGCTGATGTCAACCGTTGTGAACAAGTTGCTCCATGGTGGCGGTGGGTTATGGGTTAGACGAGGCATTAGCTAAACAGACAAACCGAACACAATGGCAATTTTAAAATCTATGGCAATTTGAATGCAAAATTGCAGCCCCATAACTACCGTGATGAATCCCCTGAGGGTGGGAGTGGGTCTAGGTGCCCCTGCGGGGCCCTTGTGAGGCCCATCTCCTAACATACTAGAGAGGAAAGAATGATGATTCTATCTACTATCGACATCTAATCTAAACATCTAACAAACAAATTCTTATCTTCTACACAAAAATAAATCTAATCTAAACACCTAACACACACTAACACACTGTAATAAAGAACAATCTCAGTAATCTTCTTCTCTTCTTTAGATATCTAATTAAAACATCTAACGCCTGAACAATATCTTACTGAGAGAACCCCTATGATGATCCCATTTGAGCCGTTACCACACCCAGGAAATGATGATGGGTATCATATCCCCAAGGGGAGGACGATTACAGAGGAAATGACTTCATGTGAATGTTGTGAATGGCCTCTCGGTGAAATGGCTTTCAGATAGAAAGGCTTCTGGTCTGACATAGGGGACAGAGGATTGACTGGATCTGTGTGATTGACATTAATTGATGAACGATATCAGTCTTATGGATTTAAACTGCCAATTGACAGCAGGTTAAGCACCCAGTATGGTATAAATTCCCTTCCCATTCAAATCGTCACACCTTATTGCACAGATTTGAAAGAACTGACCATGTTGCTTGGAGCTGCAGGTTTCACCAATGAGTGCAGATGAAGAGAGAACACTGATGTGGGACCTGTTGGAGGCCGGATGGACTGATGTGGGACCTGTTGGAGACCGGATGGACTGATGTGGGACCTGTTGGAGACCGGATGGACTGATTTGGGACCTGTTGGAGACCGGATGGACTGATGTGGGACCTGTTGGAGGCCGGATGGACTGATGTGGGACCTGTTGGAGGCCGGATGGACTGATGTGGGACCTGTTGGAGGCCGTGGGACGGATGTGGGACCTGTCTGGAACCGGGATTGACTGATTGGACCCTGTGGAGGCCAAATGGACTATGTGGGGACCTGTTGGAGGCCGGATGGACTGATGTGGGACCTGTTGGAGGCAGATGGACTGATGTGGGACCTGTTGGAGGCCGGATGGACTGATGTGGGACCTGTTGGAGGCCAGATGGACTGATGTGGGACCTGTTGGAGGCCGGATGGACTGATGTGGCCCTGTGTGGAGGCTGATGGACTGAATGTGGGACCTGTTTGGAGGCTGGAGACTGATGTGTTACTGTTGGAGGCCGGATGGACTGATGTGGGACCTGTTGGAGGCCGGATGGACTGATGTGGGACCTGTTGGAGACCGGATGGACTGATGTGGGACCTGTTGGAGGCCAGATGGACTGATGTGGAACCTGTTGGAGGCCGGATGGACTGATGTGGGACCTGTTGGAGGCCGGATGGACTGATGTGGGACCTGTTGGAGGCCGGATGGACTGATGTGGGACCTGTTGGAGGCCAGAGGGACTGATGTGGGACCTGTTGGAGGCTCGATGGACATGATGTAAGGACCTGTTTTTGGAGACGGTGGACTGTGTGGGACTGTTGGAGCCGAGGGACTGATGTGGGACCTGTTGGAGGCCAGATGGACTGATGTGGGACCTGTTGGAGACCGGATGGACTGATGTGGGACCTGTTGGAGACCGGATGGACTGATGTGGACCTGTTGGAGACCGGATGGACTGATGTGGGACCTTTGATCGCCAGGATGGAACTGATGTTGACCTGTTGGCGGCCGGATGATTATGTTGACCTGTTGGGAGGCCAGATTGCTCCTGCATGTCTTTACCTGTGATTTGCTCTGTGTATTACTACAGCAGGCTACTCTGGTCCTGCAGTGTCTTTACTGTGGCTGGTTTAGCTTACAGTGGAAGATAAAAAAAAAAACAATCAAGGCAGAACAAACTGAACAACCAAACAAAGAATAATAAACGGACGCGGTGATTATCAATGAACACTCAGAAACTAGTAGATGGGGACGGCCAAGCAGCACGGGTCACTGATTATCTCTTGATCTTTTGACACACAACTTACTCTAGAAACAGTTTTTTCTCACTTTGCAGTGAAGCGACCCTGATTTCTATAGCTGAAGGAGACAGAGAGTTTGATTTCCATTGGTTTTGTTATTTGTTTACTCTCACAGTAACACACTCTGATTCATCAGTAGAACGTCAAGGTAGAACGCTTCTCCCTGAACACGCTTTCAGTGCTTGTTACTTCAACATACCTTACAAGAGAGGTATGAAGTGGTATCATATTTCTTCCTGTTGATTGGTTGGTCCAGTGGGACTCTCTCTGTTGCTGATTGGTTGGTCCAAAGGGACTCTCTCTGTTGCTGATTTGGTTTGGCTGGCCCGAGGGGTCTCCTCTCGTTGCTGATATGGTGGTCCATAGCTGCTCTCTGCTCCTCTTTTGCTTGATTGAGTTGTCCATAGAGACTTCTGTCTTTTGCTGATTGGTTGGTCCAGAAGGACTCTCTGTTGCTGATTGGTTGGTCCAGAGGTTCTCGTCTTTGGTGCTGATCTGGTGTTGGCTGCTCTCAGGCAGTGGGTCCCTCTTCTGTTCTTACTGCTGGTGTGGGTATCTCAGAGGCGAATCTCTTCTTGAGGCCCCTCCTGTTTGTGTCATGTTCCTCGGTTCTCTTTTCCCTCTGTTCACCTCTTTGTTTTTCTCCCCTTCTTCTTCCCCTTCTCTACTCTCTCCTCGTCTGTGCCCTCGCTCCTCTTTGGCTACTCGTTCTAATTTCATCCAAGTCTCCCTCTTCCCTGTCTTTGTGCCAGCTAAGAGCCAGTACTGGCTCCTCTTTCTTCTCTTCATAGAGTCCGTTTTCGCTTCTTCGCTCAGTCCGTTTCTTCGTTCGTGCTTCTCCCCTCTCCTCCTTCGGCTTTCTCTCCACTTTGCAACTGACAATGTGTTCTTTGCTCCCTCCCCCCCGTACTTCCTCGGGCGTCCTCTCACTTCCCCTCCAGCCTCAGCGCGTTTCTCTCGATGTCGCGGTCCGACATTCTCTCATTGTGGTCTCTGCACTGCGATGCTCTCGTGGGTACGCCTGCCGCACTGTGTCCCTGTCTCCCCTGGAGTTCTTATGTGGTAGACTGACTACTCTGTGGTGTCTGCCTCGGGGGGAGTTGGGCCACCAAGTCCTCATCACGTCACGCCCTTCTGGCTACTCCGCTCAGCTGCGGGCGTGTGTGTTTCACTTGTTGTGTTTGGTGAATGATGTGTGTCTGCATCAGGCGGTCCAACTGGAGAGCCTCACAAAAAAGAGACGGAACAGTGGAGCGCAGGAGCCTGCGCTAGATATCATCTGTCGTCTTCGTCGGCGGTCTTCTGCTTCTTCTGGCTTGCCTGTCGGGCCTGTCTGTCGGTCTGGCTGTCGTCTTCTGTCTATCTGCTCTGTCTGCTCTGTCTGTCTGTCTGTCTTTCTGTCTGTCGTCTGTCCTGTCTACTGTCCTCTCTGTCTTTCTGTCCTGTCTGTCCGGCGTCTGCCTGCCTCCTGCCTGCCTGCCTGCCTGCCCTGCCTACTTCGGGCCTGTCTGTCTGGTCGTTCTCGGTCCTGTCTGTCTGTCTGCTCCGGCTGTCTGGTCGTCTGTCTCTCTCTGGTTTCCCTCCTATGCTTTCACCTCTTCCTTCTACCCTGGAGATCAATACCAGCCCTTTACCACAAAACATAGAGCACACTGAGAGATGCCACTGGATCTCATCAGCTCTCGAATCTCCTGTTTCCATTATGGGCCTATCATTGGAGTGTAAGTCGTGATGGTCTCTATCTCCCTGTCCAAGGTTGCTGCCTGTGGACATCGGTCCAACCTAGCCCCTTGATGTGCACTACTGGCTCTGGTAAAAGGAGTGCACATATGGGCATAGGGTACTCTTTGGACGACCTGTCCCCTAGTTTATTATACACATGTGACTGTCACCTCAGTAACCATGTACCTGGATACATTACCATTGACTTCACCGTCCCAGACCATTTACCTGTAGAATTACACCATGTGTAGTCTGTCACCATCCGTCTAGACCATTACTGAATATACACATGTGATGACTGCATCGTCCGGTAGACACCTATTTACCTGAGATATACACCATGTAGACGTCACCCGTCCGGTGACCATTTACCTGAGATTACACCATGTGACTGTCACCGTCCGGATACCTTTACCCTGAGATATACACCATGTGACTGTCACCGTCAGGTAGACCCTTTACCTGAGATATACACCATGTGACTGTCACCGCAGGTAGACCATTTACCTGAGATATACATCCATGTCACTGTCTACCGTCAGGTAGAACCATTTCCTGGCAGTATACCCATGTGACTGTCACCTTCAGTAGACCATTTACCTGATATATACACCATGTGACTGTCCCTCGTCCGGTAACCATTTACCAACCTGAGATATACACCATGTGACTGTCACACGTCCGTAGTAAACCATTTTATACCTGAATATACAACCCCCATGTTACTGCAACCGTCGGTAGACCATTACCTGAGATTACAACATGTGCTGTCACCGTCGAAGACCATTTTACCTGAGATATACACCATGTGACTGTCACCGTCAGGTAGACCATTTACCTGAGATATACACCATGTGACTGTCACCGTCCGGTAGACCATTTACCTGAGATATACACCATGTGACTGTCACCGTCCCGGCAAGACCATTTCCTGAGATATCACCATTGACTGTCACCGGCATTAGACCATTTAACTGAGATATACACCATGTGACGTCACCTGTACGGTAAGAACAAGAACCATTTAACCTTGAGATAACACCATGTGACTGTCCACCCGTACGGTAGAAAAGACATTTACCTGAGATATACACCATGTGACTGTCACCGTCAGGTTAACCATTTACCTGAGATATACACCATGTGACTGTCACCGTCAGGTAGAAACCCATTTAACCTTGAGCTATACACCATGGTGACGTCCCCGTCAGGTAAACCACTTTACCTGCATATACACCATTGGATCTGGTCAACTAGTCCGGTAGACATTTACTGCGCATTACAACACCGATGTGACGGTCACCCTGTCCTATGACCATTTTACCTAGATATACACTCCACATTTGCTACTGTCACCCGTCCGGAAACCATTTACCTTGCGATATACACACATTTGACGTTCCCGTCATGTAGACCATTTACCTGAGATATACACCATGTGACTGTCAACCGTCTCCGGTGACCGTTACGCTGAGATTACACCATGTGCGTCACCCGTCCGGTAGAAGCCATTTACCTGAGATATACACCATGTGACTGTCACCGTCCGGTAGAAACCATTTACCTGAATATACACCATGTGACTGTCACCGTCCGGTAGACCATTTACCTGAGATATACACCATGTGACTGTCACCGTCAGGTAGACCATTTACCTGAGATATACACCATGTGACTGTCACCGTCAGGTAGACCATTTACCTGAGATATACACCATGTGACTGTCACCGTGTCCGTAACCTCCTACCTAGTGGAACGAGCTGCACTCACTACTCCACTCCATTTAGCATGCTAGCAACACACCATACACACACACACACACAGACACACACACACACACACACACACATGCCCCATGTGTTTTGTCATCCAAGTCATTTCAGTAAGCCTCAGGTGATTGAAATGAAAGGGCAGATTTTTGACTGGTGGGGGGGGGGCTTGTTGTTTTCTGTCTTATGGCTGTGTTCTGGTGAATATCTGTGTGTCTGTGAATATCTATCTGTGTGGTCTGGATTATCTGTGTGTCTGTGTGATAGTCTGGTGTGGCTGTGATATCTGTGTTGTCAGTGATATCTGTGTGTCTGTTGAATATCTGTGGCTTTCTGTGAAATCTGGTGTGTCTGTGATAATAGCACTGTGGTGTCTGTGAATCTGTGGTTCTTGATATCGTGTGTCTGTGATATCTGTGTGTCTGTGATATCTGTGTGTCTGTGATATCTGTGTGTCTGTGATATCTGTGCTTCTGTGATATCTGTGTGTCTGTGATATATGTGTGTGTGTGATATATGTGTGTCCTGATGATAATCTGTGGTCAGTGATCGTGTGTCTGGTGGATAGCTGTGGCTTCTGTGACTTATATGTGTATTCTGTGATATCTGTATGTGTGGTGAGATATGTGTGTCCTGTGATATCTGTGTGTCTGTGATATCTGTGTTGTGGGTGTAATGTGTTGTGCGTGTGTGTGGGGGGGGGGGGGGGGTAATTGTGTTGTCACCCTGTTGTGGATCGCAGTGTGTGGTGGATCACAGTTGGGTGGCTCTGGAGGTTTTGTTTTGACCGCCTTTCCTGTTTGATTGGCAGCTCAGCAACAGAGAAATAGCTGACAGGAGCTGGAGTCTAGTGTGTATGTGATACTGTGTGTGTTTGACACTGTGTGTGTGTGTGTGACACTGTGTGTGTGTGTGTGTGTGTGGTGTGTGTGTGTGGTGTGTGTGTGGTGTGTGTGTGTGTGTGTGTGTGTGTGTGTGTGTGTGTGTGTGTGTGTGTGCGCGTGTGTGTGATACTGTGTGTGTGACACTGTGTGTGGTGTGTGTGTGTGTTTGTGTGTGTGTGTGTGTGTGTGTGTGACCCTGTGTGTGTGACACTGTGTGTGTGTGTTTGTGTCAGACAGTGAGGAATATGTACACTGAACAAAAATATACAATTTCAAAGATTTTACTGAGTTACAGTTCATGTAAGGAAATCAGTCAATTGAAATAAACGCATTAGCCCTAATCTATGGATTTCACATGACTGGGAATACAGATATGCATCTGTTGGTCACAGACACCTTAAAAAAAGGTAGGGGTGTGGATCAGAAAACCAGTCAGTATCTGGTGTGACCACCATTTGCCTCATGCAGCGCGACACATCTCCTTCGCACAGAGTTGATCAGGCTGTTGATTGTGGCCTGTGGAATGTTGTCCCACTCCTCTTCAAATGCTGTCGTAGACGTTGATCCAGAGCATCCCAAACATGCTCAATGGGTGACGTCTGGTGAGTATGCAGGCCATGGAAGAACTGGGACATTTTCAGCTTCAGGAATTGTGTACAGATCCTTGCGTCTTGGGGCCGTGCATTATCATGCTGAAACATGAGGTGATGGCGGTGGATGAATGGCTCGACAATGGGCCTCAGGATCTCGTCAAGGTATCTCTGTGCATTCAAATTGCCATCGATACAATGCAATTGTGTTCGTTGTCTGTAGCTTATGCCTGCCCATACCATAACCCCACCGCCACCATGGGGCTCTCTGTTCACAACGTTGACATCAGCAAACTGCTCGCCCACACAATGCCATATACGCTGTCTGACATCTGCCCGGTACAGTTGAAACCGGGATTCATCCATGAAGAGCACACTTCTCCAGCGAGCCAGTGGCCATCGAAGGTGAGCATTTTCCCACTGAAGTCGGTTACGACGCCGAACTGCAGTCAGGTTAAGACCCTGGTGAGGATGATGAGCACGCCGATGAGCTTCCCTGAGATGGTTTCTGAAATTCTTCGGTTGTGCAAACCCACAGTTTCATCATCTGCCCAGGTGGCTGGTCTCAGACGATCCAGCCAGTGAAGAAACCGGATGTGGAGGTCCTGGGCTGGTGTGGTTACACGTGGTCTGCGGTTGTGAGGCCGGTTGGACGTACTGCCAAATTCTCTAAAATGACGTCGGAGGCAACTTATGGTAGTGGCCTTTTATTGACCCCAGCACAAGGTGCACCTGTGTCATAATCATGCTGTTTAATTAGCCACACCTGTCAGGTGAATGGATTATCTTGGCAAATGAGAAATGCTCACTAACAGGGATGTAAACAAATTTGTGGCCAAAATGTGAGAGAAATCAGCTTTTTGTGTGAGTATAACATTTCATACTATTTCATTTGATCGATTCGTTGATTCAATTATTCATAAAAAAAAAATAAAAAAAAATGTGTATTACTTTTTATTAAAGTTCAAGTAAAAAGTGCTGCGTAGATAATACATGGATACCCTGAAGTGTGTTGGTAGGTGTATTGGACTGCTGATAGTTAGTTCAGAAACTATTTACAGCATTTTGATTTGCTCCCACTGTTTTAAACAGGAATCTTTTAATGATTCTCTGAAGCATAAAGTATAACCAGGTCCTAAATGCATCCTAACAGCGTCCTAAATGGAATCCTATTCCCTGTGCAGTGAACTACTTTTGACCAGGACCAATAGGGTACCATTTGGGATGCACGTTTAACTATAACACACTTCGAGAGACAGATATCATATCAATGCAATTGTACAGTGAGGAACATAATGCATATTGATTGGATAATGAAACTCTTATTGCTTGTGGATATTCGAAAAGTCGAGCAGAATATATTTAATCTCCCCTCAGCCTCAATCTCCTTCCCACCAGGGGTACCTACCAAATGGTACCCTACTCCCTTTGGGTCCTGGTCAAAAGTAGTGCACTGTATAGGGAATAGGGTGCCAATCTCTGGTCTAAAGTAGTGCACTATATAGGGAATAGGGTGCCATTCTTTGGTCTAAAGTAGTGCACTATATAGGGAATAGGGTGCCATTCTCTGGTCTAAAGTAGTGCACTATATAGGGAATAGGGTGCCATTCTCTGGTCTAAAGTAGTGCACTATATAGGGAATAGGGTGCCATTCTCTGGTCTAAAGTAGTGCACTATATAGGGAATAGGGGTGCCATTCTCTGGTCTAAAGTAGTGCACTATACAGGGAATAGGGTGTCATTATCTGGTCTATAGTAGTGCACTATATAGGGAATAGGGTGCCATTCTCTGGTCTAAAGTAGTGCACTATATAGGGAATAGGGTGCCATTCTCTGGTCTAAAGTAGTGCACTATATAGGGAATAGGGTGCCATTCTCTGGTCTAAAGTAGTGCACTATATAGGGAATAGGGTGCCATTCTCTGGTCTAAAGTAGTGCACTATATAGGGAATAGGGTGCCATTCTCTGGTCTAAAGTAGTGCACTATATAGGGAATAGGGTGCCATTCTCTGGTCTAAAGTAGTGGCACTATATAGGGAATAGGGTGCCATTCTCTGGTCTAAAGTAGTGCACTATATAGGGAATAGGGTGCCATTCTCTGGTCTAAAGTAGTGCACTATATAGGGAATAGGGTGCCATTCTCTGGTCTAAAGTAGTGCACTATATAGGGAATAGGGTGCCATTCTCTGGTCTAAAGTAGTGCACTATATAGGGAATAGGGTGCCATTCTCTGGTCTAAAGTAGTGCACTATATAGGGAATAGGGTGCCATTCTCTGGTCTAAAGTAGTGCACTATATAGGGAATAGGGTGCCATTCTCTGGTCTAAAGTAGTGCACTATATAGGGAATAGGGTGCCATTCTCTGGTCTAAAGTAGTGCACTATATAGGGAATAGGGTGCCATTCTCTGGTCTAAAGTAGTGCACTATATAGGGAATAGGGTGCCATTCTCTGGTCTAAAGTAGTGCACTATTTAGGGAATAGGGTGCCATTCTCTGGTCTAAAGTAGTGCACTATTTAGGGAATAGGGTGCCATTCTCTGGTCTAAAGTAGTGCACTATACAGGGAATAGGGTGCCATTCTCTGGTCAAAAGTAGTGCACTATACAGGGAATAGGGTGTCATTCTCTGGTCTAAAGTAGTGCACTGTATAGGGAATAGGGTGCCATTCTCTGGTCTAAAGTAGTGCACTATATAGGGAATAGGGTGCCATTCTCTGGTCTAAAGTAGTGCACTATATAGGGAATAGGGTGCCATTCTCTGGTCTAAAGTAGTGCACTATATAGGGAATAGGGTCCCATTCTCTGGTCTAAAGTAGTGCACTATATAGGGAATAGGGTGCCATTCTCTGGTCTAAAGTAGTGCACTATATAGGGAATAGGGGTGCCATTCTCTGGTCTAAAGTAGTGCACTATATAGGGAATAGGGTGCCATTCTCTGGTCTAAAGTAGTGCACTATATAGGGAATAGGGTGCCATTCTCTGGTCTAAAGTAGTGCACTATATAGGGAATAGGGTGCCATTCTCTGGTCTAAAGTAGTGCACTATATAGGGAATAGGGTGCCATTCTCTGGTCTAAAGTAGTGCACTATATAGGGAATAGGGTGCCATTCTCTGGTCTAAAGTAGTGCACTATTTAGGGATAGGGTGCCATTCTCTGGTCTAAAGTAGTGCACTATTTAGGGAATAGGGTGCCATTCTCTGGTCTAAAGTAGTGCACTATACAGGGAATAGGGTGCCATTCTCTGGTCAAAAGTAGTGCACTATACAGGGAATAGGGTGTCATTCTCTGGTCTAAAGTAGTGCACTGTATAGGGAATAGGGTGCCATTCTCTGGTCTAAAGTAGTGCACTATATAGGGAATAGGGTGCCATTCTCTGGTCTAAAGTAGTGCACTATATAGGGAATAGGGTTGCCATTCTCTGGTCTAAAGTAGTGCACTATATAGGGAATAGGGTCCCATTCTCTGGTCCTAAAGTAGTGCACTATATAGGGAATAGGGTGCCATTCTCTGGTCTAAAGTAGTGCACTATATAGGGAATAGGGTGCCATTCTCTGGTCTAAAGTAGTGCACTATATAGGGAATAGGGTGCCATTCTCTGGTCTAAAGTAGTGCACTACATAGGGAATAGGGTGCCATTCTCTGGTCTAAAGTAGTGCACTATATAGGGAATAGGGTGCCATTCTCTGGTCTAAAGTAGTGCACTATATAGGGAATAGGGTGCCATTTGGGATGCAAACCAGCTGTCAGTCAAACAGAGCTTCAGCCAGCTGCATATTACTGATTGAGTCAGATAATGGCCCTAAACCCATCTCCAGAAATCAATATGCTTTCCCTTTCCAGAGAAGAGTAATTGCCTCCACAGTACATCTCTGTACTCTTGTCAGCATCAGTTCCTACTGTTTTAACCTGTGGCCTCACTTGATTATCATGTAGAGAGTGAAACACTCCTCTCTGCCTGCTTGGAGAGATACTGGGGATGGCTCTTCACCTTGGTGCCTCTCTCTCTCTCTCTCTCTCTCTCTCTCTCTCTCTCTCTCTCTCTCTCTCTCTCTCTCTCTCTCTCTCTCTCTCTCTCTCTCTCTATCTCTCTCTCTCTCTCTCTCTCTCTCTATCTCTCTCTCTCTCTCTCTCTCTCTTTCAATTTCTCAAAGTGAAGTAGATAATAAACAAAAGTGAAATAAACAATATAAAATTAACAGTAAACATTAAACTCACAAAAGTTTCAGAAAAATAAAGACATTTCACATTTTCAGGGAAAATAAATAACCATAAATATGGGTTGTATTTAAAATGGTGTTTGTTCTTCACTGGTTGCCCTTTTCTTGTGGCATCAGGTCACAAATCTTGCTGCTGTGATGGCACACTGTGGTATTTCACCCAATAGATATGGGAGTTCATTAAAATTGTGTTTGTTTTCAAATTCTTTGTGGGTCTGTGTAATCTGAGGGAAATACGTGTCTCTAATATGGTCATACATTTGGCAGGAGGTTAGGAAGTGCAGCTCAGTTTCCACCTCATTTTGTGAGCAGTGTGCACATAGCCTGTCTTCTCTTGAGAGGGTCTGTGGGGTCTGTTTGTGTTTGTGAACAGAGCCCCAAAACCAGCTTGCTTAGGGGGCTCTTCTCCAAGTTCATCTCTCTGTAGGTGATGGCTTTGTTATGGAAGGTTTGGGAATCGCTTCCTTTTAAGTGGTTATAGAATTTAACGGCTCTTTTCTGAACTTTGATCATTAGCGGGTATTGGCCTAATTCTGCTCTGCATGCATTATTTGGTGTTTTACGTTGGTTGTACACAGAGGATATTTTTGCAGAATTCTGCATGCAGAGTCTCAATTTGGTGTTTGTCCCATTTTGTGAATTCTTGGTTGGTGAGCGGACCCCAGACCTCACAACCATAAAGGGCAATGGGTTATATAACTGATTAATTTTTTTTCCAGATCGTTCACATCTTTGTGGAAGTTACCTGTTCTAGGGCAACGGTGTCTAGATTGAATTTGTATTTGTGGTCCTGGCAACTGGACCTTTCTCTCTCTCTCTCTCTCTCTGTCCCTCTCTCTCTCTCTCTCTCTCTCTCTCTCTCTCTCTCTCTCTCTCTCTCTCTCTCTCTCTCTCTCTCTCTCTCTCCTCTCTCTCTCTCTCTCTCTCTCTCTCTCTCTCTCTCCTCTCTCTCTCTCTCTCAATTCAATTCAATTCAATTCAATTCAATTCAATTCAATTCAATTCAATAGACTTTATTGACATGGCAAGTAAAATTACTTACATTGTCAAAGTATACATATAACAAAAATGGTGGGACCAACAGCAATAATAATAGTAGTAGTGGAAATGGGATTACCATTAACAGCAACTACAACAACAATATTAATGAGAATAACAATACATTAAAGCAATAGTAGTCCAGCAATCTCAACATGACTGAGAAGACACATTACATGCTATGAAAGCCAAAACAAAACAGGAAATATTATTGACATTACATTACACTTTTCACTGGCTGTCCCTCAGGTTGTGGCAGGAGGACACGTATTTGGCTGCCAAAATTGCACATTTTGGCTTTTCACCCAATAAATATTAGATTTTTTCTTCCTCTTTTATAGTTTCAAATTCTTTGTACTGAATGATAATTTTGGGAAAGAAAGATTCTCTTAGGTCTGAGTATTTGTCACAGTGTAATAGGAAATGCAGCTCTGTCTCTACCTCTCCCCGGGGGGCAGAGGGAGCACAGCCTGTCCTCTCTGGGCAGCCAGGTTTGCCTGTGACGACCGGTCTCTATAGCCAGACTGTGCTCACTGAGTCTGTACCTAGTCAGTGTTTTTCTCAGTTTTCTATCAGTCACAGTGGTCAGATAGTCTGCCACCATGTACTGTCTGTTTAGAGCCAAATAGCATTGAAGTTTACTTTGATTTTTTGTGGTGTCTTTCCAATAGGTGATATATTTTTCTTTTTGCTTTGTGATGATTTGGTTGGGCCAGATTTTCTGAGTGCTGTCCTGAGGCTCTATGAGGTTGGTTTTGGTTAGTGAACTGAGCCTCAGAACCAGCTGGCTGAGGGGACTCTTCTCTTGTTTCATCTCTTGACATAGTAGAGCTGTGTGATCTCCACATCCCTGAGAGAAGACTCTCTCTCTCTCTCTCTCTGTACCTCCCTTTCCCTCTCTCTCCCTTTCCCTCTCTCTCTCTCTCACACACACACTCCCCTCTACAGCGCTCTCTCCCTCTTCCTCTCTCTCTCTCTCTCTCTCTCTCTCTCTTTCTCTCTCTCTCTCTCTCTCTCACCCCCCCCACCCCACTACAGTGCTCTCTATGTCTCTCCCTTATACTCGTTCTGAAGTCTTTACTGGCCTGTGAAGTACCATCCCACACAGTGTCAGCTGTGATGTTCCATTACCTCAGGGCTGGGGGGTAAATGTAGAAGGCCTCTTCATGTTGAAGTGAGAAGACAGCAGACTGTAATTCTTCTCAGTTCTTCTCACAAGTTATTCCGCAGATTTGATAGAGATGTCTATCTGACTGTGTGTGTGTGTGTGTGTGTGTGTGTGTGTGTGTGTGTGTGTGTGTGTGTGTGTGTGTGTGTGTGGTGTGTGTGTGTGTGTGTGTGTGTGTGTGTGTGTGTTTGTGTGTGGACGTGTGTGTGGACGTGTTTAACTATAGTTGTGGGGACCAGAAGTCCCACAGGAATAGTAAACAAACAAAAAACTGGGGACATTTTGTTGGTCCCCACAAGGTCAAATGCTATTTCTAGGGGGTTTAGGGTTAAAGTTAGAATTAGGTTCAGGGTTAGGGTTAGGAGCTAGGGTAATTTTTAGGGTTAGGGTTAGGAGCTAGGATTAGGTTTAGGGTTAGGGTTAGGGTTAGGAGCTAGGGTTAGGGTTAGGGTTAGGGTTAGGGGTTAGGAAAAATACGTTTTTGAATGGGACTGAATTCTGTGTCTCCACAAGTTTAGCTGTACAAGACTGTGTGTGTATGTGTGTGTGTGTGTGTGTGTGTGTGTGTGTGTGTGTGATGTCTATCTGACAGTGTTGTGTAGTAAATGTATTTTCCAGTTGTTTTGGGTTTTCTCTGATCACTACCAACCCATTCTGTCTGATCTACTGTCCAGTAACACTACTGACCCATTCTGTCTGATCTACTGTCCAGTAACACTACTGACCCATTCTGACTGATCTACTGTCCATTAACACTACTGACCCATTCTGTCTGATCTACTGTCCAGTAACACTGCTGACCCATTACGTCTGATCTACTGTCCAGTAACACTACTGACCCATTCTGACTGATCTACTGTCCAGTAACACTACTGACCCATTCTGTCTGATCTACTGTCCAGTAACACTACTGACCCATTATGTGTGATCTACTGTCCAGTAACACAACTGACCCATTTTGACTGATCTACTGTCCAGTAACACTGCTGACCCATTCTGTCTGATCTACTGTCCAGTAACACTATTGACCCATTCTGTCTGATCTGCTGTCCAGTAACAGTACTGACCCATTCTGTCTGATCTACTGTCCAGTAACACTACTGACCCATTCTGTCTGATCTACTGTCCAGTAACACTACTGACCCATTATGTGTGATCTACTGTCCAGTAACACAACTGACCCATTTTGACTGATCTACTGTCCAGTAACACTGCTGACCCATTATGTCTGATCTACTGTCCAGTAACACTACTGACCCATTCTGAATGATCTGCTGTCCAGTAACACTGCTGACCCATTATATCTGATCTACTGTCCAGTAACACTACTGACCCATTATGTCTGATCTACTGTCAATTAACACTACTGACCCATTCTGTCTATTCTACTGTCCAGTAACACTACTGACCCATTATGTCTGATCTACATTCCATTAACACTACTTTCCCATTCTGTCTGATCTACTATCCATTAACACTACTGACCCATTATGTCTGATCTACTGTCCAGTAATACTACTGACCCATTCTGACTGATCTACTGCCCATTAATACTACTGACCCATTATGTCTGATCTACTGTCCAGTAACACTACTGACCCATTCTGTCTGATCTACTGGCCATTAACACTACTGACCCATTCTGTCTGATCTACTGTCCAGTAACAGTACTGACCCATTCTGACTGATCTACTGTCCAGTAACACTACTGACACATTATGTCTGATCTACAGTCCAGTAACACTACTGACCCATTATGTCTGATCTACTGTCCAGTAACACTACTGACCCATTATGTCTGATCTACTGTCCAGTAACACTACTGACCCATTCTGACTGATCTACTGTCCAGTAACACTACTGACCCATTATGTCTGATCTACTGTCCAGTAACACTACTGACCCATTATGTCTGATCTACTGTCCAGTAATACTACTGACCCATTCTGACTGATCTACTGTCCATTAATACTACTGACCCATTTTGTCTGATCTACTGTCCAGTAACACTACTGACCCATTCTGTCTGATCTACTGTCCATTAACACTACTGACCCATTATGTCTGATCTACTGTCCAGTAACACTACTGACCCATTCTGACTGATCTACTGTCCAGTAACACTACTGACACATTATGTCTGATCTACTGTCCAGTAACACTACTGACCCATTATGTCTGTTCTACTGTCCAGTAACACTACTGACCCATTATGTCTGATCTACTGTCCAGTAACACTACTGACCCATTCTGTCTGATCTACTGTCCAGTAACACTACTGACCCATTCTGTCTGATCTACTGTCCAGTAACACTACTGACCCATTATGTCTGATCTACTGTCCAGTAACACTACTGACCCATTCTATCTTTACAGTTGTCTTATGTACTGATGTATAGGAAGTTTCACTACAGAAGATGTTCTGGACGTTACCCCAGTTCACCAGTACATTACGTAGGATACTATCTTCACTGGTGTTCTGTACGTTACCCCAGTTCACCAGTACATTACGTAGGATACTATCTTCACTGGTGTTCTGTATGTTACCCCAGTTCACCAGTACATGACATAGAATACTATCTTCACTGGTGTTCTGTACGTTACCCCAGTTCACCAGTACATGACATAGAATACTATCTTCACTGGTGTTCTGTATGTTACCCCAGTTCACCAGTACATGACATAGAATACTATCTTCACTGGTGTTCTGTACGTTACCCCAGTTCACCAGTACATGACATAGAATACTATCTTCACTGGTGTTCTGTATGCGACCCCAGTTCACCAGTACATTACATAGGATACTATCTTCACGGTGTTCTGTATGGAAAAAGACTACAGGAAAAAGAGGACCGAGCACACCCCCATTCTCCTCGACGGGGCTGTAGTGGAGCAGGTTGAGAGCTTCAAGTTTCTTGGTGTCCACATCACCAACAAACTATCATGGTCCAAACACACGAAGACAGTCGTGAAGAGGGCACGACAAAGCCTATTCCCCCTCAAGAGGCTGAAAAATATTTGGCATGGGTCCCCTCAGATCCTCAAAAAAGTTTATACAGCTGTGCACCATCGAGGAGCAACCTGACTGGCTGCATCACTGCTTGGTATGGCAACTGCTGGCATCTGACCGCAAGAGGCACTACCAGAGAGGGTAGTGCGTACGGCCCAGTCCATCACTGGGGCCAAGCTTCCAGCCATCCACAACCATCTGATACCCAAGGCGGGGTTGCAGAGGAAGGCCCTAAAAATTGTCAAAGGACTTCCAGCCACACCTAGTCATAGACTGTTCTCTCTGCTGCCGGCATTGGCAAAATCCGGGTTAAGCGGGAGCGCCAAGTCTAGGTCCAAAAGGCCTCTCAACAGCTTCTACCCCCACCAAGCCATACCGACTCCTGAACAGTTAATGAAATTGCTACTACTCGGACTATTTGCATTGGCCCCCCCCCCGCCCCTGTCTGCCCCCCCCCCCCCCCCCCCCCCTTTTACGCTGCTGCTACTTCTCTGTGTATTATCTATGGGCATAGCACTTTACTCTAACCTACATGTACATATTACCTCAATTACCTCGACTAACCTGTGCCCCTGCACATTGACTCTGTACCGGTACCCCCCTGTATATATAGCCTCCCTACTGTTATTACACATTGACTCTGCACCGGTACCCCCCTGTATATATAGCCTCCCTACTGTTATTTTACTGCTGCTCTTTAATTATTTAAATGTTTTACTCAACAGTTATTTTTCTTTAAACTGCATTGTTGGTTAAGGGCTGTAAGTAAGCATTTCACTGTAAGGTCTACACCTTTTGTATTCGGCGCATGTGACAAATACAATTTGATTTCATTTCATTTATGTTATCCCAGTTCACCAGAAGAGCGGTATGTGATTTAATAAGAAATGGAAGTAGACTGAACCATGCTGTAGTACACTGTACCAGGAACACAACTTGTGATTGTATTGCAGCTGAGCAGGTTGTATAGACTAGAGGATTGATAGTTATTTTTCGTCCTGGTGCTGTCCTCCAACAGCCACTTTCAATGCATAGAAACGAAGAGAAGGAAGGCCGAGAGAGGGAGCGAGAAGGGGAAGCAGAAAGGAAAAGGGAAACGAGAAGAGAGAGGAGGGAAAGGAAGAGAGAGAAGAGAAGAGAAGAGAAGGGGACGGAGAAGAGCGAGGGAAAAAGAAAAGGGGAGGAGGGGAGAAAAAGGAGAGAGCAGAGCAGGGGGGCGATAGAGAGAAAGGGGACGCAAGGACACGGGCGCGAGAAGGGAAGGCAGCGGGCCGCCGGACCGAAGAGCAAACGACCAGGGGCAGAAGCGAGACGAGGAGCGAGGCGGAAGAGAGGAAAAAGATAGGAGGAGCGGGAGAAGAGAAGAGAGAGAAGAGAGCAGAAGCCGGGTACGGGTAGAGAAAGACGCGGAGAAGCAGGAGGAGAGGAAAGAGAAGAGAGAGGAGGGAGAGAAGAAGAGAAGGAAGAGAGAGAGGAGAAGAGAAGAAAAAGAGAAGAAAAGGAGAGAAGAGAAGAGAACGAGAGAAGAGAAGAGCGGAGAAGAAGAGAGAGAGGAGAGAAGAGAAGAGCAGAGAAGGGGAAGAGAAGAGAAGGAAGAGCAGGACGACGAAGAAGAAGAAAGAGAGAAGAGAGGAGCACGAGAGAAGAAGAAGTAAGCAAGGAAGAGCCCGAGAGGAAGAGCAGAGAGAGAAGCGCGAGAAGAAAGAAGAAGAGAAGAGAAGAGAAGAGAAGAGAAGAGAAGAGAAGAGAAGAGAGAGGATCACACCTCAATATCCTCTCCCTCTCCTCTCCTCTCCTCTCCTCTCTTCTCCTCTCCTCAGTAGAGAGGGCCTGTCTGGCTTACCGTCCATTAAAATTCAAAGATAAAAAGTCTCAGAGCCATACCTCAGTGAATAGTAGAGAGGTGTGTTGTGTCTGTAGACTATAGAGAGCTGTGTCGGAGTGCTGGGTGGAATAAAATGGATTTTCCCATCAGCTCTCTCGCAGGGAATTGTTCTAGAAAAATCAAAGTCGCGTAAACTTTTTGAAGTATTCCGATAAATATGGTTACACAATGTAACAGCTACATCAGTATTCTAGTTTCATTTCTCTTCTCCCATGGACTGTTGACTTACAACGAATTTACATAAGACGTGAATATTTATTCTGCTCAAAAAGTAAAGACGTAGAGAAACTCCGATATTGTCTTTCCTCTAACCCACTTTGATCAAGATATCTTTTCGATTCTCGATTATATGGGATACTACAGAGGTATTCAGTATTCTGACCCAAATAGACTAAGTTTGGAAACTTTATTCTGTGATGTATGTATTCTAATTAGAAATATGAAAGAATAAAACAATTTCATTAACTTACTCAGAAACAATTACATTATTTCATTTACCCCCCAAAAATTATAGCCTTTCTCACAGCACAATTATGCTAAATCAATACCGTAGGGATAACTTCTTAGCACAACCTAGATTTAATGTACGCCACGCCATCTGAGAAGTGAATAGTGGAAATGTACAAACTCTTCATGTTTCCATCTGAATCATAGCTCCTGCGATTGTGTGTTGTTCCGTTGCAAAAAACAATTCCAGTCAGAGTCCCGCTGGGGAAAGTATTTTATTGAGGAGACAGGATTACATGTGGTGATGTGATGCGCTCAAAGACGTGATTCCATGTCAGAACGGGAGGTGTGGAGGATGGCTCAAGGTGCGGACCAGACGGATACTTCCGGATAGGCCTGGCTCTCCTCTACGCTCTCCGCCTCAACCCATGTCTTAACGCTTGTCTTGTCAACAACCTCCCTCTGTTTGTCAGACAGCTGACCTCTTTGTTGCCAGGTAACTCCTAACCGATGTTGACAGACTAATTGCTGTCCCCGTGTGAAAAGAAAAGGTTTCCGGTTGAAGATTCCAGAGGGAAAAGCCACATTCAGAATCTCCGCATGAACATGCATGAGGGGAATGGGGGAAGGTGTGTTAACGGTGTCCAGGTTGTCATTGATGTTGACTGGTTTGGGATTGCAGGGGTTTGAGAGAGAGAGAGAGATGTTCTCCTTTACCTGGTTCCTCCGGGGGGGGGGGGCTTCTGGGACGGTGTCAGAGGTTTAGAGAGAGAGAGAGATGTTCTCCTTTACCTGGTTCCTCCCTCCTCTCTCTGGGGGTGGACTGGAGGAGAGGCTGTCCAATACAACTGACTGACAAAAACGGGACACCAATGACTGTTGAAAAAATCCCTTCATCCTGCTGTGCGCAAAGCCTTTTTTGGAAAAATAGTTCTATTAAAATACAGATGAGGATGTCCCCTTCGGGTTTCAGGCTGTGAATGTTTTGTTTGTAGTGGGGTGGACACTGGGAATGTCCATGTTGCGTTAACAGCCAGTCTATGGGTGACTGTATGTTCCCTGGGGAAACATGGTTAACACGGAGCAGGACAGTAGCCGTCTGTTTAGCCTCAGTCTATAGGTGACTGTATGTTCCCTGGGGAAACATGGTTAACACGGAGCAGGACAGTAGCCGTCTGTTTAGCCTCAGTCTATAGGTGACTGTATGTTCCCTGGGGAAACATGGTTAACACGGAGCAGGACAGTAGCCGTCTGTTTAGCCTCAGTCTATAGGTGACTGTGTGTTCCCTGGGGAAACATGGTTAACACGGAGCAGGACAGTAGCCGTCTGTTTTCCATACCAGCTCACACCACCACCGCTGCTGCTCCGTCAGATGGTTAACACGGAGCAGGACAGTAGCCGTCTGTTTTCCATACCAGCTCACACCACCACTGCTGCTGCTCCGTCAGCTCTGTTCCTAATTATTCAGCCGTTCGGCCGTTCCACACGCTTAATTGACTGTTCCAGTGTCACACGTCAGCCGTACAGATATCACAGCGTTCATTTAACAGCTCATATCACACAGAGGTCAGAGGTCAGAGGTCAGGGAATCAGTCAGATGAGTCGGATCCACAGTCAGAGTCAAAACCGTTATCGTGAGCCTCTAATCTCTCACAGTCTCATTTAACCCAGTCTAACTCCTCCCAGAGAACTAATCTCTCACAGTCTCATTTAACCCAGTCTAACTCCTCCCAGAGAACTAATCTCTCACAGTCTCCTTTAACCCAGTCTAACTCCTCCCAGAGAACTAATCTCTCACAGTCTCATTTAACCCAGTCTAACTCCTCCCAGATAACTAATCTCTCACAGTCTCCTTTAACCCAGTCTAACTCCTCCCAGAGAACTAATCTCTCACAGTCTCATTTAACCCAGTCTAACTCCTCCCAGAGAACTAATCTCTCACAGTCTCATTTAACCCAGTCTAACTCCTCCCAGAGAACTAATCTCTCACATTTAACCCAGTCTAACTCCTCCCAGAGAACTAATCTCTCACAGTCTCATTTAACCCAGTCTAACTCCTCCCAGAGAACTAATCTCTCACAGTCTCCTTTAACCCAGTCTAACTCCTCCCAGAGAACTAATCTCTCACATTTAACCCAGTCTAACTCATTTGACTCAGTCTAACTCCTCCCAGATAAACCTAGAGAAGAAAGGGTTTAAACTGAATGGGTATTATTTGCATTGCAGATAAACATCATACATGACAAGATACAGCTACAAATAGTCCCCTCCCTAAGAGGTGAACTCTTACCCACTAAGCTACCTGCCGCCCTTTATATAAGCTATTGATCCTCTGGGGCTAAATTATAGGACTAATCCTGGTGTATTCTTGGGAATTATATCATTTCAGTGAATCTCACTCTGGTTATGAGAGAGATTCAGGTGCACTTCTCGCTCTCACCATAGCAACGGCCACACATTGGTCTCTAGGCTACAATGTTGGGCAAACCATAATCCCGGGCCGTCCAATACAATCAATTCTTAGGCACGTTTTCACATTACGTTTTTTTTAGGTTGCAGGATAATTACAGAGGAGTCAACTCGAATGAACACTGATCGCTTTGATTATAATTTTTACATTGCAAACATAGGAAATTATTTTTCATGCCAGGAGATGTACCAGATCCGGGCAAGTAGGTTCCATAACGAAACAGTCCAAAACTGAGAGGCGCCAGGATCCTGTTCTGGCAGGATCCGCTTCAAATTAAGCACTGGGGAAAGGGGTTAAACTGGGTAATTGCATTGCAGATATCTGTCAGACATGACTGTTTCCCCTCCCTTTGAGATTATACAGTAATGTTCTGGAATTCATCCATTATCTGACATTGACACCTGAATCCTGACTGTATTTCACACAGAGAGGGAGACAGAGGGATTCAATCTCTGGTGCAGATAAAGAATCGACTGAGGTCAAGCGGCTAATTACCCAAATGGTTTTGTAATTGGAAAGGAGATTTTATAATATCCCCTCAAAATGAGCTTTTTATTACCGTCTGGCTCTGCTCTGCATCTCAATGGAAATGATCAAAATGGAGATCTGGTTCTGCTGAGGGAAGTAGGACATTCTGAACTGAATAGATCTGGTTCTGCTGAGGTAAGTAGGACATTCTGAACTGTATAGATCTGGTTCTGCTGAGGGAAGTAAGACATTCTGATCTGTATAGATCTGGTTCTGCTGAGGGAAGTAGGACATTCTGAACTGAATAGATCTGGTTCTGCTGAGGTAAGTAGGACATTCTGAACTGTATAGATCTGGTTCTGCTGAGGGAAGTAAGACATTCTGATCTGTATAGATCTGGTTCTGCTGAGGGAAGTAGGACATTCTGATCTGTATAGATCTGGTTCTGCTGAGGGAAGTAAGACATTCTGATCTGTATAGATCTGGTTCTGCTGAGGGAAGTAAGACATTCTGATCTGTATAGATCTGGTTCTGCTGAGGGAAGTAGGAAATTCTGAACTGTATAGATCTGGTTCTGCTGAGGTAAGTAGGACATTCTGAACTGTATAGATCTGGTTCTGCTGAGGGAAGTAGGACATTCTGAACTGTATAGATCCGGTTCTGCTGAGGGAAGTAGGACATTCTGATCTGTATAGATCTGGTTCTGCTGAGGGAAGTAGGACATTCTGAACTGTATAGATCTGGTTCTGCTGAGGGAAGTAGGACATTCTGATCTGTATAGATCTGGTTCTGCTGAGGTAAGTAGGACATTCTGAACTGTATAGATCTGGTTCTGCTGAGGGAAGTAGGACATTCTGATCTGTATAACCTACAGGAAAAGTCTGACAGGTATTTCTGTGGATAATACCCCTCTTCGGTGACCTTGAAGTAAAAAAATGCTATGGATGTATCAGATCTATTGAACAAACAGAGGTTTCCAACCTCAAGTCTTTTCCTGGTTAAATAAATATCAGAAAATATTTTCTGCAGTACAACACTACTGTATTCTCAACTATATGTGTAATTACTTTTTTTGAGGGACCGCAATATTCATTACTTTACAATACAAACCAATGATGATCCCTTTTCCTGAGGGACCTTAGCAATAGGCCTAATCAGTTCTGGAAGAGGATCAATGGCATCCGTCTGTCAGGGAAGACTCCAGGAGCAATTATCTGTGAATGCATGAACACATCTAACCACATCTGGACTCCAGGAGCAATTATCTGTGAATGCATTAACACATCTAACCACATCTGGACTCCAGGAGCAATTATCTGTGAATGCATGAACACATCTAACCACATCTGGACTACAGGAGCAATTATCTGTGAATGCATGAACACATTTAACCACATCTGGACTACAGGAGCAATTATCTGTGAATGCATGAACACATTTAACCACATCTGGACTACAGGAGCAATTATCTGTGAATGCATGAACACATCTAACCACATATGGACTCCAGGAGCAATTATCTGTGAATGCATGAACACATCTAACCACATCTGGACTCCAGGAGCAATTATCTGTGAATGCATGAACACATCTAACCACATCTGGACTACAGAAGCAATTATCTGTGAATGCATGAACACATCTAACCACATCTGGACTACAGGAGCAATTATCTGTGAATGCATGAACACATCTAACCACATATGGACTCCAGGAGCAATTATCTGTGAATGCATGAACACATCTAACCACATCTGGACTACAGGAGCAATTATCTGTGAATGCATGAACACATTTAACCACATCTGGACTCCAGGAGCAATTATCTGTGAATGCATGAACACATCTAACCACATCCGCATCCACAAAGTGTCTCCGAGTAGGAGTGCTGATCCAGGATCTCTCCATATGATCTGATTCATTATGATCTAAAAGGCTAAACTGATCCTGGATCAACCCTCCTAGAAGCTTTGTGGATACGGTCCCTGGTCTCATTGGTTTTACCACATCTTTCCTTCACAAGGTCTTCATCGTTGAATTTGCAGAGATCGTCAACTGAACACAGCAGATGAACTGACAGATATTTTCAACTGAACACGGCAGATGAACTGACAGAGATTGTCAACTGAACACAGCAGATGAACTGACAGAGATTGTCAACTGAACACGGCAGATGAACTGACAGAGATTGTCAACTGAACACGGCAGATGAACTGACAGAGATTGTCGACTGAACACGGCAGATGAACTGACAGAGATTATCGACTGAACACGGCAGATGAACTGACAGAGATTGTCAACTGAACACAGCAGACATAGAACCACTTCAGAGTCAACTCAATTACATTCGTTTCTGTCCAGGAAGACTTGAGGAGAAATCTGTGAATACATGAACTTATGTATAGATTTTAACCACATATTTCCTCAACAAGGTCTTTGTTGTTGACGTGAGAGAGATGGTCCATTCAATTGAGTAAATGTAGCCTATAGCCTCTTCAGGTTAAATGGCTGTGATATTTTTCATTTCTCTCTAAAAACATTACTGAGTTCATGAGGCCTATCAGATGACTTCCTCCTGGCACCCTACTCCTTTATAGTGCACCACTTTAGACCAAAGCCCATTAGGACTGTAGGGAACAGGGTGCCATTTGGGAATCACCTCAGGAGTTTAATAAGTTTGTCACATTATTAATTATGATTAAGGCTAGACATTTGACTGGAGGCCTAGGTAGTCACGATTTCCATAATGAGGTCACCACTCGACAACCCACAAAGGCATTATTGGACTCAGTAGATTGTGAGCCTTTAGTTGCAGAGTAAAGTCTGTGGAAAGTTTATCCCGTATATAGTGCACTACTTTCGACCAGAGGGCTCAAAGGGGGAACATAAGACACTGGTAGTGGTAGAAGAGCCATAGCCTGGTGCCAGACCTGTTTGTGTTGTCTTGTCAACTCCTATGGTCCCTAGCCTGGTCCCAGATATGTTTGTGTTGTCTTGTCAAGTCCTATTGTCCCTAGCCTGGTCCCAGATATGTTTGTGTTGTCTTGTCAAGTCCTATTGTCCATAGCCTGGTCCCAGATCAGTTTGTGTTGTTTTTTCAACTCCTATGGTCCCTAGCCTGGTCCCAGATATGTTTGTGTTGTCTTGTCAACTCCTATTGTCCATAGCCTGGTCCCAGATCTGTTTGTGTTGTCTTGTCAACTCCTATGGTCCATAGCCTGATGCCAGATCTGTTTGTGTTGTCTTGTCAACTCCTATGGTCCCTAGCCTGGTCCCAGATATGTTTGTGTTGTCTTGTCAAGTCCTATTGTCCATAGCCTGGTCCCAGATCAGTTTGTGTTGTTTTTTCAACTCCTATGGTCCCTAGCCTGGTCCCAGATAGGTTTGTGTTGTCTTGTCAACTCCTATTGTCCATAGCCTGGTCCCAGATCTGTTTGTGTTGTCTTGTCAACTCCTATGGTCCATAGCCTGGTCCCAGATATGTTTGTGTTGTCTTGTCAACTCTTATTGTCCATAGCCTGGTCCCAGATAAGTTTGTGTTGTCTTGTCAACTCCTATGGTCCATAGCCTGGTCCCAGATCAGTTTGTGTTATCTTGTCAACTCCTATGGTCCATAGCCTGATGGCAGATCTGTTTGTATTGTCTTGTCAACTCCTATGGTCCATAGCCTGGTCCCAGATATGTTTGTGTTGTCTTGTCAACTCCTATGGTCCATAGCCTGGTCCCAGATCAGTTTGTGTTGTCTTGTCAACTCCTATGGTTCATAGCCTGGTCACAGATCAGTTTGTGTTGTCTTGTCAACTCCTATGGTTCATAGCCTGGTCCCAGATCAGTTTGTGTTGTCTTGTCAACTCCTATGGTCCATAGCCTGGTCCCAGATCAGTTTGTGTTGTCTTGTCAACTCCTATGGTCCATAGCCTGATGCCAGATCTGTTTGAGTTGTCTTGTCAACTCCTATGGTCTATAGCCTGGTCCCAGATATGTTTGTGTTGTCTTGTCAACTCCTATGGTCCATAGCCTGATCCCAGATATATTTATGTTGTCTTGTCAACTCTTATTGTCCATAGCCTGGTCCCAGATCTGTTTGTGTTGTCTTGTCAACTCCTATGGTCCCTAGCCTGGTCCCAGATATGGTTGTGTTGTCTTGTCAAGTCCTATTGTCCATAGCCTGGTCCCAGATATGTTTGTGTTGTCTTGTCAAGTCCTATTGTCCATAGCCTGGTCCCAGATCAGTTTGTGTTGTTTTTTCAACTCCTATGGTCCCTAGCCTGGTCCCAGATATGTTTGTGTTGTCTTGTCAACTCCTATTGTCCATAGCCTGGTCCCAGATCTGTTTGTGTTGTCTTGTCAACTCCTATGGTCCATAGCCTGATGCCAGATCTGTTTGTGTTGTCTTGTCAACTCCTATGGTCCCTAGCCTGGTCCCAGATATGTTTGTGTTGTCTTGTCAAGTCCTATTGTCCATAGCCTGGTCCCAGATCAGTTTGTGTTGTTTTTTCAACTCCTATGGTCCCTAGCCTGGTCCCAGATAGGTTTGTGTTGTCTTGTCAACTCCTATTGTCCATAGCCTGGTCCCAGATCTGTTTGTGTTGTCTTGTCAACTCCTATGGTCCATAGCCTGGTCCCAGATATGTTTGTGTTGTCTTGTCAACTCTTATTGTCCATAGCCTGGTCCCAGATAAGTTTGTGTTGTCTTGTCAACTCCTATGGTCCATAGCCTGGTCCCAGATCAGTTTGTGTTGTCTTGTCAACTCCTATGGTCCATAGCCTGATGCCAGATCTGTTTGTATTGTCTTGTCAACTCCTATGGTCCATAGCCTGGTCCCAGATATGTTTGTGTTGTCTTGTCAACTCCTATGGTCCATAGCCTGGTCCCAGATCAGTTTGTGTTGTCTTGTCAACTCCTATGGTTCATAGCCTGGTCACAGATCAGTTTGTGTTGTCTTGTCAACTCCTATGGTTCATAGCCTGGTCCCAGATCAGTTTGGGTTGTCTTGTCAACTCCTATGGTCCATAGCCTGGTCCCAGATCAGTTTGTGTTGTCTTGTCAACTCCTATGGTCCATAGCCTGATGCCAGATCTGTTTGAGTTGTCTTGTCAACTCCTATGGTCCATAGCCTGGTCCCAGATATGTTTGTGTTGTCTTGTCAACTCCTATGGTCCATAGCCTGGTCCCAGATATGTTTGTGTTGTCTTGTCAACTCTTATTGTCCATAGCCTGGTCCCAGATCTGTTTGTGTTGTCTTGTCAACTCTTATTGTCCATAGCCTGGTCCCAGATCTGTTTGTTTTGTCTTGTCAACTCCTATGGTCCGTAGCCTGGTCTCAGATATGTTTGTGTTGTCTTGTCAACTCCTATGGTCCATAGCCTGGTCCCAGATATGTTTGTGTTGTCTTGTCAACGCCTATGGTCCATAGCCTGGTCCCAGATCTGTTTGTGTTGTCTTGTCAACTCTTAATGTCCATAGCCTGGTCCCAGATCTGTTTGTTTTGTCTTGTCAACTCCTATGGTCCATAGCCTGGTCTCAGATATGTTTGTGTTGTCTTGTCAACTCCTATGGTCCATAGCCTGGTCCCAGATCTGTTTGTGTTGTCTTGTCAACGCCTATGGTCCATAGCCTGGTGCCAGATCTGTTTGTGTTGTCTTGTCAACTCCTAATGTCTTGTCAACATGATTGACATGGCTAACATGACTATAACGTGATTGACATGGTTAATGTGAATAACTTGATTGACATGACTAACATGACTATTATATGACTGACATAATTAACATGACTAACACGACTGACAATGAACATGACTAACATCTTTAAAACGCTTAACATGACTAACACGACTAACATCTTTAAAACGCTTAACACGACTAACACGACTAACATCATTAAAACGCTTAACATGACTAACACGACTAACATCATTAAAATGCTTAACATGACTAACACAACTAACATCATTAAAACGCTTAACACGACTAACACGACTAACATCATTAAAACGCTTAACATGACTAACACGACTAACATCATTAAAACGCTTAACATGACTAACACGACTAACATCATTAAAACGCTTAACATGACTAACACGACTAACAACATTAAAACGCTTAACATGACTAACACGACTAACATTGAACAGATTGTCACAAGACATGGAGCAGGGGAGCAGCTTGTTTCAGCCATCACTGTCTTAACATGTATTACAACATGTTAGTAGCATATTCATTAAACCTCATGACATAGGGTTTAAATAGGATGTCACATTTCTCAAGGCAGTTGCCACTGTGCATCAGAGAATCATCAGGTTATTTAGTACGTGTGATTCTGACTCAAAAGGTCAGTGAAACGTCATACCATGTTAGAAAAACTGAATGTTGGCTTGGTAAAAAGAAATATATGGTGAAAGCTGTCTTGATGAGTTTCTCTTGTAAAATGGGTTCCTGAAATGGGGTTAGAATTCCACGCTGGATTAACCTGCTGGATTAACCTGCTGGATTAACCACACAATGTATTTGCACGGATAGTCCCCATGCATGTTAGTCTGGATGTCAAGGAGAGGGTTCTCTTAAGGCACTTGTCATTGAAGCTGAATGACCCAGGCCTAGTGATTTAGCCATCAGAGGGTATATTACAATACAGCTGGTTATCTAACAGCGTATCAGAGGGTATATTACAGTATAGCTGGTTGTCCAACAGCATATCAGAGGGTATATTACAGTATAGCTGGTTGTCCAACAGCGTATCAGAGGGTATATTACAGTATAGCTGGTTGTCCAACAGCATATCAGAGGGTATATTACAGTATAGCTGGTTGTCCAACAGCATTTCAGAGGGTATATTACAGTATAGCTGGTTGTCCAACAGCGTATCAGAGGGTATATTTCAGTATAGCTGGTTGTCCAACAGCGTATCAGAGGGTATATTACAGTATAGCTGGTTGTCCAACAGCGTATCAGAGGGTATATTACAGTATAGCTGGTTGTCCAACAGCGTATCAGAGGGTATATTACAGTATAGCTGGTTGTCCAACAGCATATCAGAGGGTATATTACAGTATAGCTGGTTGTCCAACAGCATATCAGAGGGTATATTACAGTATAGCTGGTTGTCCAACAGCATTTCAGAGGGTATATTACAGTATAGCTGGTTGTCCAACAGCATATCAGAGGGTATATTACAGTATAGCTGGTTGTCCAACAGCGTATCAGAGGGTATATTTCAGTATAGCTGGTTGTCCAACAGCGAATCAGAGGGTATATTACAGTATAGCTGGTTGTCCAACAGCATATCAGAGGGTATATTACAGTATAGCTGGTTGTCCAACAGCATATCAGAGGGTATATTACAGTATAGCTGGTTGTCCAACAGCATATCAGAGGGTACATTACAGTATAGCTGGTTGTCCAACAGCATTTCAGAGGGTATATTACAGTATAGCTGGTTGTCCAACAGCGTATCAGAGGGTATATTACAGTATAGCTGGTTGTCCAACAGCATATCAGAGGGTATATTACAGTATAGCTGGTTGTCCAACAGCATATCAGAGGGTATATTACAGTATAGCTGGTTGTCCAACAGCACGTCTCTCCTCCTACTCCAAGATGTAGGGCCTGTTCCAGATGGCATCCAATTCTCCACAGGGCTCTGGTCTAAAGTAGTGCACTACATAGGGAATAGGGTGCCATTCTCTGGTCTAAAGTAGTGCACTATATAGGGAATAGGGTGCCATTCTCTGGTCTAAAGTAGTGCACTATATAGGGAATAGGGTGCCATTCTCTGGTCTAAAGTAGTGCACTATATAGGGAATAGGGTGCCATTCTCTGGTCTAAAGTAGTGCACTATATAGGGAATAGGGTGCCATTCTCTGGTCTAAAGTAGTGCACTATATAGGGAATAGGGTGCCATTCTCTGGTCTAAAGTAGTGCACTATATAGGGAATAGTGTACCATTTGAGATGCGCCCATAGCCTCTTGAACCCAACGTAGCGTGTTCAGAGATCTGTGAAGTGCATTGTTGGGAGAATATTCATTAGAAGTCGTACCGTCCACTGCCGTGACCTCTCATGGGGAGGTCGTCTCCTGCTATCCAGTCCACAGCAGCTTTATGGAGGACGATAACGCCTTCTGTCTATCTCACAGCCCCATAGAGCTTTATGGAGGACGATAACGCCTTCTGTCTATCTCACAGCCCCATAGAGCTTTATGGAGGACGATAACGCCTTCTGTCTATCTCACAGCCCCATAGAGCTTTATGGAGGACGATAACGCCTTCTGTCTATATCACAGCACCACAGAGCTTTATGGAGGACGATAACGCCTTCTGTCTATCTCACAGCCCCACAGAGCTTTATGGAGGACGATAACGCCTTCTGTCTATCTCACAGCCCCACAGAGCTTTATGGAGGACGATAACGCCTTCTGTCTATCTCACAGCCCCACAGAGCTTTATGGAGGACGATAACGCCTTCTGTCTATCTCACAGCCCCACAGAGCTTTATGGAGGACGATAACGCCTTCTGTCTATCTCACAGCCCCACAGAGCTTTATGGAGGACGATAACGCCTTCTGTCTATCTCACAGCCCCACAGAGCTTTATGGAGGACGATAACGCCTTCTGTCTATCTCACAGCCCCACAGAGCTTTATGGAGGACGATAACGCCTTCTGTCTATCTCACAGCCCCACAGAGCTTTATGGAGGACGATAACGCCTTCTGTCTATCTCACAGCCCCACAGAGCTTTATGGAGGACGATAACGCCTTCTGTCTATCTCACAGCCCCATAGAGCTTTATGGAGGACGATAACGCCTTCTGTCTATCTCACAGCCCCACAGAGCTTTATGGAGGACGATAACGCCTTCTGTCTATCTCACAGCCCCACAGAGCTTTATGGAGGACGATAACGCCTTCTGTCTATCTCACAGCCCCACAGCAGCTTTATGGGGGACGATAACGCCTTTGGCTATCTCACAAAAAGGGGAGGCATAACCCCTTTTTTAAACCACACCCCAAATTTAGGAAGAAGGGCTTCCCCCGGGGGGATTTTTCCCCCCAAAAGGGGGACAAACCCTTCCTATTACGCCCACAAACTTTAAAAACCTAAAGGGTCGGGTCAAAAGCCCCCAAACTTTATGGGGGGGGGGAGTCCCCTTTGACCCCCCAAAGATTTTTGGAAAACATAACCCCGTCTATTAACCCCCAAAGGGCCTTTAAACAAGCCTTTGAAAATCAAAAAAATTAAATAAAAACCCCTTTGTGCTTTACCCTCCCCAAAAATTTTAATTTTTTTTCCAAAATTTGGGTTTTTAAAAAAAAACAAAAACCAAAAAAACAAAAAAAAAAAAAAAAAAAAAAAAAAAAAAAACCCAAAAAAAAAATCAACTTCATTTTGCCCCGTCCATTTTGGAAAACAAGACAGTTAGAAAATTTCCAAATAACCTAGTTTAAGAAAAATTTGGGAAATTTAATTAAATCAATAAAAATTTTGGACCTGGTAAATTAAATAATTTTAATTGGGAGCCTTTTTAAAATTAGAATGAATTTATACCCTGGATTAAATCAAAAATTTATGGAGCCTGGTAAAATCAAAATAATTTATATGGAGCTGGTTAATCTAGTAATAATTATTGGAGCCGGGTTTTAATTAGTTAAATATTTTTGGGGGCCGGGGGGTTAATTAGAATAATGTTTAGGGGGCGGATTAATTAGTAATAGGGTATTCGGGGCTGGTTTTAAAATCTAGAAGGAATTATTGGAGCCTGGTTTAATCAGTATAATATTTATGGGGCCCGGTTTAATTAGAATAATGTTATAGGGAGCCTGGTATTAATCTAGTAAAAATGTTATAGGAGCCGGTTTAATCTAAAATAATTTATAGGGAGCTGGTTTAAATCTAGTAATAATTTTATTGGAGCCGGTATTAATCTTAAAATTTATATGGAGCCGGTTTTTAATCTAGAAAATAATTATAGGGACCTGGTTTTAAATCTTAATAATTTATATGGAGCCTGGTATTAATCTAGTTAATGTTATTGGGCTGGTATTAATCTATAAAATTTATAGGGAACCCGGGTGTTAACTAGAATAATTTATATGGAGCCGGTGTTAATTAGTAAAAATTTTTGGGCCTGGATTATCGTATTAATTATATGGAGCCTGGTATTATCTAGAATAATGTTATATGGACCCCGGGTGTTAACTAGAAAGTTATAGGGAGCCTGGTTTAATTAGTAAAAATGTTATATGGAGCCTGGTTTTAAATCTAAAATTTTTAAAGGGAAAGCCTGGTTTAAATCTGTAATAATGTTTAGGGCCTGGTTTAATCTGTAATAATGTTAATGGAGCCTGTTTAACTAGTAAAATGTTTTTGGACCTGGTTTTAATTAGTAATATTTATAGGGAGCCTGGTTTAATCTAGAAATAATGTTTATGGAGCCGGTATTAATCTAGTAATTTTTATATGGACCCCTGGATTAATTAAAAAGAAAATTATATGGAGCCGGGTTTAATCTAGAATAATTTTAATGGGCCTGGTATTTTTAAATCTAGTAATAATTTTAGGGAGCCGGGTATTAATCTAGTAATAATGTTTAAAAGGAGCCGGGTATTAATCTAGAAATAATATTTATGGAGCCTGGTGAAAATTAGTAATAAGTTATAGGGAGCCTGGTTTTAATCTAGTAATAATTTATATGGAGCCTGGTTTTAATTTAAAAAATTTATATGGAGCCTGGTTTTAATCTATAATAATATTTATGGAGCCTGGGTTAATCTAGTAAAATGTTATAGGGCCTGGTTTAAATTAGTAAAATTTTATGGACCCTGGTTTAATTAAAAATTTTATATGGACCCTTGGTTTAATCTATAATATTTATATGGACCGGGGTATTAATTAGTAATAAGTTAATGGAGCGGGTTTAACTTAGTAATATATTATAGGAGCCTGGTTTAATCTAGTAAAAAATTTATAGGGCCTGGTTTAATCTAGTAATAATGTTATATGGACCCTGGTATTAATTAGTAATAATTTTATAGGCCGGGTTTAATCAGTAATAATTTATATGGGCGGTTTTTAAAATTAGAATTTTTATATGGAGCCTGTATTAATCTTTTAATAAATTTATAGGGAGTGGTTTAATTGAATAATTTATATGGAGCCCTGGTGTTAAATCTAGTAATAATTTTTTGGGAGCCGGGTTTTAAAATCTAGAAATAAGTTTAGGGAGCCTGGTTATTATTTAAAAAATTTTTGGAGCCTGGGTTAATCTGTAAAAAATTTTTATAGGGAGCCGGGTTTTAATCTAGTAAAATTTTTATAGGGACTGGTTTTAAATCTAGTATAATTTATATGGACCTGGTTAATCTAGTAAAATGTTTATGGAGCCGGGTTTTAAATCTAGTAATAATTTTAATGGAGGGGCTTTTAATCTAGTAAAATGTTATATGGACCCGGGTTTTAAATTAGTAATAATTAATGGAGCCTGGTTTATCTAGTAATAATGTTATATGGAGCCGGTTAATTTTAAAGGGGTTATATGGGCCGGATAATCTAGTAATAATTTATAGGGAGCTGGTTTAACTAGTAATATGTTTATATGGACCCTGGAAATTAAATCTAGTAATAGTTATATGGAGCCTGGTTTTATTTTAATTAGTAATAATGTTATTGGAGCCTGGTTTTATTAGTAATGATTTTATAGGACCCTGGTTTAATCTAGTAATATTTTATTGGGGGCCTGGTTTTTAATTTAGTAATAATATTTTTGGGGAGCCTTTGGTTTAATCTGAATAATTTTAATGGAGCCGGGTATTAATTAGTAAAAAAATTATAGGGCCTGGTTTAATTATATAATTTATAGGGACCCTGTTTTAAATCTGTAAAATTTATATGGAGCCTGGTTTAAATTTTATAAAATTTTAGGAGCCGGTTTTAAATCTAGAAATAATTTTTTAATGGAGCCTGGTTAACTATATAATTTTATGGAGCTGGTATTAATCTAGAATAATGTTTTGGAGCCTGGTTTTATTTTTGAATAAGTTATATGGAGCCTGGTATTAATCTAGTAATAATTTATATGGAGCCTGGTTTAATCTAGTAATAATGTTATATGGAGCCTGGTTTTAATCTATAATAAATTTTAATGGAGCCTGGTTTTAAATCTATAATAAGTTATATGGACCCTGTTTAATCTAAAATAATTTAATGGACCTGGTTTTAAATCTAGAATAATTTTATATGGAGCCTGGTTTAATCTAGTAAAAATTTTATATGGACCCTGGTTTTAATCTGTAATATATTTTTGGGGAGCCGGGTTTAAACTGTAAAAATTTATAGGGAGCCGGGTTTAATCTAGAATAATTTATTGGAGCCTCTTTTTAAATCTAGTAATAATTATATGGAGCCTGGGTTTAATCTAGATAATTTTATGGGCCTGGTTTAATCTAGTAATAATTTATAGGAGCCTGGTTTATTTAGAATAATGTTATATGGAGCCTGGTTTAATTAGTAATATTTTAATGGAGCCGGGTTTAATCTAAATAATTTTTATGGCCTGGTTTTAATCTATAATAATTTAATGGGCCTGGTTTAAAATTTATAATAATTTATATGGAGCCGGGATTAATCTATAATAAGTATATGGAGCCTGGTATTAACCCCTAGTAAAAATTTTTAATATGGAGCCGGGTATTAAATCAGTAATTGTTATAGGGAGTGGTTTAAATCTAGTAATAAATTTTTTTTGGAGCCTTTGTATTAATCTAAAATAATTTATATGGAGCCTGGTTTAATCTAGTAATAATTTATGGACCCCGGGATTAATCTTAATAATGTATATGGCCTGGTTTAATCTAGTAATATGTTTTTGGGGCCTGGTTTTTTGGGGTATTTTAATCTAGTAAAAATTTTTAATGGGCGGGTATTAACTAGTAATAATTTTATATGGACCTGGTATTAAATCTAGAATAAGTTTATGGAGCCGGTATTATCTGAAATAATGATATGGACCTGGTTTTAATTAGAAATAATTTATATGGAGCCGGGGTTTTTTCTGTTTAATCTAGTAATAATTTTTATATGGACCCCTGGTTTTAATCTATTTAAAAATTATAGGGAGCCTGGTAATCTAGAATAATTTTATATGGAGCCGGGTTATTTTAATTAGTATAATTTTTAATGGGCCTGGTTTTCTGTTTGTTTTGGGGGGGTTTTTTGTTTTTTTTTGGAGTGGTTTTCCCCCAGAAATAATGTTATATGGAGCCGGGGTTTAAATTAGTTAATAATGTTATATGAGCGGTATTAATCTATAAAAATGTTATATGGAGCCTGGTGTTAATCTATAAAAATTTTATAGGGACCTGGTAAAAATCTATAATAATTTATATGGAGCCGGGTATAATCTATAAATTTTTATATGGACCCTGGTTTTAATTTTAAGTATAAGTTTTTGGGAGCCTGCATTATCTAGTAAAATTTTATATGGAGCCTGGTATTAATTAGTAATAATGTTATATGAGCCTGTTTAATCTAGAAAATAATGTTTAGGGAGCCTGGTATTAATCTGTAATAATTTTATATGGAGCCTGGTGTTAATCTAGAATAATTTTATATGGGCCTGGTTTTAAATCTTAAAATATTTATGGAGGGCGGGTATTAATCTGTAATGATTTTATAGGAAGCCTGGTATTAATCTAGAAAATGTTATAGCCCCCCCCGGGTTATTTCATAATAATTTTAATGGAGCCTGGTGTAATCTATAATATATTATAGGGGGGCCTGGTTTAATTATAATAATGTTTATGGGGGCTGGTTTAATCTAGAAAATGTTATATGGAGCCGGTTTTAAACATAATAATATTATATGGAGCCTGGTTTAATCTAGAAAGATTTTAAATTGGGGGCCGGGTATTAATCTAAATAATTTTAAATTGGAGCCGGTTTTAAAATCTAGTAATAATTTTTATATGGACCCGGTTTTTTAATCTAGAAAATGTTATTGGACCCTGGTTTTTTAATCTATAAAAATATTATAGGGGCCTTGTATTAACTTAATAAGTTATATGGCCTTATTAATCTAGTAATAATGTTATAGGGCCGGGTTTTAATCTAGTAAAAGTTTATAGAGCCTGTGTTAATTAGTAATAATGTTATATGGAGCCTGGTATTATCTAAAAAATGTTAATAGAGCCTGGTAAAAATTCTAGTAATAATTTATATGGAGCCTGGTTTTAAATCTGTAATAATTTTATATGGAGCCTGGTTTTAATCTGTAATAATGTTATAGGAGCCGGTATTAATCTAGAAATGATATTATATGGACCCGGGTTAATTAGTAAAAGTTATATGGAGCCTGGTATTAATCTAGTAATGATATTTTTGGGGCCCGGGTGAATTTCTAGTAATAATTATTGGACCCGGGTTTTAAATCTAGAATAATATTAATGGACCCCTGGTTTTAAATCTAGAAATAATTTATATGGGCCTAAAATTTTTAGTAATAAATTATAGGGAGCCTGGTTTTAAATCTGTTAAAAATTTTATATGGACCCGGGTATTAATCTAGTAAATTTATATAGAGCTGGTATTAATTGTAATAATTTTATAGGAGCCTGGTTTAATCATAAAAAATTTTATAGAGCGGGTTTTAATTAAAATAATTTATATGGGCCTTTTTAAATCTATAATAATGTTATTGGGGGCCGGGGTTTTTAATTAGTAATAATGTTAATAGGAGCCGGCTTTAATCGTAATAATGTTTATGGAGCCTGGTTTTAAATCTAGTAATAATGTTAATAGACCCTGGTGATCTAGAAATAAGTTTTTGGAGCCGGGGTTTTAATTAGTAAAAATTTTTATATGGAGCCTGGTTTTTTAAATCGTAAAAATTTTTATATGGGGCCTGGTTTTAATCTAAATAATTTTATATGGAGCCGGGATTAATCTAGTAATGTTTATTGGAGCCTTATAATCTAGTAATAATTTTATATGGAGCCGGAAAAATTAATCTAGTAAAAATTTTAAATTGGAGCTGGGTTAATCTATAATAATATTTTTGGAGCCTGGTTTTAAATATAAATAAGTTATTGGAGCTGGATTAATCAGTAAAAATGTTATATGGGCCCGGGTGTTAATCTATAATAATATTATATGGAGCCTGGTTTAATCTATTTATGATTTTATATGGACCTGGATTAATCTAGTAAAATGTTATATGGAGCCTGGTATTAATCTAGTAATAAGTTATATGGAGCCGGGTGTTAATCTAGTAAAAATGTTTATGGACCCTGGTATTAATCATATATTATATGGGCCTGTGTTAATCTATAATAATGTTAATGGACCCCGGGTTTTAATCAGAAATATTTATATGGAGCCTGGTATTAACTATAAAATGTTATATGGAGTCTGGTATTAACAGAAATTTAATTTTATAGGGACCCGGGGATTAATCTATAAAAATATTTTTGGGGGCCCGGTTTTAATCTAGTAATAATTTTATATGGAGCCGGGTTTTAATCTGTAAAATGATATGGGCCCGGGTTTTAACTATAATAATATTTTTGGGGCCTGGTATTAATCTAGTAAAATGTTAAATGGAGTGGTATTATCTAGTAATAATGTTATAGGGAGCTGGTTTTAAATTAGTAAAAAGTTATATGGAGCCCGGGTGTAATTAGTATAATTAATGGAGCCTGGTTTTACCCCATAAAAAGTTATAGGGACCCCTGGATTCTATAATAAAATTTATATGGCCGGGGGGATTAATCAGTAATAAGTTATATGGACCTGGTATTAATTAGTAAAGGTTTAGGAGCCTGTATTAATTAGTAATAATGTTATATGGCCCCCCCCGGTATTAATTAGTAATAATTTATATGGACCCTGGTTTTTAATCTATAATAAATTATATGGACCCTGGTGTTAACATATAATGTTGTATGGGCCGGTATTTCTAGTAATAATTTATAGGAGCCTGGTTTTATCTATAATAATTACAGGGAGGCCTGGTATTAACGTAAAAATTATATGGAGCCTGGTTTTAAAACTAGAATAATGTTAATGGACCTGGTATTAATCTAGAATAATTTATTTGGAGCCGGGTTTTAATTTTGAATAATGTTATAGGGAGCCGGGTATTAATCTATAAAATTTTATATGGAGCCTGGGTTAATTATAAAAATGTTATTGGGCCTGGTATTAATCTAAAAAAAAAATATGGACCCCGGTTTAAATCTATAAAAAATATTTTGGACCCCCGGTGTTAATCCTAGAAAACATATTATAGGACCCTGGTTTTAAATCTAGAATAATGTTATATGGAGCCGGGGTAATCTAGTAATAATATTTTTATGGGCCGGTTTAATTAGAATAATGTTTCGGGCCGGGTTTTAAATTAGTAATAAATTTTTAATTGGAGCCTGGATTAATCTATAATAAAAATTATATGGAGCCTGGTTTTAATCTAAAATAATATTAATGGACCCTGGTATTAATCTAGTAATAAGTTAATGGAGCCTGGTGTTAATTGTAAAATTTATAGGGAATCTGGATTAATTATAATAATATTTATGGAGCCTGTGTTAATGTAGAAATAAATTTATATGGAGCCGTGTTAATCTAGTAATAATATTATATGGGCTGGTATTAATTAGTAATAATTTTATATGGAGCCGGGTATTATTAGAATAATTTTATATGGAGCCTGGTGTTAATTAGTAAAATGTATAGGGAGCCTGGTGTTAATTAGTAATAATTTTATATGGGCCCCTGGTTTAATTAGTAAAAAATTATTAATGGAGCCGGGTATAATCTAGTTAATTTTTATAGGGGCCCCGGGTGTTAATTGAAAATGTTTAGGGACCTGGTTTAATCTTTTTAATAATGTTTATGGAGCCTTAAAATTTAGTAATGATATTATATGGAGCCTGGTTTTAAATCTATAATAATGTTGGGGGGGCCTGGTTTAATTAGAAATCATGTTAATGGACCCTGGTTTTAATCTAGTAAAAATGTTATATGGAGGCCGGTATAATTAGAATATGTTTATGGAGCCGGGTTTTTAATTGTAATAATTTTATATGGGGCCGGATTAATTAGTAAAAAGTTTTATGGAGCCTGGTATTTTTTTAAATGGGAAAATATTATATGGAGCTGGTTTTTCTGTAATAATTTATATGGAGCCGGGTTTAAAATCGAAATATATTATATGGAGCCTGGTATTAATTATAAAAGTTTAGGGAAACCTGGATTAACAGTAATAATATATAGGGAGCCGGGTTTTAAATCTAGTAATAATGTTATATGGGGCCGTTTTAATTAGAAATTTGTTTATGGACCCTGGTATTAATCAAAATATTTATGGGCCGGGTTTTAAATCTGTAATAATTTTATAGGAGCCTGGTTTTAAATCTAGAATAATGTTATGGGAGTCGGGTTTTAAATCTAGTAATAATGTTATTGGAGCCTGGTGTTAATTGAATAAGGGGTTTTATGGAGCCTGGTTTTTAATTAGTAAAAATTTTTATATGGACCTGGTATTAATCTTAAATAATGTTATAGGGAGCCTGGTATTAATCTATAATAATATTATATGGACCCGGGTTTAATCTAGTAATAATGTTATAGGAGCGGGGTTTAAATCTAGTAAAATGTTATATGGAGCCTGGTAAAATTAGTAAAATTTATATGGAGCCTGGTTTATCTAGTAATAATGTTATATGGAGCCTGGTAAATCTAGTAAGATTTTATGGAGCTGGTGTTAATCTAGTAAAAATATTTTTGGGACCCTGGTTTAATCTATAATTTATTGGAGCCTGGTATTAATCTAGAAATAATTTATAGGGACCGGGTTTTAATCTAGAAATTTAATGTTATAGGAGCCTGATTAATTAGTAATAATTTATATGGAGCCTGGTTTTAATTAGTAATAATGTTATAGGGAGCCTGGTTTTAAATCTAGTAAGTATTTAGGGAGCCTGGTTTTTAATCTAAAATAAGTTATATGGAGCCTGGTTTTTAATCTATAATAATGTTAAGGACCCCGGTATTAATTGTAATAATGTTATATGGAGCCGGGTATAATCTTTTAATAATGTTTAGGGGCCTGGATTAATCTAGTAATAATATTTTTGGAGCTGGTATTAATCTAGTAATAATGTTATATGGAGCCGGTGTTAATCTAGAAATAATTTATAGGACCCTTTGTAAAAATCTATAAAATGTTATTTTTGGGGCCGGGTTTTAAATCTAGAAATAATTTTATAGGGAGCCGGATTAATTGTAAAATGTAAAACCCTGGGTATCAGTAATAATTTTTAATGGGGGCTGGTTTAAATCTAGTAATGATATATTGGAGCCTGGTGTTAATCTAGAAATAATGTTATAGGGAGCCGGTTTTAATTAGTAAGTATTTTTGGGAGCCTGGTTTAATTAGAAATAATTTTATATGAGCCTGGTAAATCTATAAAATTATATGGAGCGGTAAAAACTAGTAATAATGTTTAGGGAGCCTGGTTTAATCTATAATAATTTTATAGGGCCCTGGTATATCTAGTAATAATGTTATATGGAGCCGGTATTAATCTAGATAAGTTATATAGACCCTGGTATTAATCTTAAAATTATATGGACCCGGTGTTATCTATAATAAGTTATGGAGCCGGGTTTATCTTAATAATTTTAATGGAGGCCTGGAAATAATTAATAATTTATATGGAGCCTGGTGTTAATCTAGTAATAATGTTATAGGAGCCTGGCTTTTAATCTAGAAATAATTTTATATGGAGCCTGGTTTTTAATCTATAAAAATGTTAATAGGCCTGGTGTTAATTAGAATAATTTTATGGAGCCTGGTTTAATTAGAAAAATGTTATATGGACCCTGGTTTAATCTATAAAATTTTATATGGAGGCCTGGTTTTCAAAATATAATATGGAGCCTGGGTAAAATCTAGTAATGATTTTATATGGAGCCTGGTATTAATCTAGTAATAATTTTATGGAGCCTGGTTTTAATCTGTAAAATTTTTATATGGGGCCGGGTGTTATCAAATATAATTTTATATGGAGCCGGGTATTAATCTAAATAATGTTATATGGGGCCTGGTTTTAATTATAATAATGTAATGGACCCGGGTTTTAATCTAAATAATAATATGGAGCCGGTTTTAAATCTAGAAATGTTTATAGGACCCGGGTATTAACTAGTAATAATTTATATGGAGCCGGTTTAAAACTAGTAAAAATTTTTATAGGGCCTGGGGTTAATCAGTAATAATGTTATAGGGGAGCCTGGTATTAATCTATAATAATTTTAAGGGACCCTCGGTTTTAATCTATAATAATTTTATATGGAGCCTGGATTAATTAGTAATAATGTTTTGGGAGCTGGTATTAAATCTAAATAATGTTATATGGGTCGGGGATTAATCTTAATAAGGTTAAAGGGAGCCTGGTTTATCTATAATAATATTATTGACCCTGGTTTTAAATCTAGTAATAATGTTTAGGAGCTGGTTTTAATCAGTTAATGTTTAGGGAGCCTGGTGTTAATCATAATAATTTTATTGGAGCCGGTAAAAATCATAATAATTTTATTGGAGCTGGTATTAATTAGTAATAAGTTATATGGAGCCTGGGGGTTAATTATAATAATATTATAGGAGCCGGGTATTAACTAGTAATGAATTATATGGAGCCTGGTTTTAAATTAGTAAAATGTTTATGGACCTGGAAAATTAGTAAAAATTTTTATATGGAGCCGGGTTTAATCTATAATAAGAATGGAGCCGGGTAAAAATTATAATAATTTTATAGGGCCTCGGTTAATCTAAATAAGGTTATATGGAGCCTGGTATTAATCTGAAAAAAGGTATATGGACCTGGATTAATCTATAAAAATGTTATTGGATCTGGTTTAATCTAGTAAAATTTTATGGGGCCTGGTTTTAATCTTAAAATATTATATGGAGCCTGGTATAATTGTAATATGTATATGGAGCCTGGTTTATCTAGTAATAATGTTATATGGAGCCTGGGTTAATCTAAAAATATTATATGGACCTGGTTTTAAATTCTAGAAATAATGTTAAAGGGCCTGATTAATCTAGTAATAATGTTATATGACCTGGTTTAATTAGTAAAAAATGTTATATGGGGGGCCTGGTGTTAATCTAGTAATAAATGTTTAGGGAGCCTGGTTTTTAATCAGTAATAATTTTATATGGGGGCCTGGTATTAATCTAGTAATAATTTTTATATGGAGCCTGGTTTTAATCTAGAAATAAGTTATATGGACCCTGGTATTAACTAGTAATAATTTATATGGAGCTGGTTTTAAATCTGTAAAAATGTTATTGGGTCGGGTTAATCTAGAAATAATTTTATATGGAGCCGGGGATTAATCTAGTAAAATTTATATGGGCCGGGTGTTAATCTAGTAATAATGTTTATGGAGCTGGTTTTTAGTAAAAATATTATATGGGGGCCTGGTATTAATTAGAAATAATATTCAGGAGCCGGGGTTTTAAAATTAGTAATAATGTTATATGGGGCCCTGGATTATTATAATAATTTTTATATGGACCCTGGTTTTAAACTGTAAAAATTTATAGGGACCCTGTTTAATCAGTAATAATTTTAATTGGGCCTGGTTTAATCTATAATAATTTTTATATGGAGCCGGGTTTTAAATTTAGTAATAATTTTATTGGAGCCTGGTATTAAATTTAAAAAATATTATATGGACCCTGGTATTAATCTATAATAATATTTAGGGAAAACCCTGGGGTTAATCTAGTAATAAGTTTATGGAGCCTGGTTTTAAATCTAGTAAAATATTATATGGGACGGGATTAATCTATAATAATATTATATGGAGCCTGGTGTTAATTGTAATAAATTTTATATGGAGCCTGGTATTAATCTAAAAATTTATATGGGGCGGGTTTAATCAGAAATAATTTTTAAGGGAGCCGGTTTTAACTGGGGTAATAATGTTTATGGAGCCTGGTATAATCTGAAATAATATTATGGAGCCTGGTATTAATCTAGTAATAATGTTATAGGAGCCTGGTTTTAATTAGTAATAATGTTATATGGACCGGATTAATTGTAAAAAGTTATATGGAGCCTGGTGTTAACTAGTAAAATGTTATAGGGGAGCTGGTTTTAAATCAGTAATAATGTTTAGGACCTGGTGTTAATCAGTAATAATGTTATATGGAGCCTGGTTTTAATCTAGTAATAAGTTTATGGGCCTGGTATTAATCATAATAATTTTATAGGGACCTGGTTTAATTAGAATAATATTATATGAGCTGGTGTTAACTGAATAATGTTATATGGACCCGGGTATTAATTGTAAAATTTTTATATGGAGCCTGGTTTTAATCTAGTATAATGTATAGGGGCCCTGGTTTTAATCTAAAATAATTTTATTGGAGCCGGTTTAATCTAGTAAAAAATGTTATTGGACCTGGTTTTAAATCTATAATAATATATAGGACCCCGGGATTAATTAGTAAAAATATTTTTGGGAGTTGGTGTTAATCTGTAATAATTTTATATGGGCCTGTTTTAAAATCTAAAAAAAATTTTTTGGAGCCTGGTATTAATTATAAAAATTTATATGGAGCTGGTATTAATTAGTAAAAATATTATATGGAGTCTGGGTTTAATTAGTAATATGTTATATGGAGCTGATTTAATCTAGTAATAATGTTATATGGAGCCTCAGGACATTCTTGATATGTGAGTCAGCAAAAACGTCCTGCCTACGTTTAAAATGGCACCCTTTCCCCTACATACTGTAGTTCACTACGACCCCATAAACCCTGGTTAAAGGTAGTGCACTATGTAGGGTATAGGTTGCCATTTAGGATGCAGTCCAAGCTGATTCATATTCAGTTGTGACCTTGCTGAACTAACACATGAATATTCAGCTTGTTGACGCCAGCAGCAAAGCCAAGCAGAAACTCTTCTTCATTAATTACAACTTCACTCATTTAATTTGAGATTTCCATGTAAATGTAAATACACTGGACACATTTAGTGTTTTAATGAGTTACCTATGCTCAGGCCAGTATTTCATTAAACACTGGATTTCCGGGTAGCGCTTTCAGAAGTGCATTTGACTCAATACAGTACGAAGCCGATCTAGTCTGACATACAGAGACTGACAGGCCTCCAGTCTGGTGTCCCTACCTTTGTCAAACTCTTCAGCCTTCTGTCAGAGCCATTGAAGTCTGTCTGGATATCAAGCATCGGCGTCTCTCTGCGTCGGTCTCAACACTGTTTAAGTGCCTCTCTCTACTCAACAGAAGGTAAGGGCTCACACTCACCTCCTCCGTCTCATTTTACGTTTTTACATTTGAGTCATTTTAGCAGACGCTCTTATCCGGAGCGACTTAAAGTTAGTGAGTGCATACATTTTCGTCCTTTTTCGTGCTGGTCCCCCCGTGGGGAATCGAACCCGCAACCCTGGCGTTGCAAGCGCCATGCTCTGAGCCACACAGTCATCCTCACACACAGACAGAGACGTGACCAGGGATTCAATAAGGAGACTGTCGGATTGCACTCTATTCCCTATGTAGTGCACTACTTTTGACTAGGGCCCATAGGGATGTGGTCAAGAGCAGTGCACTACGTAGGGAATAGGGTGCCATTTGGGACGCAGTCACAGCCTGAGGTGACTTCACAGACACCAGGTTGTTCCTCTGCTGTCAGGTTACATAAGGTTGTTCCTCTGCTGTCAGGTTACATAAGGGTTGTTCCTCTGCTGTCAGGGTTACATAAGGTTGTTTCCTCTGCTGTCAGGTTACATAAGGTTGTTCCTCTGCTGTCAGGTTACATAAGGTTGTTCCTCTGCTGTCAGGTTACATAAGGATGTTCCTCGGCTGTCAGGTTACATAAGGTTGTTCCTCTGCTGTCAGGTTACATAAGGTTGTTCCTCTGCTGTCAGGTTACATAAGGTTGTTCCTCTGCTGTCAGGTTACATAAGGTTGTTCCTCTGCTGTCAGGTTACATAAGGTTGTTCCTCTGCTGTCAGGTTTACATAAGGTTGTTCCTCTGCTGTCAGGGTTACATAAGGTTGTTCCCGGTCGTTACAAGGTTTCCTCTGCTGTCAGGTTTACATAAGGTTGTTCCTCTGCTGTCAGGTTACATAAGGTTGTTCCTCTGCTGTCAGGTTACATAAGGTTGTTCCTCTGCTGTCAGGTTACATAAGGTTGTTCCTCTGCTGTCAGGTTACATAAGGTTGTTCCTCTGCTGTCAGGTTACATATGGGTTCCTCTGCTGTCAGGTTACATAAGGTTGTTCCTCTGCTGTCAGGTTACATAAGGTTGTTCCTCTGCTGTCAGGTTACATAAGGTTGTTCCTCTGCTGTCAGGTTACATAAGGTTGTTCCTCTGCTGTCAGGTTACATAAGGTTGTTCCTCTGCTGTCAGGTTACATAAGGTTGTTCCTCTGCTGTCAGGTTACATAAGGTTGTTCCTCTGCTGTCAGGTTACATAAGGGTTCCTTTCGTTATTTCAACGATTTCCGCAGCAGCTAAAAGTACCCTTTTCTCAAGTGAATTAGAGTTGATGGTGGAAGACGTGGGCTACATCTGACATGGCACCCTATTCTATATATATTGCACTACTTTTTACCAGCATCCTAGTCACCCTGGTCAAAATGAGTGCACTATTCCGGGAATCGGATGCCATAGGCATTGCAGATGATGTTACAAATCCCCAGAGACATCCTTCAATAACGGCCAATTAAGCTCCAGCTAACAGCATCAGAACAGATTAACTACATCTTCCCTGACGGTGAAGGACAATATTCTCCTGTTGTTGTTTTTTTCAGAATTTCTTTCGTGGAATGACCGTTCTAAACCGTTTCACAGAAGTGCTTAATTCTATGGTTATGACGTGGAGAGTTGACTGCGGTAGCACAACTCTCAGCGCAGCGTGAAACGGAATGGTGCGTATCACAACAAACAAATAGCAATTACCTTTTAATTGAAACAAGGACTGTGATGGGGCTCGCAGGGCTGGAGGGCTGGAGAGGTTCACTATTAATTGTCCATGCACATCTGTCTCAGGGGGGAGTGATATTAACCCTCCCGTTGTCCTAGGGTCAAAATGACCCGCCACTGTGTTGAACCAACTTTATTTAATTTTTATATTTTTTGGGATCATTTGTGAGAAGGAGGCAGTGAGACTTTAAAGAAAGTATCACTGCCTCCTTCTCACAAATGATCCCAAAATATAAAAATTAAATAAAGTTGGTTCAACACAGTGGCGGGTCATTTTGACCCTAGGACAACGGGAGGGTTAAATAGGCTGAGACTGGCTCCAGTTACCTGTTTCTGTAGGAGTCACTCCTCTGAAAAGGACACATTTCATTGGCATTTCTACTCTGTCATCCATTGGATTTCTTGACCCATTATCACCTCAATCCTACTATAGGTTACCTGTTGTAATATCTCTATGAACTCTTTCTTCTCCCCAGAGTGAGGACCTGTAACCCTTATAGTATGGAGGAACCCCATCGGGCTGTTGGATGTCTCTCTCCAAGGCCTGCAGCCTCTCTCTCTCCTTAGGGGTCTCACAGTGTTGCTGGATGTCTCTCTCCAAGGCCTGCAGCCTCTCTCTCTCTCCTTAGGGGTCTCACAGTGTTGCTGGATGTCTCTCTCCAAGGCCTGCAGCCTCTCTCTCTCTCCTTAGGGGTCTCACAGTGTTGCTGGGTGGCTCTCTCCAAGGCCTGCAGCCTCTCTCTCTCTCCTTAGGGGTCTCACAGTGTTGCTGGATGGCTCTCTCCAAGGCCTGCAGCCTCTCTCTCTCCTTAGGGGTCTCACAGTGTTGCTGGATGTCTCTCTCCAAGGCCTGCAGCCTCTCTCTCTCTCCTTAGGGGTCTCACAGTGTTGCTGGATGTCTCTCTCCAAGGCCTGCAGCCTCTCTCTCTCCTTAGGGATCTGATGGTGCTGTTGGATGGCTCTCTCCAAGGCCTGCAGCCTCTCTCTCTCCTTAGGGGTCTCACAGTGTTGCTGGATGGCTCTCTCCAAGGCCTGCAGCCTCTCTCTCTCCTTAGGGGTCTCACAGTGTTGCTGGATGTCTCTCTCCAAGGCCTGCAGCCTCTCTCTCTCTCCTTAGGGGTCTCACAGTGTTGCTGGATGGCTCTCTCCAAGGCCTGCAGCCTCTCTCTCTCTCCTTAGGGGTCTCACAGTGTTGCTGGATGTCTCTCTCCAAGGCCTGCAGCCTCTCTCTCTCTCCTTAGGGGTCTCACAGTGTTGCTGGATGTCTCTCTCCAAGGCCTGCAGCCTCTCTCTCTCCTTAGGGATCTGATGGTGCTGTTGGATGTCTCTCTCCAAGGCCTGCAGCCTCTCTCTCTCCTTAGGGGTCTCACAGTGTTGCTGGATGTCTCTCTCCAAGGCCTGCAGCCTCTCTCTCTCTCCTTAGGGGTCTCACAGTGTTGCTGGATGTCTCTCTCCAAGGCCTGCAGCCTCTCTCTCTCTCCTTAGGGGTCTCACAGTGTTGCTGGTGGCTCTCTCCAAGGCCTGCAGCCTCTCTCTCTCTCCTTAGGGGTCTCACAGTGTTGCTGGATGGCTCTCTCCAAGGCCTGCAGCCTCTCTCTCTCCTTAGGGGTCTCACAGTGTTGCTGGATGTCTCTCTCCAAGGCCTGCAGCCTCTCTCTCCTCTCCTTAGGGGTCTCACAGTGTTGCTGGATGTCTCTCTCCAAGGCCTGCAGCCTCTCTCTCTCCTTAGGGATCTGATGGTGCTGTTGGATGGCTCTCTCCAAGGCCTGCAGCCTCTCTCTCCTCCTTAGGGGTCTCACAGTGTTGCTGGATGGCTCTCTCCAAGGCCTGCAGCCTCTCTCTCTCCTTAGGGGTCTCACAGTGTTGCTGGATGTCTCTCTCCAAGGCCTGCAGCCTCTCTCTCTCTCCTTAGGGGTCTCACAGTGTTGCTGGATGGCTCTCTCCAAGGCCTGCAGCCTCTCTCTCTCTCCCTTAGGGGTCTCACAGTGTTGCTGGATGTCTCTCTCCAAGGCCTGCAGCCTCTCTCTCTCTCCTTAGGGGTCTCACAGTGTTGCTGGATGTCCTCTCTCCAAGGCCTGCAGCCTCTCTCTCTCCTTAGGGATCTGATGGTGCTGTTGGATGGCTCTCTCCAAGGCCTGCAGCCTCTCTCTCTCCTCCTTAGGGGTCTCACAGTGTTGCTGGATGTCTCTCTCCAAGGCCTGCAGCCTCTCTCTCTCTCCTTAGGGGTCTCACAGTGTTGCTGGATGTCTCTCTCCAAGGCCTGCAGCCCTCTCTCTCTCTCCTTAGGGGTCTCACAGTGTTGCTGGATGTCTCTCTCCAAGGCCTGCAGCCTCTCTCTCTCCTTAGGGATCTGATGGTGCTGTTGGATGGCTCTCTCCAAGGCCTGCAGCCTCTCTCTCTCCTTAGGGGTCTCACAGTGTTGCTGGATGGCTCTCTCCAAGGCCTGCAGCCTCTCTCTCTCCTTAGGGGTCTCACAGTGTTGCTGGATGTCTCTCTCCAAGGCCTGCAGCCTCTCTCTCTCTCCTTAGGGGTCCTCACAGTGTTGCTGGATGGCTCTCTCCAAGGCCTGCAGCCTCTCTCTCCTCTCCTTAGGGGTCTCACAGTGTTGCTGGATGTCTCTCTCCAAGGCCTGCAGCCTCTCTCTCTCCTTAGGGATCTGATGGTGCTGTTGGATGGCTCTCTCCAAGGCCTGCAGCCTCTCTCTCTCCTTAGGGTCTCACAGTGTTGCTGGATGTCCTCTCTCCAAGGCCTGCAGCCTCTCTCTCTCCTTAGGGTCTCACAGTGTTGCTGGATGTCTCTCTCCAAGGCCTGCAGCCTCTCTCTCTCTCCTTAGGGGTCTCACAGTGTTTGCTGGATGTCTCTCTCCAAGGCCTGCAGCCTCTCTCTCTCTCCTTAGGGGTCTCACAGTGTTGCTGGATGGCTCTCTCCAAGGCCTGCAGCCTCTCCTCTCTCCTTAGGGGTCTCACAGTGTTGCTGGATGGCTCTCCTCCAAGGCCTGCAGCCTCTCTCTCCTCCTTAGGGGTCTCACAGTGTTGCTGGATGTCTCTCTCCAAGGCCTGCAGCCTCTCTCTCTCTCCTTAGGGGTCTCACAGTGTTGCTGGATGTCTCTCTCCAAGGCCTGCAGCCTCTCTCTCTCCTTAGGGGTCTCACAGTGTTGCTGGATGTCTCTCTCCAAGGCCTGCAGCCTCTCTCTCTCTCCTTAGGGGTCTCACAGTGTTTGCTGGATGGCTCTCTCCAAGTCCTGCAGCCTCTCTCTCCTCTCCTTAGGGGTCTCACAGTGTTGCTGGATGGCTCTCTCCAAGGCCTGCAGCCTCTCTCTCTCTCCTTAGGGGTCTCACAGTGTTGCTGGATGTCTCTCTCCAAGGCCTGCAGCCCTCTCTCTCTCCTTAGGGGTCTCACAGTGTTGCTGGATGTCTCTCTCCAAGGCCTGCAGCCTCTCTCTCTCCTTAGGGATCTGATGGTGCTGTTGGATGGCTCTCTCCAAGGCCTGCAGCCTCTCTCTCTCCTTAGGGGTCTCACAGTGTTTGCTGGATGGCTCTCTCCAAGGCCTGCAGCCTCTCTCTCTCTCCTTAGGGGTCTCACAGTGTTGCTGGATGGCTCTCTCCAAGGCCTGCAGCCTCTCTCTCTCTCCTTAGGGGTCTCACAGTGTTTGCTGGATGGCTCTCTCCCAAGGCCTGCAGCCTCTCTCTCTCCTTAGGGGTCTCACAGTGTTGCTGGATGTCTCTCTCCAAGGCCTGCAGCCTCTCTCTCACCTTAGAGAGTTAACTGATGGTGTTGCTGGATGGCTCTCTCCAAGGCCTGCAGCCTCTCTCTCTCCTTAGAGAGTTAACTGATGGTGTTGCTGGATGGCTCTCTCCAAGGCCTGCAGCCTCTCTCTCTCCTTAGAGAGTTAACTGATGGTGTTGCTGGATGGCTCTCTCCAAGGCCTGCAGCCTCTCTCCTTAGAGAGCTAGCTGATGGTATTGCTGAAATGAACTCAGTCAGCTGGTCCCAATCTCTACCCCTACAGGGATTTCACAATTGTTCTGTCATGGAATAGCTATGTCATCAACAATGATGAGTTGTGGTGCTTCCTGTATATATATATATATGTGTCGCTTTCCAGGAAGTAGGCTTGTAGTTTTTGTGCTTTTGTAGGCTTTTTTAATGTTATTCAAAGGGCAAAAAACGTAGGGCAATGGATCTTCAGCGCAACAACTTCTAAAAGGCATCTGGCAGAAGTAAATTAATCCACAAACAGAAATATAATTTCATTTACAGTGCATTAGGAAAGTATTCAGACCCCTTGACTTTTTCCACATTTGGATACGTTACAGCCTTATTCGAAAATGGATTTTAAAAAATAAAAATAAAACATTCTCATTAATCTACACACAATAACCAATAATGACAAAGCAAAAGCAGGTTTTTAGAAATTTTAGCAAATGTATAAAAAATACAACAACATAAATATCCCATTTAAATAAGTATTCAGACCCTTTACTCAGTACTTTGTTGAAGCACCTTTGGCAGCGATTACAGCCTCGAGTCTTCTTGGGTATGACGCTACAAGCTTGGCACACCTGTATTTGGGGAGTTTCTCCCATTCTTCTCTGCAGATCCTCTCAAGCTCTGTCAGGTTGGATGGGGAGCGCCGCTGCACAGCTATTTTCAGGTCTCTCCAGAGATGTTAGATCAGGTTCAAGTCCGGGCTCTGGCTGGGCCACTCAAGGACATTCAGAGACTTGTCCCGAAGCCACTCCTGCGTTATCTTGGCTGTGTGCTTAGGGTCGTTGTCCTGTTGGAAGGTGAACCTTCACCCCAGTCTGAGGTCCTGAGCACTCTGGAGCAGGTTTTCATGAAGGATCTCTCTGTACTTTGCTCCGTTCATCTTTCCCTTGATCCTGACTAGTCTCCCAGTCCCTGCCACTGAAAAACATTCCCACAGCATGATGCTGCCACCACCATGCTTCACCATAGGGATGGTGCCAGGTTTCCTCCAGACGTGACGCTTGGCATTCAGGCCAAAGCGTTCAATCTTGGTTTCATCTTGTTTCTAATGATCTGAGACTCTTTAGGTGCCTTTCTGCAAACTTCAAGCGGGGCTGTCATGTGCCTTTTACTGAGGAGTGGCTTCAGTCTGACCACTCCACCATAAAGGCCTGATTGGTGGAGTGCTGCAGAGATGGTTGTCCTTCTGGAAGGTTCTCCCATCTCCACAGAGGAACTCTAGAGCTCTGTCAGAGTGTCCATTTGGTTCTTGGTCACCTCCCTGACCAAGGCCCTTCTCCCCCGATTGCTCAGTTTGGCTGGGCGGTCAACTCTAGGAAGAGTCTTGGTGGTTCCAAACTTCTTCCATTTAAGAATGGTGTTGGCCACTGTGTTCTTGGGGACCTTCAATGCTGCAGAAATGTTTTGGTACCCTTCCCCAGATCTGTGCCTCGACAAAATCCTGTCTCGGAGCTCTACCCACAATTCCTTCGACCTCATGGCTTGGTTGTTGCTCTGACATGCACTGTCAACTGTAGGACCTTATATATGCAGGAGCGTGCCTTTCGAAATCATGTCCGATCAATTTAATTTACCAAAGTTGGACTCCAATCAAGTTGTAGAAACATCTCAAGGATGATCAATGGAAACAGGATGCACCTGAGCTCAATGTGCTAGCTAGCGGGTAGCTACTGGTAACGATTAGCAACGCTGGAGAGCTGGTTCCTATGTTAATGTAGCGCTAGCCAACGTTTAATTTTTTGCTGCGTTATGCGTTATGAAAGGAACTAGACACGGACTTGAATTATCTGTTTAGTGTGCTAACACACTCTTGGCAGTTTGTTGTAACCAAGTATTGATGCTAAATTGTGTGTTAATGGATGCTAGCTTGCAAGTTAGCTACGGCGTCATAGCTAGGCATCGTGGGTTGTTGTGTGTAGTTACTGTGTCTTGGCAGTGCCGGCTGTAGCACGAAGCGAGCTACCTAGCCGTTTTTTTCGAACAGAGTCAGAGTCAACACAATAGCCATTGTGTGCCGGGTGTAGCAAGAAGCTAGCTAGCTAGCCGTTCTTCAAACAAAGTCAACACAGTGGCCATTGCTAGCTACCCAACACGACCAGCTAACTGTACGGTAGTAGCTAAATACAATATACTTGTCCTAGCTAGCCAACGTCTAATCATTGCTGCGTCATGAAAGGAACTTGACACAGACACGAATGATCTGTTTAGTGTGTTATCACACTACTGGTGGTTTGTTGTGACCAAGTGTTGGTGCTTAACTGTGTGTTACTGGATGCTAGCATGCTAGTTAGCTAGTTAACACACTATTGGTGGTTTGTTTGTGACCAAGTGTTGGTACTAAAACGGTGTGTTATTGTTATTGGATGCTAGCTTGCTAGTTAGCTATGGTGTCATAGTTGGCTAGCTGAATAAAGTGGGTTGAGTCTATTCCTTTAAACATTGAACCGCTGTGGTTCACAACATTCTGATTTCTAAAGCG
>LR778256.1:27945591-27975591 GCA_902810595.1 Coregonus sp. 'balchen'
AAAGTTCTATTTTGGTTTCATCTGACCATATGACATTCTCCCAATCCTCTTCTGGATCATTCAAATGCACTCTAGCAAACTTCAGACGGGCCTGGACAATGTACTGGCTTAAGCAGGGGGACACATCTGGCACTGCAGGATTTGAGTCCCTGGCGGCGTAGTGTGTTACTGATGGTAGGCTTTGTTACTTTGGTCCCAGCTCTCTGCAGGTCATTCACTAGGTCCCCCCGTGTGGTTCTGGGATTTTTGCTCACCGTTCTTGTGATCATTTTGACCCCACGGGGTGAGATCTTGCGTGGAGCCCCAGATCGAGGGAGATTATCAGTGGTCTTATCTTCCATTTCCTAATAATTGCTCCCACAGTTGATTTCTTCAAACCAAGCTGCTTACCTATTGCAGATTCAGTCTTCCCAGCCTGGTGCAGGTCTACAATTTTGTTTCTGGTGTCCTTTGACAGCTCTTTGGTCTTGGCCATAGTGGAGTTTGGAGTGTGACTGTTTGAGGTTGTGGACAGGTGTCTTTTATACTGATAACAAGTTTCAAACAGGTGCCATTAATACAGGTAACGAGTGGAGGACAGAGGAGCCTCTTAAAGAAGAAGTTACAGGTCTGTAAGAGCCAGAAATCTTGCTTGTTTGTAGGTGACCAAATACTTATTTTCCACCATAATTTGCAAATAAATTCATAAAAAATCCTACAATGTGATTTTCTGGAGAATTTTTTTTCTCAATTTGTCTGTCATAGTTGACGTGTACCTATGATGAAAATTACTGGCCTCTCTCATCTTTTTAAGTTGGAGAACTTGCACAATTGGTGGCTGACTAAATACTTTTTTTCCCCACTGTATAACTTGGGCATATGACACGGAGTACAGGAAGTGGAATCCCAACTAGCGCATTTGGTTTGTTGAAAGTTGTGGGAACTTACATTTTTGATTTACCATTGGTTCTGGGGACGAAGCCATGACTTTACTGACCGGTAAAACTGAACGTTATTTAAACGTTCTGAGAACGGAAGTGAAAACCTTGCCTGTTCTGGTAACGTTAAGTTTTAGGTTGAAGGTAGGTTCTGAGAACATCTTACTATGGTTCCCTGAAAGTTTTCCTGGGAGGTTTTATTAACGCTCTGAGAACAGAAATTATAGGTTATTTGAAGTATTTTTAACAACTTCCTTATAACGTTCACTGAATGTTTCAGTAAGACTTTTAATAACACTGTTAGCTTATTTGGGGTTAACTTTTTTTAAACTCCAAGCACAGATAGGACCAGGGGCGCAACTTTGGTTTTAGAAGTGGGGGGGGGGGGGGGGACATAAGCTGGCGGGGGGTCTGGAGTCCTCCCTCTGATTGATTGTGTAGAAATCCAGGAAATGAAACAATCTAATATTTCCCTTTGGAGTCACTTTTATTGTAAATATGTTTCTAAACACTTCTACATGAATGTGGATGCTACCATGATTATGGATAATCCTGAATGAATCGTGAATAATGATGAGTGAGAAAGTTAGAGCTGCACAAATATCATAACCCCCTCAAAAATGCTAACCTCCCCTGTTATTGTAACGGTGAGAGGTTAGCATGTCTTGGGGGTATGATATAAAATGCTAACCTCCCCTGTTATTGTAACGGTGAGAGGTTAGCATGTCTTGGGGGTATGATATAAAATGCTAACCTCCCCTGTTATTGTAACGGTGAGAGGTTAGCATGTCTTGGGGGTATGATATAAAATGCTAACCTCCCCTGTTATTGTAACGGTGAGAGGTTAGCATGTCTTGGGGGTTATGATATTTGTGGGTCTGTAACTTTCTCACTCATCATTATTCACGATTCATTCAGGATTATCCTTAATCATGGTAGCATCGACATTCATGTAGAAGTGGCTGATTTTCTTTTGATTTTCCCATGATGTCAAGCAAAGAGGCACTGAGTTTGAAGGTAGGCCTTGAAATACATCCACAGGTACACCTCCAAGTGACTCGTATGATGTCAATTAGCCTATCAGAAGCTTCTAAAGCCATGACATCATTTTTCTGGAATTTTCCAAGCTGTTTAAAGGCACAGTCAACTTAATGTATGCAAACTTCTGACCCACTGGAATTGTGATACAGTGAATTATAAATGAAATAATCTGTCTGTAAACAATTGTTGGAAAAATTACTTGTGTCATGCACAAAGTAGATGTCCTAACCGACTTGCCAAAACTTTAGTTTGTTAACAAGACATTTGTGGAGTGGTTGAAAAATGAGTTTTAATGACTCCAACCTAAGTGTATGTAAACTTCCGACTTAAACTGTACTCTGGTCAGATGAGACTAAAATTTAGCTTTTTAGCCATCAAGGAAAACGCTATGTCTGGCACAAACCCAACACCTCTCATCATCCCGAGAACACCATCCCCACAGTGAATCATGGTGATGGCAGCATCATGCTGTGGGGATGTTTTTCGTCGACAGGGACTGGGAAATTGATGAGAATTGAAGGAAAGATGGATGGCGCTAAATACAGGGAAATTCTTGAGGGAAACCTGTTTCAGTCTTCCAGAGATTTGAGACTGGGACGGAGGTTCACCTTCCAGCAGGACAATGACCCTAAACATACTGCTAAAGCAGCACTCGAGTGGTTTAAGGGGAAATATTTAAATGTCTTGGAATGGCCTAGTCAAAGCCCAGACCTCAATCCAATTGAGAATCTGTGGTATGACTTAAAGATTGCTGTACACCAGCGGAACCCATCCTACTTGAAGGACCTGGAGCAGTTTTGCCTTGAAGAATGGGCAAAAATCCCAGTGGCTAGATGTGCCAAGCTTATAGAGACATACCCAAGAGACTTGCAGCTGTAATTGCTGCAAAAGGTGGGCTCTACAAAGTATTGACTTTGGGGGGGGTGAATAGTTATGCACGCTCAAGTTCTGTTTTTTTGTCTTATTACTTGTTTGTTTCACTATATATTTAGCATCTTCAAAGTGGTAGGCATGTTGTGTAAATCAAATGATACAACCCCCCCCCCCCCAAAATCCATTTTAATTCCAGGTTGTAAGGCAACAAAATAGGAAAAATGCCAAGGGAGGTGAATACTTTTGCAAGCCACTGTACATAACTTGACATTTCTGCAGTCACAGACTGGTCTTCCCTGGATCCTCAGTGCAGTCACAGACTTCTCTTCCCTGGATCCTCAGTGCAGTCACAGGCTGGTCTTCCCTGGATCCTCAGTGCAGTCAAAGACTGGTCTTCCCTGGATCCTCAGTGCAGTCACAGAATGGTCTTCCCTGGATCCTCAGTGCAGTCACAGACTGGTCTTCCCTGGCTCATCAGTGCAGTCACAGAATGGTCTTCCCTGGATCCTCAGTGCAGTCACAGACTGGTCTTCCCTGGCTCCTCAGTGCAGTCACAGAATGGTCTTCCCTGAATCCTCAGTGCAGTCACAGACTGGTCTTTCCTGGATCCTCAGTGCAGTCACAGACTGGTCTTCCCTGGATCCTCAGTGCAGTCACAGACGGGTCTATCCTGGATCCTCAGTGCAGTCATAGACTTGTCTTCCCTGGATCCTCAGTGCAGTCACAGGCTGGTTTCTCTGGATCCTCAGTAGAGTCACAGACTGGTCTTCCCTGATTGCCTGACCCTGCTGAAACACCTGTCACCATCTGATCCTGCTCAGATGAGGCAAGACAAATAATTACTGAACTGGCTGTGGTAGCTACTAGCTAGATAGCTAGAGGCTAGAGCTGAACTGGCTGTGGTAGCTACTAGCTAGATAGCTAGAGGCTAGCGCTGAACTGGCTGTGGTAGCTACTAGCTAGATAGCTAGAGGCTAGAGCTGAACTGGCTGTGGTAGCTACTAGCTAGATAGCTAGAGGCTAGAGCTGAACTGGCTGTGGTAGCTACTAGCTAGACAGAACTTCAGTCGAGAGGGGATGAAACATTAGCAAACGTTACATGTCAGTTACACTACCACTACTAGCTCAGCACTGGGGATTTTTTGTTGTTGTTGTTGTTAAGTCAAACCGCAATTACCTTGCCAGCTACATCAGTCAAATAAAGAGTAGCCAGTTCCTGCTCTACTTGTTTTACAACTCAGAGAAACAGCACAACACACAAAGACAACAGCTGCCTCTGTTCGCACGCTCTGTGGTGTCGGCGCGGTCCTATATCCAGATGGATGAAACCACCAAACAGCCTACCTGACCGCTCTGAGGCATCCGCATGGTCCTAAAGCAAACCGATGCCTCGTTTTGTATCACAGTGCAATTATAAAACTGGGGGGGACAAAAATGCAATTTCAGAATTTGGTGAAAGTCCCACCCCTGGATAGGACACATGGCATTAATCACACATTTATTTTGTATTGTGACACGGCATCAGGGAGCTTCCAGCCTAGAATCCTGTATGGATCAGTTGGTAGAGCATGGCACTTGCAACGCCAGGGTAGTGGGTTCGAACCCTGGGACCTCCCACACGTAAAATGTATGCACGCGTGACGGTAAGTAAAGCGTCTGCTAAATGGCACAGTAGTATTGTTGGTTGGTTTGTTTGTTTATAGGGATGGGGGGGGTGGAAAGAGGAGGGTGAGAGGATACAGTAGTGAGTATGGTGTGGCGTGATGCAAATATGGTATGGAAAAATGAAATGAATTATGATGTATGGTTTTTGTACGATTTTAATAAAAACCTTTAAATCAGAATTAAAAAAAAAAGATATATCCTTAAAATTCCTTACAATGTAGTGAGAATGTTCCAAAGCCAAGAAACTATCCTGCACAATCCCCAGAAAGTTGTGGAAAGGTTGTAGGCAAAATAACCACAGGACAACCATGCTCCCATCAAGCTCTAAGGAAAAATGGATCTCTCAGAACGTTATGTGCTAGCTGGGATGTTAGCACAAAACAGGTCTGGATTCCAGGCTAGGATCTTAAATAAAAGTCACGCTAAAACACTACAGTAGAACATGGGTATCGCATTAACCAGGTGATCTCTGTATTAATATTAGATGTCTCTGTGATGTTCATCTCTGTATTAATGTTAAATGTCTCTGTGATGTTCATCTCTGTATTAATGTTAAATATCTCTGTGATGTTCATCTCTGTATTAATGTTAAATGTCTCTGTGATGTTCATCTCTGTATTCATGTTAAATGTCTCTGTGATGTTCATCTCTTAAATGTCTCTGTGATGTTCATCTCTGTATTAATGTTAAATGTCTCTGTGATGTTCATCTCTGTATTAATGTTAAATGTCTCTGTGATGTTCATCTCTGTATTAATGTTGAATGTCTCTGTGATGTTCATCTCTGTATTAATGTTAAATGTCTCTGTGATGTTCATCTCTGTATTCATGTTTAAATGTCTCTGTGATGTTCATCTCTGTATTCATGTTAAATGTCTCTGTGGTGTTCATCTCTGTATTAATGTTAAATGTCTCTGTGATGTTCATCTCTGTATTAATGTTAAATTTCTCTGTGATGTTCATCTCTGTATTAATGTTAAATGTCTCTGTGATGTTCATCTCTGTATTAATGTTAAATGTCTCTGTGATGTTCATCTCTGTATTAATGTTAAATGTCTCTGTGATGTTCATCTCTCTATTAATGTTAAATGTCTCTGTGATGTTCATCTCTGTATTAATGTTAATGTCTCTGTGATGTTCATCTCTGTATTAATGTTAAATGTCTCTCTGATGTTCATCTCTGTATTCATGTTAAATGTCTCTGTGATGTTCATCTCTGTATTCATGTTAAATGTCTCTGTGATGTTCATCTCTGTATTCATGTTAAATGTCTCTGTGATGTTCATCTCTGTATTAATGTTAAATGTCTCTGTGATGTTCATCTCTGCATTAATGTTAAATGTCTCTGTGATGTTCATCTCTGTATTTATGTTAAATGTCTCTGTGATGTTCATCTCTGTATTAATGTTAAATGTCTCTGTGATGTTCATCTCTGTATTAATGTTAAATGTCTCTGTGATGTTCATCTCTGGATTAATGTTAAATGTCTCTGTGATGTTCATCTCTGTATTAATGTTAAATGTCTCTGTGATGTTCATCTCTGTATTAATGTTAAATGTCTCTGTGATGTTCATCTCTGTATTACTAGCTGACAGTGTAATACAACTGAGGTCATATGTAATGTTGTCTCCGGCTGGAGCATCCTAATACTTTTAAATATCAAATAAATTCAATAAATCAATCTATATCTGATGTGATCTAATCCATCTGTGTAATATTATCCTAGTTGGTTTCCCACTGGTGACGAGGAGGAAGTGGAGGACCAACCCATCCTTGTGTGGTCTGTGGAGTCTGGATCTGACGTTAGGGTGAGTGACATATTTTATTTATGTTTATCTAAAAATATGTATCTTACTTGTATTGAAATCAGTTGAGGATTGTGCACATGATTTATATTGTGACTGTTTTTTTACATTTATTTTCTAACACACTGGCCCATTATTTTCCTTGAGGCGCCAAGACATATTCCAATATTCCACTTTTATGTTTGAAACTTCCCCCCAACAACTACTGTTTAAACTGTATTAATGCAATAACTCAATGAATGCACAAATCTAATAATTGTCAACAAAGGGGCTAAAATGAAATAAAAAATGTTTAGGTAATAAAAACATAGAATGAAACAACTGTGTGAACTGTAAAACTGTATTTATTTTTATGGATATTGCAATATGAATATTAGACAACCAATCACATTGCTGTGCGCTACCACAATTTGAAGAATTGCTCTGGCTAGCCAATAAACAGACTGTATTCCCACCAAGAATTGACCAATCAGAAAAAGCTAGGGTTGTCCCACTGGCAGTGGGCTAGTATTTGAATGCTCCATTGTATAAACCATTCCATGTTTCCTGTGTGCATATTTCATATTCATGTTGGGTCCACTGATTTCAAACAATTAGAGTACAGTTGTCCTTGTCACTTCGTCCTCAAATTCTGTCTTTAATTATTTCCTGGATTTACAATCAAAACAATTTAGCTAACATTACGGTTTCGATGTAAACCTGATCTTAAATTAATAGATTAAACTATTTCTCTTTGGGATGAGTGGATTGACAAAAAGAGAGGTTTTTATGTCAGAATTTATGGTATGGATGACGATGACAGTTTTACATGGTGAGGAGCTAGGATAGTCAGAAGTCAGATGGCTTTCTCCTGTCAGAGTTTCACGGTAAGGAGTAAGTGTGTAGTGTGTGTCTGTTGTTGTCTAAAGGAGTAGTGTGTGTCTGTTGTTGTCTAAAGGAGTAGTGTGAGTCTGTTGTTGTCTGAAGGAGTAGTGTGTGTCTGTTGTCTAAAGGAGTAGTGTGTGTCTGTTGTTGTCCAAAGGAGTAGTGTGTGTCTGTTGTTGTCTAAAGGAGTAGTGTGTGTCTGTTGTTGTCTGAAGTAGTAGTGTGTGTCTGTTGTTGTCTAAAGGAGTAGTGTGTGTCTGTTGTTGTCTAAAGGAGTAGTGTGTGTCTGTTGTTGTCTGAAGGAGTAGTGTGTGTCTGTTGTTGTCTAAAGGAGTAGTGTGTGTCTGTTGTTGTCTAAAGGAGTAGTGTGTGTCTGTTGTTGTCTGAAGGAGTAGTGTGTGTCTGTTGTTGTCCAAAGGAGTAGTGGGAGTCTGTTGTTGTCTGAAGGAGTAGTGTGTGTCTGTTGTTGTCCAAAGGAGTAGTGTGTGTCTGTTGTTGTCTAAAGGAGTAGTGTGTGTCTGTTGTTGTCTAAAGGAGTAGTGTGTGTCTGTTGTTGTCTAAAGGAGTAGTGTGTGTCTGTTGTTGTCTAAAGGAGTAGTGTGTGTCTGTTGTTGTCTAAAGGAGTAGTGTGTGTCTGTTGTTGTCTGAAGGAGTAGTGTGTGTCTGTTGTTGTCTAAAGGAGTAGTGTGTGTCTGTTGTTGTCTGAAGGAGTAGTGTGAGTCTTGTAAAGTGAGATGTTCTTTAATATATAGGGAGATTTAAGTTAATACATTTTATAATGTAGGGGGATGTAGGGGGTGGGCATGATCGCTTAATGGTGAGGGGATGTGATGCTCGTAATGTGTTGGGGCGTGAAGCTCGTAATGGTGAGGGGTGTGATGCTCGTGATGTGTTGGGGCGTGAAGATCGTAATGGTGAGGGGATGTGATGCTCATGATGTGTTGGGGCGTGATGCTCGTCATGGCGTTGGGGCGTGATGCTTGTGATGGTTTCAGTGGGCGTATAATCACTTCTTAATCTCCACTGATGCGTATCAAAGCAGTGTAGTGGAGGTATATGCTGTATCAGTTATGTAGTACAATAGAGAAATCCTGCACAAAGTAGCCAACACAAACACAAAGCACGTGAAATATTTTCAGATAGATGATATTCTGCTGAACCTGGGCTGTCAGGCAGCTGGTTGTGGAGCAGCTCACAGAAGAACGACATCAGTAACGCAAAGTGTTTCCCCCAACAACAAATAAAAACAACTGGCAATAATTGATATTAACTGAAAAATGATCTTATGTAATTTCTTGCAATAGCCCTCTGTGACTTTAAATAATATTTCTCTCAAAATTGTGATTCCTAAAAGATGTGTCCAGAGATTTGGTCAACTCCATCAGATTTGTCTAAAATCCTAAATGAATCAGGAATGAGTAGGGTCAGCTATACCATAAGGACCCTTTATTAATGTCATCATTACATGTAGTGCAACAAGGCCACTCATGATCTGGAAAGTTCTCTACTGTTGATAGATTTAAACATATTGAAATCACCATGGTCATAACCATAAACTGTCAACTCCATCTGCCTGATAGAATGTTAATTTTGGTTCTAATATGTTCAATTTAAATAGGTTTTAGAGTCATAAAGCAACTGAGGAGAAACTATAATAGAGCCCTTTGGTGGGAAAAAAAACTCATTTTGATTGGCTGGGCCTGGCTCCCAAGTGGATTGGCCTGGCTCCCAAGTGGGTGGGCCTGGCTCCCCAGTGGGCGGGTCTGGCTCCCCAGTGGGAGGACCTGGCTCCCAAGTGGGTGGGCCTGGCTCCCCAGTGGGCGGGTCTGGCTCCCCAGTGGGTGGGCCTGGCTCCCCAGTGGGTGGGCCCTTGCCCAGTGATGTGAAATCCATAGATTAGGGCCTAATTAATTTCTTTCAATTGAATGATTTCCTTCTATGAACTTTAACTCAGTAAAATCTTTGAAATTGTTGCATGTCGTTTATTTTAGTTCAGAATACATCCAATTTAAAAGTTGTATTGTACTCCACTGCTACAGTCTAGCTCCGCCCTCAACTTCCGGACTTGTCTACGTGCTGCTGTGCAGACAAGGGAAAAAATCCCCCTGTGATGCTTGATCAGACCCATCAACAGAGGTAACATCATGATCAGACCCATCAACAGAGGTAACATCATGATCAGACCCATCAACAGAGGTAACATCATGATCAGACCCATCAACAGAGGTAACATCATGATCAGACCCATCAACAGAGGTAACATCATGATCAGACCCATCAACAGAGGTAACATCATGATCAGACCTATCAACAGAGGTAACATCATGATCCATCAACAGAGGTAACATCATGATCAGACCCATCAACAGAGGTAACATCATGATCAGACACACAAACAGAGGTAACATCATGATCAGACCCATCAACAGAGGTAACATCATGATCAGACCCATCAACAGACGCTCTTATCCAGAGTGACTTACAGTTAGTGAATGCATACATGTTTTTTTGTTTGTTTGTTTTTTTACTGGCCCCCCCGTGGGAAACGAACCCACATCGCTGCCGGCCAAACCCTCCCCTACCTTGGACGATGCTGGACCAATTGTGCGCCACACATGGGTCTCCCGGTTGCGACAGAGCCTGGACTCGAACCAGGATCTCTAGTGGCACAGCTAGCACTGCGATGCAGTGCCTTAGACCACTACGCCACTCGGGAGTTCTTATCTATGAACATAGACAGGGCTCTAACTCCTCTAGCTCCACAATGAGACAGGGTGCAGTGTTCCTCACTCAGTTCTCTGAATTCCTATCGGACCTTGTAGTCATGGCAGATGACATTCTAATTTTTGGTGACTTTAATATTCACATGGACAAGTCCACAGACCCACTCCAAAAGGCTTTCAGAGCCATCATTGACTCAGTGGGTTTTGTCCAACATGTCTCCGGACCTACTCATTGCCACAGTCATACCGTGGATCTAGTTTTGTCCCGTGGAATAAATATTGTGGATCTATATGTTTTTCCTCATAACCCTGGACTATCGGACCACCATCTTATTACGTTTGCAATCGCAACAAATAATCTGCTCAGACCCCAACCAAGGATGATCAAAAGCCGTGCTATAAATTCTCGTACAACCCAAAGATTCCTAGATGCCCTTCCAGACTCCCTCCACTTACACAAGGACGTCGGAGTACAAAAATGGGTTAACCAACTAACTGAGGATCTAAATGTAACCTTGCGTAATACCCTAGATGCAGTCCCACCCCTAAAAACAAAAAACGTTTGTCACAAGAAATTTGCTCCCTGGTGTACAGAAAATACCCGAGCCCTGAAGCAAGCTTCCAGAAAATTGGAACGGAAATGGCGCTCCACCAAACTGGAAGTCTTCCGACTAGCTTGGAAAGACGGTACCGTACAATATCAAAGAGCTCGATCATCCTATTTTTCCAACCCATATAAAGCACTAAATAAACTTCAGTTTGTGCTAAACACGGCTGCTAGAGTCTTGACTAGAACCAACATTTACTCCAGTGCTAGCCTCTCTACACTGGCTTCCTGTTAAGGCTGGGGCTGATTTCAAGGTTTTACTGCTAACCTACAAAGCATTACATGGGCTTGCTCCTACCTATCTCTCCGATTTGGTCCTGCCGTACATACCTACACGTATGCTACGGTCACAAGACACAGGCCTCCTTATTGTCCCTAGAATTTCTAACTAAACAGCTGGAGGCAGGGCTTTCTCCTGTAGAGCTCCATTTTTATGGAATGATCTTCCTATCCAAGTGAGAGACGCAGACTCAGTCTCAACCTTTAAGTCTTTACTGAAGACTCATCTCTTCAGTAGGTCCTACGATTGAGTGTAGTCCGGCCCAGGGGTGCGAAGGTGAACGGCAAGGCACTGGAGCAACGAACCGCCCTTGCTGTCTCTGCCTGGCCGGTTCCCGTCTCTCCTTTGGGATTCTCTGCCTCTGACCCTATTACTGGGGCTGAGTCACTGGCTTACTAGTGCTCTCCCATGCCATCCCTAGGAGGGGTGCATCACTTGGGTGGGTTGAGTCACAGACGTGATCTTCCTGTCCGGTTTTGCGACCTCTTGGGCTCGTGCGGTGGAGGAGATATTTGTGGGCTATACTCAGCCTTGTCTCAGGGTAGTAGGTTGGTGGTCTGTTGATATCCCTCTGGTGGTGTGGGGGCTGTGCTTTGGCAAAGTGGGTGGGGTTATATCCTGCCTGGTTGGCCCTGTCCGGGGGTGTCTTCGGACTGGGCCACAGTGTCCCCCGACCCACCCTGTCTCAGCCTCCAGTATCTATGCTGCAATAGTCTATGTGCCGGGGGGCTAGGGTCAGTCTGTTATATCTGGTGTTATTCTCCTGTCTTATCTGGTGTCCTGTGTGAATTTAAGTATGCTCCCTCTAATTCTCTCTCCCTCCCTCCCCTCCCGGAGGACCTGAGCCCTAGGATCATGCCTCAGGACTACCTGGCCTGATGACTCCTGGCTGTCCCCAGTCCACCTGGTCATGCTGCTGCTCCAGTTTCCACTCTTCTGCCTGTGGCTATGGAACCCTGACCTGTTCACCGGACGTGCTACCTTGTCCCAGACCTGCTGTTTTCAACTCTCTCTCTCTACCGCACCTGTTGTCTCGACCTCTGAATGCTCGGCTATGAAAAGCCAACTGACATTTACTCCTGAGGTGCTGACCTGTTGCACCCTCTACAGCCACTGTGATTATTATTTGACCCTGCTGGTCATCTATGAAGGTTTGAACATCTTGGAGAAAAATCTGGCCTTAATGGCCATGTACTGTTATAATCTCCACCCGGCACAGCCAGAAGAGGACTGGCCACCCCTCAGAGCCTGGTTCCTCTCTGATTCTTCCTAGGTTTCTGCTTTTCTAGGGAGTTTTCCTGCATTGCTTGCTGTTTGGGGTTTTAGGCTGGGTTTCTGTATAGCAGTTTTGTGACATCTGCTGATGTAAAAAGGGCTTTATAAATAAATGTGACTGATTGATTATATCACAATATTTCGATTTGAAATCTTTTGGACATCAGAGCAATCTTGAGGGAATCCTATTTGAGTAAGAAAAGGATATTCATATGATAGGTAAGATATTGAAAAACCTTACAGAGAGCCTATCCAACTAACAACCTAATAGAAAAAATATAAACTATTGGAACCAAGACTTAAAAATAACTGATATTGGCAAAATATGGAGGGAATGTTGGAACATAACTAACGAGATTACAGTTAACGAAAATATACGCTTAATCCAGTATAAATTAATGTATAGAATTTATTATGCAAAATTCACAAATTCAACAGCACAACGGCAGACTCATGTCTGAAGTGTAAAACTACTAATGAGTCAATAATCCATGCCTTCTGGGAATGTTATGAAGTTATGGGCAGAGTTGGAAAGATGGATGTCAGAGTTATTGCAATGTAAATGTACTTTTAATCCATCTGTTTCAAGACATGAAGTATGCAGACAGCCAATTCTCTGTCGTTCATGCAATGGAAAGGTCAAATGCTTTATTATCTAGAAATTGAAAGGGCCTACAAAGATTGTCCCGTCTTTCAAGAATCCCTGATCTCTAAAAAAGCTAAATGTTCTCTCCGTCTCAATGTGTTTAATAGCATGAGAGTAGCTATTAATAAGAAAATCCCTAAAATATATATCCACTGACTGTACTAAACATTAGGAACACCTTCCTAATATTTAGTTTTAAATGGGGGCGATCACATGTGCTAGCAAAGCAGAGGTCCCAAGTTAGCACCGGGTATGGGCCAAATCGTGAGGACGTGGTACTCGCTAAGCAAGCAGCGTGACGTCCTCAAGGGTTCAGACACTGCAGTAGTGTTTACTGGCCCAGAGTACTTAGCACCTCTGAACGTCATTTGAGAACCGAGTGCGCACCAATTTTACATGTAGAATCCGATGAAAAATGTTGTCAGTCAGACGTCTACAGCGGGGTGGTCCCTAAAACACAGCACACTGAACGATCGGCAGACGAACACTAGATCCAGATTCGGTGCGATGTGTGCGATCCTTTACAGTGGTGCGTAGTGACTCGGGTCTACAGTCGCGTGGCGCCGACTGGTACACTTCAGGCAGAGGTCCCGGGTTTGCGCCGAATCGGGAGAAAGTGGTACTCGCGAAGCAAGCAGCGTGACATCCTTTACACTAGCATAACATATTTTTTTACGCATACTGTCAAAGTTGCATCAATTCAAATCTGGTATTAGGAACAAAAGAGGTCAACACGACTTCTAAGATATACTAGTTATTTTAATTAATGCAAAAACCTTCAATGGTAAATATGATGTTTCGTATATACGGGCTCTTTGAAATACCTCGTAAGGCACTTCAGAGAACTAATCCATTGTTCTAGGTTCTTGCTCAAATACTCTGACAGAGAGAGTTTCCCACCTCTCTGCTGGCCAATCAGAGTAGAGAATTGAGTGTGGTTTAGACTTACTCAGCCTATCCATTGGCGCACCGGCTGTTCCCCGCCTCTTCTGTTACCAGGCATACGTTTATCATAACAACCTGTCATAGTGAGAAGAGCCAGCTCCCTTAGACACCATTCCTACGTCCAAGGAAGGTTCACAGATCACAAAGAACCAGTATATTCTAGTATTTGGAGACACAAATCCTTATCTCATTTTACCCCCTAAAACAGCTCTTCACATCAATCACAGCCTGCCAGGTGACACAACCTACATTAGCCCAGTCAAGAATGCATTCTTTCTAAGTTAGTCATCCCATCAATTATAAAAATAATAAATCTCTCACAATACAAAGCTGTTCATTTCAGTCTAATCAAACAGACAAGCACTCATTAAGATCAGTTGTGGGCTTTTAGTGGGTACGGCCAACACAACTGAACACACTGAACAAGAGGGAATAGGGTGCCAAGATAGTACACTGCACTCTGTAGGGAATAGGGTGCCAAAATAGTACACTGCACTCTGTAGGGAATAGGGTGCCAAGATAGTACACTGCACTCTGTAGGGAATAGGGTGCCAAGATAGTACACTGCACTCTGTAGGGAATAGGGTGCCAATATAGTACACTGCACTCTGTAGGGAATAGGGTGCCAAGATAGTACACTGCACTCTGTAGGGAATAGGGTGCCAAGATAGTACACTGCACTCTGTAGGGAATAGGGTGCCAAGATAGTACACTGCACTCTGTAGGGAATAGGGTGCCAATATAGTACACTGCACTCTGTAGGGAATAGGGTGCCAAAATAGTACACTGCACTCTGTAGGGAATAGGGTGCCAAGATAGTACACTGCACTCTGTAGGGAATAGGGTGCCAAAATAGTACACTGCACTCTGTAGGGAATAGGGTGCCAAGATAGTACACTGCACTCTGTAGGGAATAGGGTGCCATTTGGAATGCAGGAAGAGTCCCCTGACCACCCACTCACTGCTTTTTCTCTCAAACAGCATTTTTACCAGCTAGGAGAGAGTGGCCGTGAGGAGCTGAGGCAGGTAGGGGAGAATTAATTTGGTCTGACTGCTATTATCGACGTTTCTTTATATTTGCCTCCCTCTTGTGGTAGTCAGGGTGAATTTAAAGAATAAATATCAATTATAGCTCTATATGATTTGGACAGTTCTAGTCTAACTGTCAACAAGTACAGAGGAAAAGACAGCTGATAACTTTAAATGGTGGAGATATATTGTATAATATAAATCAAATGTAACTAAAATATCGTTCTTGTGGGAAGTGTATGATTATATATTTAAATTATATTTAAAAGTGCTTTCCTCTCAATTTTAAAATTAACATGCCCTATTCAAAAGATTCAGAACTAAGAACAGATATAGCCCCTGGTTCTCCTCAGACTTGACTGCCCTTGACCAGCACAAAAACATCCTGTGGCGTACTGCATTAGCATCGAATAGCTGGGAAACTGGTCAGAATTGAAGGAATGATGGATGGCGCTAAAGACAGGGAAATTCTTGAGGGAAACATGTTTCAGTCTTCCAGAGATTTGAGACGCGGACAGAGGTTCACCTTCCAGCAGGACAATGACCCTAAGCATACTGCTAAAGCAACACTTGAGTGGTTGAACGGGAAACATTTAAATGTCTTGGAATGGCCTAGTCAAAGCCCAGACTTCAATCCAATTGAGAATCTGTTGTATGACTTAAAGATTGCTGTACACCAGCGGAACCCATCCAACTTGAAGAAGCTGGAGCAGTTTTGCCTTGAAGAATGGACAACAATGGGGGGTGAATGGTTATGCACGCTCAAGTTCTGTTTTTTTGTCTTATTTCTTGTTTGTTTCACACACAAAAAATATTTTGCATCTTCAAAGTGGTAGGCATGTTGGGTAAATCAAATGATACCAATGAGAACAAGGCTGGAGATCACTCTGTCATGCTGATTGAATTAGAATAACAGACTGGAAGCTTTAAAAGGAGGGTGGTGCTTGAAATCATTGTTCTTCCTCTGTTAACCATGGTTACCTGCAAGGAAACACGTGCCGTCATCATTGCTTTGCACAAAAAGGGTTTCACCGGCAAGGATATTGCTGTTAGTAAGATTGTCAAGGAGAGAGGTTCAATTGTTGTGAAGAAGGCTTCAGGGCGCCCAAGAAAGTCCAGCAAGCGCCAAGACCGTCTACTAAAGTTGATTCAGCTGCGGGATCGGGGCACCACCAGTGCAGAGCTTGCTCAGGAATGGCAGCAGGCAGGTGTGAGTGCACGCACAGTGAGGCGAAGACTTTTGGAGGATGGCCTGGTGTCAAGAAGGGCAGCGAGGAAGCCACTTCTCTCCAGGAAAAACATCAGGGATAGACTGATATTCTGCAAAAGGTACAGGGATTGGACTGCTGAGGACTTTGGTAAAGTCATATTCTCTGATGAATCCCCTTTCCGATTGTTTGGGGCATCCGGAAAAAAGCTTGTCCGGAGAAGACAAGGTGAGCGCTACCATCAGTCCTGTGTCATGCCAACAGTAAAGCATCCTGAGGCCATTCATGTGTGGGGTTGCTTCTCAGCCAAGGGAGTGGGCTCACTCACAATTTTGCCTAAGAACATAGCCATGAATAAAGAATGGTACCAACACATCCTCCGAGAGCAACTTCTCCCAACCATCCAAGAACAGTTTGGTGATGACCAATGCCTTTTCCAGCATGATGGAGCACCTTGCCATAAGGCAAAAATGATAACTAAGTGGCTCGAGGAACAAAACATCGACATTTTGGGTCCATGGCCAGGAAACTCCCCAGAACTTAATCCCATTGAGAACTTGTGGTCAATCCTCAAGAGGCGGGTGGACAAACAAAAACCCAGAAATTCTGACAAACTCCAAGCATTGATTGTGCAAGAATGGGCTGCCATCAGTCAGGATGTGGCCCAGAAGTTAATTGACAGCATGCTAGGGCGGATTGCAAAGGTCTTGAAAAAGAAGGATCAACACTGCAAATATTGACTCTTTGCATAAACTTAATGTAATTGTCAATAAAAGCCTTTCACACTTATGGAATGCTTGTAATTATACTTCAGTATACCATAGTAACATCTGACAAAAATATCTAAAAACACTGAAGCAGCAGACTTTGTGAAAACCAATACTTGTGTCATTCTCAAAACTTTTGACCAAAACTTTTGCTCGTTCAACATCTCATTCCAAAATCATGGGCATTAATGTGGAGTTAGTCCCCCCTTTGCTGCTATAACAGCCTCCACTTTTCTGGGAAGGCTTTCCACTAGATGTTGGAACATTGCTGCGGGGACTTGCTTCCATTCAGCCACAAGAGCATTGGTGAGGTCGGGCACTGACGTTGGGCGATTAGGCCTGGTGTTCCAATTCATTAGTTGGTGTTCCAATTCATTCCAAAGGTGTTCGATGGGGTTGAGGTCAGGGCTCTGTGCAGGCCAGTCAAGTTCTTCCACACCGACCTCGACAAGCCATTTCTGTATGGACTTCGCTTTGTGCACGGGGGCATTGTCATGCTGAAACAGGAACGGGCCTTCCCCAAACTGTTGCCACAAAGTTGGAAGCACAGAATCGTCTAGAATATCATTGTATAGTATGCTGTAGTGTTAAGATTTCCCTTCACTGGAACTAAAGGACCCGAACCATGAAAACAGCCCCAGACCATTATTCTTCATCCACCAAACTCTAAAGTTAGCACTATGCATTCGGGCAGGTAGCGTTCTCCTGGCATCCGCCAAACCCAGATTCGTCCGTCGGACTGCCCGATGGTGAAGCGTGATTCATCACTCCAGAGAACGCGTTTCCACTGCTCCAGAGTCCAATGGCGGCGAGCTTTACACCACTCCGGCCGACGCTTGGTGATCTTAGGCTTGTGTTCTGCTGCTCGGCCATGGAAACCCATTTCATGAAACTCCCGCTGACATTGCATCCTGAGGCCGTTTGGAACTCGGTAGTGAGTGTTGCAACCGAGGACAGACTATTTTTACGCTCTTCAGCGCTCGGCAGTCCCGTTCTGTGAGCTTTTGTGGCCTACCACTTCGCGGCTGAGTCGTTGTTGCTCCTAGACGTTTCCACTTCACAATAACAGCACTTACAGTTGACCGGGGCAGCTCTAGCAGGGCAGACATTTAACGAACTGACTTGTTGGAAAGGTGGCATCCTATGACGGTGCCACGTTGAAAGTCACTGAGCTCTTCAGTAAGGCCATTCTACTGCCAATGTTTGTCTATGGAGATTGCATGGCTGTGTGCTCGATTTTATACAGCTGTCAGCAACGGGTGTGGCTGAAATAGCCGAATCCACTAATTTGAATGGGTGTCCACATACTGCTTGTATATATATTGTATTTTCGGTAATACCAAATAACCTACTGAAGACATTCTTTAAAAAAGTATAGTCGGTCATAACAGACTTTATATGGGCAAATATAACTCATAGAATAAAAGGGAAAGTTTTACATCTTCCTGAGTCTGAGGGGGGTTTTAACCTTCCAGACTTGGAATTGTATCAACTCGCCACCCAAGGCTTTTACTTGTGACCTATAGTTAAATGCACTGAAGAGGAACAATGGGTACATATTGAAGATGTATATGCTCATCCCCAGAATCTTTTCAGGTGTCTATTTTCAAAGGATAAAGCTAAGAACATTAACAACTTCATAGTTAAGAACACTACAACAAAATGGAAGAAAATGTTACGTATTTTACAAGAACCAATACCACTCCCTATAAACACAACCCTATGGAATAATCCTTGGATAGCTTTTCAGAACTCACCGATAAATTGGTCCTCATGGAAAACTAAAGGCACAGAAACCTGTAAATGACTTGGTAACAGGAAATACATTTATGTCCATGACAGAATTAAAAAGTAATTTTGGACTGACCAATGTAGATAGTTTCAAATACATGCAATTTAAAAGTTACACATTACGAAATTTCGATTTGAAATCTTTTGGACATCAGAGCAACCTTGAGGGAATCTTATTTGAATCAGAAAAGGATGTTCATATGATAGGGAAGATCTACAAAACCTTGCAGACGACATATCCAACTGACAACCTCTTAGAAAATATATAAACTATTGGAACCAAGATTTAAAAAGTAACTGATGTTGGCACAAGATGGAGGTAATGTTGGAACATAACTAACGAGATTACAGTTAACGAAAATATATGCTTAATCCAGTATAAATTAATGTATCGAATGTATTATACAAGAGACAAAATTCACAAATTCTACAGCACAACGGCAGAGTGAATTCTCAACTAATAATGACTGAATAATCCATGCTTTCTGGGAATGCTATAAAGTTTGGACGTTGTGGGCAGAGCTAGAACGTTTGCTGTCAGAAGCATTACAATGTAAACTTACTTTTAATCCATCTACAGTGGGGAGAACAAGTATTTGATATACTGCCGATTTTGCAGGTTTTCCTACTTACAAAGCATGTAGAGGTCTGTAATTTTTATCATAGGTACACTTCAACTGTGAGAGACGGAATCTAAAACAAAAATCCAGAAAATCACATTGTATGATTTTTAAGTAATTAATTTGCATTTTATTGCATGACATATGTATTTGATCACCTACCAACCAGTAATAATTCCGGCTCTCACAGACCTGTTAGTTTTTCTTTAAGAAGCCCTCCTGTTCTCCACTCATTACCTGTATAACTGCACCTGTTTGAACTCGTTACCTGTATAAAAGACACCTGTCCACACACTCAATCAAACAGACTCCAACCTCTCCACAATGGCCAAGACCAGAAAGCTGTGTAAGGACATCAGGGATAGAATTGTAGACCTGCACAAGGCTGGGATGGGCTACAGGACAATAGGCAAGCAGCTTGGTGAGAAGGCAACAACTGTTGGCGCAATTATAAGAAAATGGAAGAAGTTCAAGATGATGGTCAATCACCCTCGGTCTGGGGCTCCATGCAAGATCTCACCTCGTGGGGCATCAATGATCATGAGGAAGGTGAGGGATCAACCCAGAACTACACGGCAGGACCTGGTCAATGACCTGAAGAGAGCTGGGACCACAGTCTCAAAGAAAACCATTAGTAACACACTACGCCGTCATGGATTAAAATCCTGCAGCGCACGCAAGGTTCCCCTGCTCAAGCCAGCGCATGTCCAGGCCCTAAAAACATGGTAGTCAATCAATGGAAAAATCTAATGATTTATGATTACATATTGAAATAGCATGGGCGACTGAGAAACAAATTGGGACAATTTAAGACCAAGTGGCAAACAATAATGTAGGCAGTAGGGATGGAGGTGTGAACATACAGGCAGTAGGGATGGAGGTGAGAACATACAGGCAGTAGGGATGGAGGTGAGAACATACAGGCAGTAGGGATGGAGGTGAGAACATACAGGCAGTAGGGATGGAGGTGTGAACATACAGGCAGTAGGGATGGAGGTGAGAACATACAGGCAGTAGGGATGGAGGTGTGAACATACAGGGACTAGGGATGGAGGTGAGAACATACAGGCACTAGGGATGGAGGTGTGAACATACAGGCAGTAGGGATGGAGGTGAGAACATACAGGCACTAGGGATGGAGGTGAGAACATACAGGGACTAGGGATGGAGGTGAGAACATACAGGCACTAGGGATGGAGGTGAGAACATACAGGCACTAGGGATGGAGGTGAGAACATACAGGGACTAGGGATGGAGGTGAGAACATACAGGCACTAGGGATGGAGGTGAGAACATACTAGGGATGGAGGTGTGAACATACAGGCAGTAGGGATGGAGGTGAGAACATACAGGCACTAGGGATGGAGGTGAGAACATACAGGCAGTAGGGATGGAGGTGAGAACATACAGGCAGTAGGGATGGAGGTGTGAACATACAGGCACTAAGGATGGAGGTGAGAACATTAAGGCACTAGGGATGGAGGTGTGAACATACAGGGACTAGGGATGGAGGTGTGAACATACAGGGACTAGGGATGGAGGTGAGAACATACAGGGACTAGGGATGGAGGTGAGAACATACAGGCACTAGGGATGGAGGTGTGAACATACAGGCAGTAGGGATGGAGGTGAGAACATACAGGCACTAGGGATGGAGGTGAGAACATACAGGCACCAGGGATGGAGGTGAGAACACACAGGCACTAGGGATGGAGGTGAGAACATACTAGGGATGGAGGTGTGAACATACAGGCAGTAGGGATGGAGGTGAGAACATACAGGCAGTAGGGATGGAGGTGAGAACATACAGGCACTAAGGATGGAGGTGTGAAGATACAGGGACTAGGGATGGAGGTGAGAACATACAGGCAGTAGGGATGGAGGTGAGAACATACAGGCACTAGGGATGGAGGTGAGAACATACAGGCACTAGGGATGGAGGTGTGAACATACAGGCACTAGGGATGGAGGTGTGAAGATACAGGGACTAGGGATGGAGGTGTGAACATACAGGCACTAGGGATGGAGGTGTGAACATACAGGCACTAAGGATGGAGGTGAGAACATTAAGGCACTAGGGATGGAGGTGAGAACATACAGGGACTAGGGATGGAGGTGTGAACATACAGGCACTAGGGATGGAGGTGAGAACATACAGGCACTAAGGATGGAGGTGAGAACATTAAGGCACTAGGGATGGAGGTGAGAACATCTGCATTGCTTGCTGTTTGGGGTTTTAGGCTGGGTTTCTGTATAGCACTTTGTGACATCTGCTGATGTAAAAAGGGCTTTATAAATAAAATTTGATTGATTGAGTGTGTTGAGTGAAGGTTGGCCTCCCGAGTGGCGCAGTGGTCTAAGGCTGTGCCACTAGAGATACTGGTTCGAATCCAGGCTCTGTCGTAGCCGGCCGCGACCGGGAGACCCATGGGGCGGCGCACAATTGGTCAAGGGTAGGGGAGGGAATGGCCGGCAGTTGGTAGAGCATGGTGTTTGCAACGCCAGGGTTGTGGGTTCGATTCCCACGGGGGGTATGAAAAATAAAATAAAATAATGTATGCACTCACTAACTGTAAGTTGCTCTGGATAAGAGCGTCTGCTAAATGACTAAAATGTAAAAATGAGAGGTGGTGTCCCGTCCTTTCAGGCTGTTGGTCTGAGGTAGGACTAGATATATTTAAATAGGGGAGTAGGGTGTTGGGTTTTTAGTGAGTGTAGGGTTGGATTGTAGGGTATTTGAAGATTTTTTATATTTTTTTTATTTTCAAGCAAAGTAGAAGGGAGTTATACTCCAGTCTAGTAGGTGGCGGTAATGCAACATTTTTTGGATGCCAACCGCCGTTAAACCACATCGAAGAAGAAGAGGCATATTATAGAAGAAGTGGTGGCATGCTTGAAGGTTAGCGACACATTTAACGAAATACAATAACAATTACCAGTCACACACTGAGTAGCAAGTTATGCAATTATCGTGTAGAACATGGTAATATATCTGCATTGGATATAACAAAGCTACTGCACAAGTCGCGGTGATTCCAGGTATGTATTTGACTGTGGACACAGTGAGCCATTTTGTCATTTTAGTGTGTATGCCTTCCTCTGTCTGGTGCATGTTTTAAAACGGTCTGATCATGAACGTTTATGATGTGGTGGCTATGATTATTCGATTGGTTTTAAAACCATGACCAATGAAGCTGTTTCATAAACGGGTTGGTTGTTTAGCAACTTTGGGGCAAAACTGGGTTTACAGAAGACGTTGAATATGGCGAGTCTCCTTTTAGTCCAAGAGGCCAAACAGGAGCGGTGACATGTGTTCCCCGTGTAGCTCAGTTGGTAGAGCATGGCGCTTGCAACACCAGGGTTGTGGGTTCGATTCCCACGGGGGGGGGGGGCAGTATGAAAAAATGTATGCACTCACTAACTGTAAGTCGCTCTGCATAAGAACGTCTGCTAAAATGTAAAATGTCGCTTCAGTTTTATGCCAGGACAACGCAACCCATAGAAAGGTCTGTGCGTAACGACAGTAACCATGGTGAAACGGCAACGTTGCTAGGGAAATAACCCAAGATGCGCTAGTATGATTTCGATGGAGAAAAAAATCGTAATTTTTATTAAAAATGAAGGTATGTGCAACTTTTACACGTTTTGAACCACCACAGTGTTCATTTAAGTGATAATGCCGGAGAAGCCGGTGTTTTGGAGGATATATTTGGACGGGTGTTGTTAGGCTGGAGACAGTCGTTCTTATCCCTAGCTAGCTAGCTAGCTAGCTAGCTAACTACGGCTAACTTAGTCACGTCAAAAGAAGTACAACAGTAGCTGCATTTGTTGAAGCTGTTTTCTAGTGACATTTATTTAGATACATCCATAACAATGAGCTAATGAGGCGTTATTTCACCCTGGCATAGAAAATGTGCTCTCTCGTCAGGACACTGTTGTTCAGAGGAACTAGTCAACAACACAGCTAACACAATCACTTCAAAACACTGAAGCTGGAAAGACTGCAAACTAGCTGCACTTCGTTTCACCTTTTTTTTAAATTGAAATTTCTTTGTATATATCCATAAAAAGGATGCCAGCTGATTCATGATTTCGACTGGCTGAGAAAAGCTGCCTGTCTGTCTTGTCCCGACTCCCGACCGATACAGGTTCATTGCTATGGGGACAGCTGGAGATAAAATGTGAATATTGAAACAATGTTGCAAATGTCGGAGAGACGCAAGTTGATACAAATCTCCGCTGTTGAAAACTAAATGTCAGTCTAAAATAAATGTGAGATAATATCTAGATGCTTTTTATAGTGGAGATCAAGTTTATAATTTGCCTGGCTGGGCTGATGAGGCAGTCAGATGGAACAGAGTAAATGGCCATTTTAACGTCATCCATTTAGCTGTGGCAATTTGTGGAATAGACACCGGCTGGAATGCGCTTTTAACCAATCAGCATTCAGGATTAGACCCACCCGGTGGATACATTCAGAACATTATCTAGGTAGTATTGTTGAAATTTTTTCAGTTTTGTTACCTGGGTCAAGAAACAACACATTTATGGTGGGTGGCCCTTGGACTATTTTTTAAGTGGAACTGACAGCGTTTTAACTACTTTGCAGATATGAAACAGACAATCATATCAGTCAAAAATATCAAATTACCAGTTTATGGTACGAAACCAACTTTATAAGAGGTTTTAAAAATAGGTTATATTTCACTCAACATTCAATGACCTACCGTAAGGAATTGTTGGCAGAATAGATGGATGCAGTTCAATGCATGATTAATATAATAAACCAATACATTTCTTGGTAGTCCAAACAATATTGCTATCAGGATGTAAATCACAGGTGGCCTGGTACATTGTTTCCTGCCTCCATTCGATATGCACTGTTTCAGTTTCAATGACTCAATATTTTGGACAAAAACGGACGAATGTAACTAAGGATGGGATTGTCAATACAATCAAACTAGCAAAGGCCAAGGGCAATGATCACAAGTCAGTTATAATGTGGCTTATAGGCTAGCGTATCAATTTATGTAGCAAGCTAAAAACACGGAGCCTAAACTTAGGTAGATAGCTAGATGCTAGGAGGATGTCATGTCATTGGAGTGGGTGAGTGAGTGACTTTTTCCCTCATATCGTTTTTCGGTGGCTACACAGCTAGGGATGCAGGTGTCATTTGGTTAGCTAGCAAGAAATGTGAATCGCTTAGCTATGCTGCAATTGAACAACTGTTGTCCAGTTAGCATATCTCTTGCGTTCGCAAATTCACTCTGGCTATCTACTCCTGAGATCAGAGCACTCTTGTCTGAGTGTGCCAGAGCGCAGAATAACTGATGAATTTACCAACCCACAACACCCACTGAATATGACCGGTGTCAGTAAACATAGGGGGGGAAAAAAAGTATGTTAGTCGCGTGCTAGATAACATGTAAACAGCCTAACCAGCTCTGCTAGGGCGAGTCAAATGGTCAGAGTGAGGTGTTCTCTCATTTGTGTCTGGAAGTAGCTAGCTAGCAAGCTAGCCAACTCTAGCCAGTTAGCTTTGGGTGCTTGGTTGGGACAAGCATGCATTGGCAGGCAAGCTGCGGAAGGGCGAGGAGGCTACAATTCCCCATCGCGTATCAGTGCAATTTTGATGGCCAACTAGCTGAAAAAGTTTGAGAGGGTTTATCTAATGTTCCTTTGTTAGATTTGAGCTAATCTTGCTCTGGCTAGCATTAGTTGTTGATCTTGTTGTTGATGTTCATATAGTGAAAGAGAGCCTACCTTTTTCATGGTTGTTTGATCAACAGGACTGTGAAGTTCCCAAATGTAAGAGGACTCTGTGGTATTTACATATTTGCAGAAATCCATTCAGGTGTATTTTGTGGCTTTTGGCCAATGTGTTGTAATGATCTAAAGTCGCGCTGTTGCTACTGCCTGTAAACACACAGTCCAGTTCAAAGTGAATGATGGCAGGCCTGTGTGGAAAATGGCTTGTTTGCATAAAGGCCTACTGTAGCTCTTATTGGCTATGGCGCACCGGTCTGCGTAGACTCTGGTCCTGGATGAGACAGATTTTTTTTATTTGGCTTTATTTCCTGCAGTGTCTATTAATTGTACAAACACATGGCCTTTTCCCCACTCTATCTTGCTATAGAATTTTCACAAATGCCTTACTATAGGTCATTTCCCAAACATTTTATGAAAACGTGAAAATGTCCATATCTAAGTGCTCGTTTGTCAGAAATTCCTGGGGGTGTGTATGAACAGATTTGAATAAGATTTAATGTTACTAAAATGCAGTCAGTTCCACTTTAAGCCCAGGAAGCAGCCATTCAACTTGCCATTCACCCGCTTTTCAAGGTTAATAATGTCAAAATACATTGGGTAATTAGCTACCAAAGAATGGAGTTTCGCTGAGCAACTATCGTCATTACTGCCGTTCCAGCTGGTATGTACTTCCAAAAAAGCTCTGAATAAAAAGTTGCATGCAACCGAAAACATGCCTTGTCTGGAAATAATCAAAAGTATTGTTTTTGAGCAAGTGCACATGCGCCAAATCTCTTCACCTCCTGCAATATTAGTAATGGAATTAAAAATGCACTAAATAAAGCCTATCTAGAAATATACAATCGCTGTTAAAAACCTAGCTTATATCGTCTGCTTGATCTACTTACAGGAAATATTATTGCATTCCGTGTAGCACAGGTGAAACAACCGATTTTTTTTAGATGTTATGTTCATACACTGTTGTATGTGATTAAAACAGAGATCTGTCTATAATGACGATGGTCATGCCTCCGCCACTAACGATGGGAGTCGTTGTCACAAAGGAGGGAAGGCAGGCGACCAAGCTTAGGTCCAAAACAAGCCCATAGAAACGTATCGGGCTTATTTTGGACAGGTTTTGGTCGAGAGTGAAACCCTGTCACTTCGACCTCTTCCTCTCTGGATGAAAAATCAATGACCTTTCCAGCTGCTGGATCAGCCGACCTGTGCGTGGCAGTAATGAGTGATTTTATTGGATCAGCCAACCTGTGCGTGGCAGTAATGAGTGATTTTATTGGATCAGCCAACCTGTGCGTGGCAGTAATGAGTGATTTTATTGGATCAGCCAACCTGTGCATGGCAGTAATGAGTGATTTTATTGGATCAGCCAACCTGTGCGTGGCAGTAATGAGTGATTTTATTGGATCAGCCAACCTGTGCGTGGCAGTAATGAGTGATTTTATTGGATCAGCCAACCTGTGCGTGGCAGTAATGAGTGATTTTATTGGATCAGTCAACCTGTGCATGGCAGTAATTAGTGATTTTTATTGGATCAGCCAACCTGTGCGTGGCAGTAATGAGTGATTTTATTGGATCAGCCAACCTGTGCGTGGCAGTAATGAGTGATTTTATTGGATCAGCCAACCTGTGCGTGGCAGTAATGAGTGATTCTATTGGAGGTGCAGGAAAGGTGGCTTTGGTGCTTACTTGGACATTATTAAGCTTGAAAAGCTGGTTAATGGCAAGTAGAATGACTGCTTCCTGGGCTTAAAAAGAGAATCACCATATTCAACGTCTCCTGTTTAGATCGTTGACAACACGTAAACTATATTTAGTCTCCAATATTTATTGAAAACATACATTTGCACAATGAGCACTTGTCTCAAATACATCGTTACAATTGTTGGTCAGGTAGCTAGCAAATTTTTAGCCATATTAGAATAGATCGGCCATCAGTCAAAACAAGACACGTTATCAAGAACAAGATACAACTAGCTGAAACGAGCCACCTACGATTCCCCACAGGGCAGCTTCTTTTCATTGTTGCTAGCGATCTTGCTATCCAGAATCACAACAACAGCACACAGACTTCTGCCCCCATTGAAGTGCGCGTGACGTTGTCAGCTAACCCGTCTAGGTTATTATTATTATTTTTTGAAATTTTTATTTTTTACTTTGCTGCTCCTCTTTCCTCTTGTATTTCAGCTAGCTATGGCCAGTCTGTCGAACTACGGCGTGCGTATCGCGCGTCTCAGCGCACGTATCTTTGGGGATGTGGTGCGTCCTACAGACAACAAGTCCATGAAGGTGGTCCAGCTGTTCAAGGAGCCGCCCATGGCCCAGAAGAAGGAGGTGTATGACTGGTACCCCCAACACAAGATCTACTACGCCCTTACACAGAAGCTACGATACATGGGACTCTTCAGGTAGACATGCCGTGGTGTTTGGCCTTAATAGATCGCTAGGCCTATTCACGGGAAAGGGATCGGGGTTCTTTTGGCATGTCTGTGTTTTGGCCTTGTGCAATAATGTATACAGCTCTACTCTAGGTTCTTCTGGCTAACCACAGACAGTGAAATTACACCGTTTCTAGACCCTGTTTGTCTCTGTATTCTAACCAGACAGTTTTCTAGACCCTGTTTGTCTCTGTATTCTAACCAGACAGTTTTCTAGACCCTGTTTGTCTCTGTATTCTAACCAGACAGTTTTCTAGACCCTGTTTGTCTCTGTATTCTAACCAGACAGTTTTCTAGACCCTGTTTGTCTCTGTCTTCTAACCACAGACTATTTTCTAGACCCTGTTTGTCTCTGTATTCTAACCAGACAGTTTTCTAGACCCTGTTTGTCTCTGTGTTCTAACCAGACAGTTTTCTAGACCCTGTTTGTCTCTGTGTTCTAACCAGACAGTTTTCTAGACCCTGTTTGTCTCTGTGTTCTAACCAGACAGTTTTCTAGACCCTGTTTGTCTCTGTCTTCTAACCACAGACCGTTTTCTAGACCCTGTTTGTCTCTGTATTCTAACCAGACAGTTTTCTAGACCCTGTGTGTCTCTGTGTTCTAACCAGACAGTTTTCTAGACCCTGTTTGTCTCTGTGTTCTAACCAGACAGTTTTCTAGACCCTGTTTGTCTCTGTGTTCTAACCAGACAGTTTTCTAGACCCTGTTTGTCTCTGTGTTCTAACCAGACAGTTTTCTAGACCCTGTTTGTCTCTGTGTTCTAACCAGACAGTTTTCTAGACCCTGTTTGTCTCTGTGTTCTAACCAGACAGTTTTCTAGACCCTGTTTGTCTCTGTGTTCTAACCAGACAGTTTTCTAGACCCTGTTTGTCTCTGTGTTCTAACCAGACAGTTTTCTAGATGTTGTTTATCTCTGTATTCTAACCAGACAGTTTTCTAGACCCTGTTTGTCTCTGTCTTCTAACCAGACCGTTTTCTAGACCCTGTTTGTCTCTGTATTCTAACCAGACAGTTTTCTAGACCCTGTTTGTCTCTGTCTTCTAACCAGACAGTTTTCTAGACCCTGTTTGTCTCTGTATTCTAACCAGACAGTTTTCTAGACCCTGTTTGTCTCTGTCTTCTAACCAGACAGTTTTCTAGACCCTGTGTGTCTCTGTATTCTTCTTTCCACCTATTTTAGTGTAGTACTAGTTTAGCCCACATCAGTAACACCGTTTCCTCCCTGTTCCCCACCAGAGATGAGCACGAGGACTTCAAGGAGGAGATGCGTCGGCTGAGGAAACTGAGAGGCAAGGGCAAACCGAAGAAGGGAGAGGGGAAGAGGGCCACCAAGAAGAAATAGACTGTTCCCTGCCCTGTCACAGAGGACCTATGGGGTGATCAGAACTGGCCTCGTTTGCTTTGGGACACCAGAGGAATGGCCTCCCTCACAACGGTATCATGTGACCCCACTCCGGATGTTTATATTGACTGGACCTTTTGGATCAGCCGATGTGTGTGTATTTTAAAGATCCTTCTAAATCCCATCACAGAAGATCCTATCTGACAAGTGACCAGTCTTTGTGACCACTGTGTGTTTGGTATGTAAAGCATCCTGTTCTTTGCTTTACAAGATGTTTCATTATGCTGCAATTGTATCCACGTTGTTAGCGGCTTTCCATTCTTAATACTATTTGTACAGTGAATGGGTGAAGGAGAACTGGAGGGCATCAGTACATACAATTGTGACGCTAGTATGTTCATATTGACTGGGACAAAGCTGGTGATTTTACATGTTTTTGAGCAACACATCACATCAGGTGTCATGAATAAAATACTGAAAACAAAATCTGCTTAAATGTGTAGGAGGACACTATCCATTTTGTGACTGGTGTATTGCTATGCAATTACTATGTGTAATACAATGTTGTTACTAGATAATCAGTGTAACTACAGGAAACCTGTACTGATCCCATTCAAAACCTGTACTGACCTGATCCCTTTATGAATTGATGCCCAGGGCCCAGTATTTCAAAGAGATCCTGGTTCGAATCCAGGCTCTGTCGTAGCCGGCCGCGACCGGGAGACCCATGGGGCGGTGCACAATTTGGCCCAGCGTCGTCCAGGGTAGGGGAGGGAATGGCCGGCAGGGATGTAGCTCAGTTGGTAGAGCATGGCGTTTGCAACGCCAGGGTTGTGGGTTCGATTCCCACGGGGGGCCAGTATAAAAAAAATAATGTATGCACTCACTAACTATAAGTCACTCTGGATAAGAGCGTCTGCTAAATGACTAAAATGTAAAATCTATCTGGATTTTGCCGATCGGGTAGGAATGCGTAGAAATTGACGACTCATTGACTTGAATGGGGGCTCCTGTGCAAGTCATTCTATTTCTTTGCATTTAATCCTATCTGCCAGGCGAAACTCAGATAACTTTTGGAAAACAAAGTCCCAGAGGGTGGTTGGATTTGGATGTCACTCAATACGTGGATATCTTTAACGCTGCCGCTGCTACACACCGTTCATAAAGCCATATGTGTTCAGACCACCCTGATACGTGGATATCTTTAACGCTGCTGCTGCTACACACCGTTCATAAAGCCATATGTGTTCAAGACCACCCTGATACGTGGATATCTTTAACGCTGCCGCTGCTACACACCGTTCATAAAGCCATATGTGTCCAGACCACCCTGATACGTGGATATCTTTAACGCTGCTGCTGCTACACACCGTTCATAAAGCCATATGTGTTCAGACC
>LR778256.1:27980591-28090591 GCA_902810595.1 Coregonus sp. 'balchen'
GATGCAAATGGTGGTCACATACTGACTGTGTTTTCTGATCCACGCCCCTACCTTTTTTAAAGGTATCTGTGACCAACAGATGCATATCTGTATTCCCAGTCATGTGAAATCCATAGATTAGGGCCTAATGGATTTATTTCAATTGACTGATTTCCTTACATGAACTGTAACTCAGTAAAATCGTTGAAATTGTTGCATGTTGCGTTTTTATATTTTTATTCAGTATAATTGGCAGGGTTGACTTGCCTACTGATTAACCTGCAGTTTGGTTTACCCAGAGATTTAGATATAAAGAAGAGATACCCATGTCTCCACCCTAACAATGGGAATTGTTGCTCCCACCTTGCTTATGGCTTGGTACATACATCTGGTCATTTGAATATTTAGTTGAATATTCGATGAGGGGTGTTGACGTCAACCGCCTGTATTAAATGGATGCTATGCTAGCCTCATGAATAGACTGTCAAGAACAGGTACAACTCCGATATAAAGTTGTTTCCTCAAAGTTTGACGGGATGTCACATGTCCTCCTTATATCGGTACACTCGTAACAACCTAAACATTACGAAAACGCGTATTCGATCAAATAAGCCTCACGTAGCAAATAAGCCATTACACTTTTTGTTGACCAAATTCGACAGTCGTTATCATTATTTCAGGTTACTCTCTTTGACCTCCATACAAAAACGCCGCCTGCTGGAGGAGACAGATATTGGGCCAAAAATACCCCTGTTGCTTCGCCTCTTCCTCTCTGGTTGAGCTAAGATGAAACTATTAGCTACTGTTTGGTGTGTATGGTGGGAGACCTACAAAGGGTATACATTTTTTTGTGGTAATGTTTTTGTATTTTTTATTGTATTTTGCAGGTGCATTTAATGCCGTTGTAATTAGACCAACTACTAATCAGTAAGCAAAATCAGCTGGTGTCACTTTAACGAAACAAATAGTCGTTATTGACATAATAAAACAACAGAAATAGTCACTGACACAGAACGAAGGAAAGTGGTACCCTAATTTCCCCGTTCACCCCCAAAACCATCACATCCCAGTGCTTTACTACTAGCCAGCTACATGAGTTGAATCTGTCTCCCCCTCCTGTCTCCTCTCCTCGATTCTTTTCCACTCAGTTGCTCGCAGTTTAAAATGGCGGCGTTGAGCAACGCCGAGTCCCCACCGCCCGTCTTCAACGGTGACACGATGGACCGAGACCCGGAGCGGGAGCGGGGACTGGACGAGCTGGGAGCCTGCCTGGACCCGGCCTGTTCGGTGGGAATCCCGGAATGTCCGCAGGACGAGGAGGTATGGACCGGGGGGGGACGGGGGTGAAGCTGGGCACGGCGAGACGGGGGTACCGAGTGGAGGTTGCTGGATGGGGATCTTCAGGAAACACCGGCTGTAATATGGATCGTGGGGATGCATTGCAGGGGGCGAGATGATGCACTAAAATGGAAATGATTTCCATCACTACCGTGCCCTTCGTACTCTTTGCATTTGCCGTTTTCCTTAAGGTGCATTTTGCGTTAGACTACATTGATCAAGTTATTATAGTCCGCTGACGGCAATGTTTATTTCAGGCCTGCCTATATTTCATTTGCTTTTCGAGTTTTTTTTTCCCAGCAGGTCTCTCGTTCTCTGCGGCTGCATCTAGATAGCTGGCACCGGCTGGCTTCAACGTACTACCGCGGGCGGGATGATCATGCATCGTTTTATATCGATATAACTAACTGACAAACTTAGTTATATTTATAAACCATTCATCAGGGATTTATGGTTTTCGTCAATTCGATGCAGAGAACCCCACCGTGGGCTGTCGACGGGAGCTGATATGTCGGTGCAAAGATCGGCTTTGTTTTGGTTGATAAAAGGCACATTATTTATTTGCCAATATATAAATCATTGATATGGAGGTTCATGAGAAATAATGCAGGATTATTAGCGCACGTATTGTTGTAATACACTGGCTAGGCCTCTAACCCCATCATCATGGCTCAAATGATATGGTCCTAGCTAACGGTAGATTGTTGTAAAGTTGAACCATATTATCCAACAGTTATTTTCAAAATATTTGTGCGTTCAGTGCAAGCAGGCCTGTATCTAAGACATGAAATTAAAATGAAGAACATCACGCAACAGTCAGAAGGTCTGTTTTGTGGGTGACAAATATCAGGCTTATCCAATAAGATAAAATGATGCCAAAATCACAATTTGCATCAGATTGTATCTTTCAGTTATATAGAAAATCTGTAAGTGGTGCAAAGAGCCAAACCGAAATCCTCAATCAATTCCCTGGCAGCTTTACTTTGGGACCTTGACTAACCTGCTGTTGAAACTAGTGGTTACTCTGGTTACAGTAGAACTCATAAGCCAATTCACCTAGGATCCAGGTAATTAGATCAATTAGTGGGCCTAATTAGTCAGATTTTTAAAGGTATACTCAGGTAGCTCAACTTTCTCCTTCCCAAAAAGTGCTTGACTGATGTTATTGTATGCCTTCTCAATAAATACAATATATTTTATTGTCTGTTTTAAAATTTTAATCAGCGGGGATGTCTGCAAATCTTCAGGATATCTTCCAAGCTGACTGAATAATATTGGCCCCCCATTCAGCTGTCAACAGAATGCAAATAGAACAGTTAGACATGTTGGCGACTACTAAGTATTTTTTAAACCTCCGGCTTTGGGCTGGATGTGTCAATGTGTAGTTCACACATGCATAATCTATGAGCAGAATTACTGTTTTACCTCAATTAGCCACGGAATCCCTAGTTTGAAAGCGACAGTATTTCTGGAAGCTGTGCTGCGCCATATCCCCCCCCCCCCCACACGTGGGCTAGACCCCTAGCAATTCGAGTTCTAGCCAATGAGCTTCAGCCCCTCGCTATTTGAGTGACAGCTAGCAAGATGCAGACACAGCAGAGTGAGAGAGAGCAGTGACGTGGTGCACGTATATATGTACATATGTGACGTAGTACGCAATTTTCGAGGACCACTATTGGCTAGTGAGTGCTACTTTCAGAACTACTGGCTCAAAAGTACCGGAGAATCTCTTTAATGATCATAGAATCAGAGAATGTAATTGAATTTGAATTATATTATTTTTGATCGCAAGTCACATGCCCAATACAGTAAACTATTATTATACATTAATATATTATATATATATAATATTATTATATTATACAATTAACTACCAGGTAGAAATAAAAAACAGAAGTGTTTCTAGCTGTTGGCTAGAGCGAACGTGCCAAGACCAGACTAGTCACATTTGCTATTTAACGCCATCAGTTTTTGGGACAAAACAATTGGTAGAGACCTAGCTATGTACAGTGCCTTGGGGAAGTATTCAAAGTATTCAGACCCCTTTACTTTTTCCACATTTTGTTACGTTACAGCCTTATTCTAAAATTGATTAAATCGTTTTCCCCCCTCTAATTAATCTACACACAATACCCCATAATGACAAAGCAAAAACATTTTTTGTAGACATTTTTGCTAATTAATAATAATTTTAAAAAATATATCACGTTTACATAAGTATTCAGACCCTTTACTCAGTACTTTGTTGAAGCACCTTTGGCAGCGATTACAGCCTCGAGTCTTCTTGGGTATGACACTACAAGCTTGGCACACCTGTATTTGGAGAGTTTCTCCCATTCTTCTCTGCAGATCCTCTCAAGCTCTGTCAGGTTGGATGGGGAGCGTCTCTGCCCAGCTGTTTTCAGGTCTCTCCAGAGAGGTTCGATCAGGTTCAAGTCCGAGCTCTGGCTGGGCCACTCAAGGACATTCAGAGACTTGTCCCGAAGCCACTGCTGCGTTGTCTTGGCTGTGTGCTTAGGGTCGTTGTCCTGTTGGAAGGTGAATCTTCACCCCAGTCTGAGGTCCTGAGCGCTCTGGAGCAGGTTTTCATCAAGGATCTCTCTGTACGTTGCTCCGTTCATCTTTCCCTCGATCCTGACTAGTCTCCCAGTCCCTGCCACTGAAAAACATCCCCACAGCATGAGGCTGCCACCACCATGCTTCACTGGATGGTGCCAGGTTTCCTCCAGACGTGACGCTTGGCATTCAGGCCAAAGAGTTTAATCTTGGTTTCATCAGACCAGAGAATCTTGTTTCTCATGGTCTGAGAGTCTTTAGGTGCCTTTTGGCAAACTCCAAGTGGGATGTCATGTGCCTTTTACTGAGGAGTGGCTTCCGTCTGGCCACTCTACCATAAAGACCTGATTGGTGGAGTGCTGCAGAGATGGTTGTTCTTCTGGAAGGTTCTCCCATCTCCACAGAGGAACTCTTGAGCTCTGTCAGAGTGACCATCGGGTTCTTGGCCACCTCCCTAACCAAGGCCCTTCTCCCCTGATTGCTCAGTTTGGCCGGGCGGCCAGCTCTAGGAAGAGTCTTGGTGGTTCCAAACTTCTTCCATTTAAGAATGATTGAGGCCACTGTGTTCTTGGGGAACTTAAATGCTGCAGACATTTTTTTCTACCCTTCCCCAGATCTGTGCCTTGACACAATCCTGTCTCGGAGCTCTACGGACAATTCCTTCGATCTCATAGCTTGGTTTTTGCTTTGACATGCACTGTCAACTGTGGGACCTTATATAGACAGGTGTGTACCTTTCCAAATCAATTGAATTTACCACAGGTGGACTCAATCAAGTTGTAGAAACATCTCAAGGATGATCAATGGAAACAGGATGCACCGGAGCTCAATTTCGAGTCTCATAGCAAAGGGTCTGAATACTTATGTAAATAAGGTATTTCAGTTTTTTATTTATTTTTAATACATTTGCAAAAATTCCTAAAACCTGTTTTCGCTTTGTCATCATGGGGTGTTGTGTGTAGATTGCTGAGGATATAAAAAAAATTAACACATTTTTAGAATAAGGCTGCAAGTAACAAAATGTGGGAAAAGTCAAGGGGTCTGAGTACTTTCCAAAGGCACTGTACATAGAAATACATTCATTTGTGCTCGTGAAGAATGTGTACGTTTCTCAAACCACTCAAGATTTATCAAAGTATCAAACTTATGTAGCATTTGATCATTTCAATGAGACCCCCTGAAAGGCTAGAAAGGAATTGGTTTGGCTTTTCAAGACAGCCCCAATGTACTGAATATCTGAGGGCAACGGGGGACATATCTGTAGACAGCCCTAATGTACTGAATATCTGAGGGCAACGGGGACATATCTGTAGACAGCCCTAATGTACTGAATATCTGAGGGCAACAGGGGCATATCTGAGGCCTACTCTCTGGATGCACAGATGCTTCCATGCATTTAACCAGTCATAGTGAAGGTTGCTGTGACTGGTTATTTTGGGATCCATGGCCCACGGTAGGGACACTGGTTTATGAAGCATTTTCTCACATTTTCTCACATTTTCTCACAATTGCTAACTGATGCCCCTGGAGAGGAATTGGTTTGTATATCGTCATGGTAATGGTGGTATACTGTCTATACACAGACAAGTCCTGGTCCATGCGTCTTGTCCGGTGGTGGTTGTGGGAAGCCATGGCTGAATCACCCTGGCCATGACCCCACTCTCCCAGGGTGTAGAGGAGAATCACCCTGGCCATGACCCCACTCTCCCAGGGTGTAGAGGAGAATCACCCTGGCCATGACCCCACTCTCCCAGGGTGTAGAGGAGAATCACCCTGGCCATGACCCCACTCTCCCAGGGTTGTAGAGGAGAATCACCCTGGCCATGACCCCACTCACCCAGGGTGTAGAGGAGAATCACCCTGGCCATGACCCCACTCACCCAGGGTGTAGAGGAGAATCACCCTGGCCATGACCCCACTCACCCAGGGTGCAGAGGAGAATCACCCTGGCCATGACCCCACTCTCCCAGGGTGCAGAGGAGAATCACCCTGGCCATGACCCCACTCAACCAGGGTGTAGAGAAGAATCACCCTGGCCATGACCCCACTCTCCCAGGGTGTAGAGGAGAATCACCCTGGCCATGACCCCACTCTCCCAGGGTGCACTTGTACATGTATCAAACAGGACAAATATGTTCCCATGATGAGGCAGGTCACACCTTGCTGAGGAGTGTGAAGGAACGCCCTGGTGCCTCTCTTGGGCATCATCGTGACAGTCCCTGGTGCCTCTCTTGGGCATCATCGTGACAGTCCCTGGTGCCTCTCTTGGGCATCATCGTGACAGTCCCTGGTGCCTCTCTTGGGCATCATCGTGACAGTCCCTGGTGCCTCTCTTGGGCATCATCGTGACAGTCCCTGGTGCCTCTCTTGGACATCATCGTGACAGTCCCTGGTGCCTCTCTTGGACAGCATCGTGACAGTCCCTGGTGCCTCTCTTGGACAGCATCGTGACAGTCCCTGGTGCCTCTCTTGGACATCATCGTGACAGTCCCTGGTGCCTCTCTTGGGCATCATCGTGACAGTCCCTGGTGCCTCTCTTGGGCATCATTGTGACAGTCCCTGGTGCCTCTCTTGGACATCATCGTGACAGTCCCTGGTGCCTCTCTTGGGCATCATCGTGACAGTCCCTGGTGCCTCTCTTGGACATCATCGTGACAGTCCCTGGTGCCTCTCTTGGACAGCATCGTGACAGTCCCTGGTGCCTCTCTTGGACAGCATCGTGACAGTCCCTGGTGCCTCTCTTGGACATCATCGTGACAGTCCCTGGTGCCTCTCTTGGACATCATCGTGACAGTCCCTGGTGCCTCTCTTGGGCATCATCGTGACAGTCCCTGGTGCCTCTCTTGGGCATCATCGTGACAGTCCCTGGTGCCTCTCTTGGGCATCATCGTGACAGTCCCTGGTGCCTCTCTTGGACATCATCATGACAGTCCCTGGTGCCTCTCTTGGGCATCATCGTGACAGTCCCTGGTGCCTCTCTTGGACATCATCGTGACAGTCCCTGGTGCCGCTCTTGGGCATCATCGTGACAGTCCCTGGTGCCTCTCTTGGACATCATCATGACAGTCCCTGGTGCCTCTCTTGGGCATCATCGTGACAGTCCCTGGTGCCTCTCTTGGACATCATCGTGACAGTCCCTGGTGCCGCTCTTGGGCATCATCGTGACAGTCCCTGGTGCCTCTCTTGGGCATCATCGTGACAGTCCCTCACAGGGAGGGGGGAAGAGGGAGGCACAAGAAGGGAAGACTGCTGTCTGAGCTGTGTCCCTGTGAGCCCTGGCCAGACTGCTGTCTGAGCTGTGAGCCCTGGCCAGACTGCTGTCTGAGCTGTGAGCCCTGGCCAGACTGCTGTCTGAGCTGTGAGCCCTGGCCAGACTGCTGTCTGAGCTGGGGCCCTGTGAGCCCTGGCCAGACTGCTGTCTGAGCTGGGGTCCTGTGAGCCCTGGCCAGACTGCTGTCTGAGCTGGGTCCCTGTGAGCCCTGGCCAGACTGCTGTCTGAGCTGGGGTCCTGTGAGCCCTGGCCAGACTGCTGTCTGAGCTGGGTCCCTGTGAGCCCTGGCCAGACTGCTGTCTGAGCTGCGGCCCTGTGAGCCCTGGCCAGACTGCTGTCTGAGCTGTGTCCCTGTGAGCCCTGGCCAGACTGCTGTCTGAGCTGTGTCCCTGTGAGCCCTGGCCAGACTGCTGTCTGAGCTGGGGCCCTGTGAGCCCTGGCCAAAAGTAGTGCACTATGTAGGGAATAGGGTGCCATTCTCTGGTCTAAAGTAGTGCACTATATAGGGAATAGGGTGCCATTCTCTGGTCTAAAGTAGTGCACTATATAGGGAATAGGGTGCCATTCTCTGGTCTAAAGTAGTGCACTATATAGGGAATAGGGTGCCATTCTCTGGTCTAAAGTAGTGCACTATATAGGGAATAGGGTGCCATTTGGGACGCAGTCCTCGTCTAACCCACTCTTCTATGCTGCTAAATGAATGTGTCATTTTATTAGGATATGTATGTTTTATTTCTTATTGCTAAACTGATGGTTATGATATAAGAACTGGTGTCTCTGCTGGTGTCACGGCCCCACCTTGTTGAGAGAAGTGAGTTGTGATTTAATTTTGACAGTCAGTTGGGAAGGGAGTTGGGATTTTTAATGTTGACAGTCAGTTGGGAAGGGAGTTGGGATTTTTAATTTTGACAGTCAGTTGGGAAGGGAGTTGGGATTTTTAATTTTGACAGTCAGTTGGGAAGGGAGTTGGGATTTTAAATTTTGACAGTCAGTTGGGAAGGGAGTTGGGATTATAATTTTGACAGTCAGTTGGGAAGGGAGTTGTGATTTGTAATTTTGACAGTCAGTTGGGAAGGGAGTTGGGATTTTTAATGTTGACAGTCAGTTGGGAAGGGAGTTGGGATTTAAATGTTGACAGTCAGTTGGGAAGGGAGTTGTGATTTTAAATGTTGACAGTCAGTTGGGAAGGGAGTTGTGATTTTAAATGTTGACAGTCAGTTGGGGATGCAGCGAATAGTAAGAACAACATGTAGCTACGGCTTCAAATACTAGTGTCAAATGTCTGCATCCAAAATGGCACCCTATCCCCTTGTTTAGCCTAGTGCACTACTCTCCACCAGGGACCATAGGCCTCTGGTCAAAAGGAGTGCACTACGTAGGGAATAGGGTACCATTCTCTGGTCTAAAGTAGTGCACTACATAGGGAATAGGGTGCCATTCTCTGGTCTAAAGTAGTGCACTCTATAGGGAATAGGGTGCCATTCTCTGGTCTAAAGTAGTGCACTATATAGGGAATAGGGTGCCATTCTCTGGTCTAAAGTAGTGCACTATATAGGGAATAGGGTGCCATTCTCTGGTCTAAAGTAGTGCACTATATAGGGGATAGGGTGCCATTCTCTGGTCTAAAGTAGTGCACTATATAGGGGATAGGGTGCCATTCTCTGGTCTAAAGTAGTGCACTATATAGGGAATAGGGTGCCATTCTCTGGTCTAAAGTAGTGCACTATATAGGGAATAGGGTGCCATTCTCTGGTCTAAAGTAGTGCACTATATAGGGAATAGGGTGCCATTCTCTGGTCTAAAGTAGTGCACTATATAGGGAATAGGGTGCCATTCTCTGGTCTAAAGTAGTGCACTATATAGGGAATAGGGTGCCATTTGGGACTGAGACATGCTATGCCTCTGCAATGTCTAATGTCACCATTTCAGTCAATGCAATTAGGCTCTATAACTGTGTGTTGTGTAGTTCATAACTAACGTGTGTGTGTGTGTGTGTGTGTGTGTGTGTGTGTGTGTGTGTCCATAGATCTGGAATATCAAACAGATGATCAAGCTGACACAGGAGCACTTAGAGGCACTGCTGGACAAGTTTGGAGGAGAATGTAACCCCCCGTCCATATATCTGGAGGTGAGTTACACTGTGAGGAGAATATGACCCCCCGTCCATATATCTGGAGGTGAGTTACTGAGGAGAATGTAACCCCCCGTCCATATATCTGGAGGTGAGTTACTGAGGAGAATGTAACCCCCCCCCGTCCATATATCTGGAGGTGAGTTACACTGTGAGGAGAATGTAACCCCCCCGTCCATATATCTGGAGGTGAGTTACACTGTGAGGAGAATGTAACCCCCCGTCCATATATCTGGAGGTGAGTTACACTGTGAGGAGAATGTAACCCCCCGTCCATACAGTGGGGAAAAAAAAGTATTTAGTCAGCCACCAATTGTGCAAGTTCTCCCACTTAAAAAGATGAGAGAGGCCTGTAATTTTCATCATAGGTACACGTCAACTATGACAGACAAAATGAGAAAAAAAAATCCAGAAAATCACATTGTAGGATTTTTTATGAATTTATTGCCATATGATGGTGGAAAATAAGTATTTGGTCAATAACAAAAGTTTCTCAATACTTTGTTATATACCCTTTGTTGGCAATGACACAGGTCAAACGTTTTCTGTACGTCATCACAAGGTTTTCACACACTGTTGCTGGTATTTTGGCCCATTCCTCCATGCAGATCTCCTCTAGAGCAGTGATGTTTTGGGGCTGTCGCTGGGCAACACAGACTTTCAACTCCCTCCAAAGATTTTCTATGGGGTTGAGATCTGGAGACTGGCTAGGCCACTCCAGGACCTTGAAATGCTTCTTACGAAGCCACTCCTTCGTTGCCCGGGCGGTGTGTTTGGGATTATTGTCATGCTGAAAGACCCCAGCCACGTTTCATCTTCAATGCCCTTGCTGATGGAAGGAGGGTTTCACTCAAAATCTCACGATACATGGCCCCATTCATTCTTTCCTTTACACGGATCAGTCGTCCTGGTCCCTTTGCAGAAAAACAGCCCAAAAGCATGATGTTTCCAACCCCATGCTTCACAGTAGGTATGGTGTTCTTTGGATGCAACTCAGCATTCTTTGTCCTTCAAACATGACGAGTTGAGTTTTTACCAAAAAGTTATATTTTGGTTTCATCTGACCATATGACATTCTCCCCAATCCTCTTCTGGATCATCCAAATGCACTTCAGACGGGCCTGGACATGTACTGGCTTAAGCAGGGGGACACGTCTCGCACTGCAGGATTTGAGTCCCTGGCGGCGTAGTGTGTTACTGATGGTAGGCTTTGTTACTTTGGTCCCAGCTCTCTGCAGGTCATTCACTAGGTCCCCCCCATGTGGTTCTGGGATTTTTGCTCACCGTTCTTGTGATCATTTTGACCCCACGGGGTGAGATCTTGCGTGGAGCCCCAGATCGAGGGAGATTATCAGTGGTCTTGTATGTCTTCCATTTCCTAATAATTGCTCCCACAGTTGATTTCTTCAAACCAAGCTGCTTACCTATTGCAGATTCAGTCTTCCCAGCCTGGTGCAGGTCTACAATTTTGTTTTTGGTGTCCTTTGACAGCTCTTTGGTCTTGGCCATTGTGAAGTATGGAGTGTGACTGTTTGAGGTTGTGGACAGGTGTCTTTTATACTGATAACAAGTTCAAACAGGTGCCATTAATACAGGTAACGAGTGGAGGACAGAGGAGCCTCTTAAAGAAGAAGTTACAGGTCTGTGAGAGCCAGAAATCTTGCTTGTTTGTAGGTGACCAAATACTTATTTTCCACCATAATTTGCAAATAAATTCATTAAAAATCCTACAATGGGATTTTCTGGATTTTTTTTTCTCAGTTTGTCTGTCATAGTTGACGTGTACCTATGATGAAAATTACAGGCCTCTTTCATCTTTTTAAGTGGGAGAACATGCACAATTGGTGGCTGACTAAATACTTTTTTTCCCCACTGTATATCTGGAGGTCAATCAATCAATCAATCAATTTTATTTTATATAGCCCTTCGTACATCAGCTAATATCTCGAAGTGCTGTACAGAAACCCAGCCTAAAACCCCAAACAGCTAGTAATGCAGGTGTAGAAGCACGGTGGCTAGGAAAAACTCCCTAGAAAGGCCAAAACCTAGGAAGAAACCTAGAGAGGAACCAGGCTATGAGGGGTGGCCAGTCCTCTTCTGGCTGTGCCGGGTGGAGGTTATAACAGAACCATGCCAAGATGTTCAAAAATGTTCATAAGTGACAAGCATGGTCAAATAATAATCAGGAATAAATCTCAGTTGGCTTTTCATAGCCGATCATTAAGAGTTGAAAACAGCAGGTCTGGGACAGGTAGGGGTTCCATAACCGCAGGCAGAACAGTTGAAACTGGAATAGCAGCAAGGCCAGGCGGACTGGGGACAGCAAGGAGTCACCACGGCCGGTAGTCCGACGTATGGTCCTAGGGCTCAGGTCTCTCAGTTGGCTTTCATAGCCGATCATTAAGAGTTGAAAACAGCAGGTCTGGGACAGGTAGGGGTTTCGTAACCGCAGGCAGAACAGTTGAAACTGGAATAGCAGCAAGGCCAGGCGGACTGGGGACAGCAAGGTGTTACTGAGGAGAATATAACCCCCCCGTCCATATATCTGGAGGTGAGTTACACTGTGAGGAGAATGTAACCCCCCGTCCATATATCTGGAGGTGAGTTACTGAGGAGAATGTAACCCCCCGTCCATATATCTGGAGGTGAGTTACTGAGGAGAATGTAACCCCCCGTCCATATATCTGGAGGTGAGTTACTGAGGAGAATGGTAACCCCCCGTCCATATATCTGGAGGTGAGTTACTGAGGAGAATTAACCCCCCCGTCCATATATCTGGAGGTGAGTTACTGAGGAAATGTAACACCCCCCGTACCATAATATCTGGAGGTGAGTTACTGAGGAGAATGTAACCCCCCCGTCCATATATCTGGAGGTGAGTTACTGAGGAGAATGTAACCCCCCCCCGTCCATATATCTGGAGGTGAGTTACTGAGAGAATGGTAACCCCCCGTCCATATATCTGGGAGGTGAGTTACTGAGGAGAATGTGATCCCCCCGTCCATATTCTGGAGGTGAGTTACTGAGGAGAATGTAACCCCCCGTCCATATATCTGGGAGGTTGCGTTACTGAGGAGAATATAACCCCCCCGTCCATATCTGAGGTGAGTACTGTGAGGAGAATGTAACCCCCCCGTCCATATATCTAGGGAGGTGAGTTACACTGTGAGGAGAAGTAACCCCCGTCCAATTCGGAGGTGGTTTGAGGAGATTAACCCCCTCCATATATCTGGAGGTGAGTACTGGGGAGAATGAAACCCCCGTCCATATATCTGGAGGGAGTTCTGAGGAGAATTTAAACCCCCCCGCCCTAATCTGGGGTGATTATGAGGAGAATGAAACCCCCCCCGTCCATAATCTGGGGGTGAGTTACTGAGGAGAATGCCCCCCCGTCCAATATCGGGGGTGAGTTACACTGTGGGAGAATGTCCCCCCCCCGTCCTATATTGGAGGTGAGTTACACTGTGAGGAGAATGAACCCCCCGTATACGGGGGGAAAATAAGTTTTTAGTCAGCCACCAATTTGGGGCAAGTTCCCCATTTAAAAAAAGATGAGCGGGGGCCTGAAATTTTTTCTCAAGGTACATGTAACTATGACAGAAAAAATAAAACAAAATCCAGAAAATCAATTGTAGGTTTTTAAATGATTTTATTTCAAAAAGGGTGGAAAATAAGTATTTGGTCACCTACAAACAAGCAAGATTTCTGGCTCTCACAGACCTGTAACTTCTTCTTTAAGAGGCTCCTCTGTCCTCCACTCGTTACCTGTATTAATGGCACCTGTTTGAACTTGTTATCAGTATAAAAGACACCTGTCCACAACCTCAAACAGTCACACTCCAAACTCCACTATGGCCAAGACCAAAGAGCTGTCAAAGGACACCAGAAACAAAATTGTAGATCTGCACCAGGCTGGGAAGACTGAATCTGCAATAGGTAAGCAGCTTGGTTTGAAGAAATCAACTGTGGGAGCAATTATTAGGAAATGGAAGACATACAAGACCACTGATAATCTCCCTCGATCTGGGGCTCCACGCAAGATCTCACCCCGTGGGGTCAAAATGATCACAAGAACAGTGAGCAAAAATCCCAGAACCACACGGGGGGACATAGTGAATGACCTGCAGAGAGCTGGGACCAAAGTAACAAAGCCTACCATCAGTAACACACTACGCCGCCAGGGGACTCAAATCCTGCAGTGCCAGACGTGTCCCCCTGCTTAAGCCTGTACATGTCCAGGCCCGTCTGAAGTTTGCTGGAGTGCATTTGGATGATCCAGAAGAGGATTGGGGAGAATGTCATATGGTCAGATGAAACCAAAATATAACTTTTTGGTAAAAACTCAACTCGTCGTGTTTGGAGGACAAAGAATGCTGAGTTGCATCCAAAGAACACCATACCTACTGTGAAGCATGGGGGTGGAAACCTCATGCTTTGGGGCTGTTTTTCTGCAAAGGGACCAGGACGACTGGTCCGTGTAAAGGGAAGAATGAATGGGGCCATGTATCGTGAGATTTTGAGTGAAAACCTCCTTCCATCAGCAAGGGCATTGAAGATGAAACGTGGCTGGGTCTTTCAGCCATGACAATGATCCCAAACACACACCGCCCGGGCAACGAAGGAGTGGCTTCGTAAGAAGCATTTCAAGGTCCTGGAGTGGCCTAGCCAGTCTCCAGATCTCAATCCCATAGAAAATCTTTGGAGGGAGTTGGAAAGTCTGTGTTTCCCAGCGACAGCCCCAAAACATCACTGCTCTAGAGAGAGATCTGCATGGAGGAATGGGCCAAAATACCAGCAACAGTGGTGTGAAACCTTGTGAAGACTTACAGAAAACGTTTGACCTGTGTCATTGCCAACAAAGGGTATATAACAAAGTATTGAGAAACTTTTGTTATTGACCAAATACTTATTTTCCACCATAATTTGCAAATAAATTCATTTAAAATCCTAGTTGACGTGTACCTATGATGAAAATTACAGGCCTCTCTCATCTTTTTAAGTGGGAGAACTTGCACAATTGGTGGCTGACTAAATGCTTTTTCCCCCACTATATAATGTGATTATTCTCTCTGCAGGCCTAATGAGGAGTACACCAGTTAACTATATATATAATGTGTGTATTCTCTCTGCAGGCCTAATGAGGAGTACACCAGTTAACTGTATATATAATGTGTGTATTCTCTCTGCAGGCCTAATGAGGAGTACACCAGTTAACTGTATATATAATGTGTGTATTCTCTCTGCAGGCCTATGAGGAGTACACCAGTTAACTGTATATATAATGTGTGTATTCTCTCTGCAGGCCTATGAGGAGTACACCAGTTAACTGTATATATAATGTGTGTATTCTCTCTGCAGGCCTATGAGGAGTACACCAGTAAGCTTGATGCTCTGCAGCAGAGGGAACAGCAGCTCCTGGAGGCCATGGGGAACGGGACAGACTTCTACTCCTCCTCCCCTACGCCCCCTTCCCTCCTGGATGGGGGTATGAGCTGTTTTGGGGGATCCGGGGGCGCCCAGGCCCTCCTCCCCTCCGCCACCAACTCCCTGGCTGTCCTCCAGACCCCTACGGACGGACGTGCCAACCCCCGCTCCCCTCAGAAACCCATCGTCAGGGTGTTCCTGCCCAACAAACAGCGGACCGTGGTGAGTTGGGGTTGGTTATAATACATATACCACTTGGCATTCGCTTTGGGAGGGGTCAGGGTGGCTTTGGGAGGGGTCAGGGTGGCTTTGGGAGGGGTCAGGGTGGCTTTGGGAGGGGTTAGGGTGGCTTTGGGAGGGGGGAGAGGTAAGGGTGGCTTTGGGAGGGGTAAGGGTGGCTTTGGAGGGTTTTAGGGTGGTTTGGGGGGGGAGGGTAAGGGGGTTTGGAGGGGGGGGGTAAGGATGGGGTTTGGGGGGGGTAAGGGTGGTTTGGGAGGATTAGGGGGGTTTTAAAGGGGTTGGGGGGGGTTTTGGGGGGGGTAAGGGGGGGTTTGGAGGGGGAAGGGTGGTTTTTTAGGGGTTAGGGTGGTTTGGGAGGGGTTTGGGGGGCTTTGGGAGGGGGGTTAGGGGGTTTTGGGGGGGTAGGGTGGCTTTGGGAGGGGTAGGGTGGCTTTGGGAGGGGTTAGGGTGGCTTTGGGAGGGGGTAAGGTGGCTTTGGGGGGGGGAGGGGTAAGGGTGGCTTTGGGAGGGGTTAAGGGTAAGGGTGGCTTTGGGGGGGGGGGGAGTAAGGGTGCTTTGGGAGGGGTCTAGGTTGGCTTTGGAGGGTAAGGGTGGCTTTGGAGGATTAGGTGTGTTTGGCGAGGGTTATGGTTGGCAATGGGGGGGAGGTGGCTTTGGGAGGGGTTAAGGTGGCTCTGGGAGGGGTTAGGGTGGCTTTGAGTTACAGGTGAAGGGTTGGAGTATCTTATGCTATTCTTTGTTTATATTAGTTGGAAGGAAAACATGTGTATCAGGTTATGAAGTTGTGATCATGCTACTCTGTGGCAGTTTGAGGTCTCCAGAACAATCCTAGACAATAGGCATTATGAGATGCTGATGGTTGTTAGTTAGGGAGAGATGGTCTGTCCTGTGATGATGATGATGATGATATTAGGCAATAGTTAGGGAGAGATGGTCTGTCCTGTGGTGATGATGATGATGATGATGATGATGATATTAGACAATAGTTAGGGAGAGATGGTCTGTCCTGTGATGATGATGATGATGATGATATTAGACAATAGTTAGGGAGAGATGGTCTGTCCTGTGATGATGATGATGATATTAGACAATAGTTAGGGAGAGATGGTCTGTCCTGTGATGATGATGATGATGATGATGATGATGATGATATTAGACAATAGTTAGGGAGAGATGGTCTGTCCTGTGATGATGATGATGATGATGATATTAGACAATAGTTAGGGAGAGATGGTCTGTCCTGTGGTGATGATGATGATGATATTAGACAATAGTTAGGGAGAGATGGCCTGTCCTGTGATGATGATGATGATGATGATGATGATGATGATGATGATATTAGACAATAGTTAGGGAGAGATGGCCTGTCCTGTGATGATGATGATGATGATATTAGCCAATAGTTAGGGAGAGATGGTCTGTCCTGTGATGATGATGATGATGATATTAGCCAATAGTTAGGGAGAGATGGTCTGTCCTGTGATGATGATGATGATGATGATGATGATATTAGACAATAGTTAGGGAGAGATGGTCTGTCCTGTGATGATGATGATGATGATGATATTAGACAATAGTTAGGGAGAGATGGCCTGTCCTGTGATGATGATGATGATGATGATGATGATATTAGTCAATAGTTAGGGAGAGATGGTCTAGGTCTCTGTCCTGCTGTGCCGGTGGCCACATATACCCTACCTCTGTAATTGTTTCACTATTTATTGCATTGATGCATTTCTTCATCGTATGTTACGTCAGTTAAAAACCCGGAGCCTTTTGCCATAATTACAACACCAACCTCCCCTGTGTTGTAATGTACCTTTAGTATCCCTGTTGTGTTTTCACCAGAAGGCCAAGTCTTCATTAGAAGTGTCACTCTACATAAGGGTGTACCTTTAAAGGACAAATGACTTAAGCTACAGGACCCTAATGACGTAGGGTTGTGACACTAGGCTATTTGCACATTGACCATTAGTAACCACAGATGTGTGATAGAGCCCTGACTGTGGCCTGGGTAGAAGTAGCCTGGGGCTCTACTGAAGTGCTGTGGCCAACAACACTGTCGCTGTTCACGCTTCAACGTCACAATTAACTAATGCAGAGTGGTGTTGTCACGATACCTGGTTTAGTATGGCAATACTCGGTAACATCACGGTACTCGGTAACATCACGGTACTCGGTAACATCACGGTACTCGGTAACATCACGGTACTCGGTAACATCACGGTACTCGGTAACATCACGGTACTCGGTAACATCACGGTACTCGGTAACATCACGGTACTCGATACCATCACGGTACTCGATACCATAAAAGAAAAGGCTTATGAACCAAAGTCCCAGAATGGCACTTGGATCCAGACAGATCAACTCAGCTACTGCTCTGTTCAACCGCTGGGCATCTGAGTTGAGTGTCGCTACATTTGAACATTTATTTACATTTACATTTTAATCATTTAGCAGACGCTCTTATCCAGAGCGACTTACAGTTAGTGAATGCATACATGTCTTTTTATTTTTTTTCATACTGGCCCCCCGTGGGAAACGAACCCACATCCCTGCCGGCCAAACCCTCCCCTACCTTGGACGACGCTGGGCCAATTGTGCGCCGGCTGCGACAGATCCTGGACTGGAACCAGGATGTCTAGTGGCACAGCCTTAGACCACCGCGCCCCTCGGGAGTCAATCATTTAGAGACAGCCATGTATGCATGCATTGAATCCATTTTACAACCGATCTGACTTAGATTGGTAAAAACAAACTACACAACTACACAATGGTAATCATTTATTTGAAAGTTGAATCTGTATTGATAAACTGGGTAAATGAAGATGTAGCCTAGGTCTGTTCACAGTACAGGTGAATGCATATTATTCAATAGGAGGGTGTCATGCATTGAGTTATTCAGCTTATTTTAGCTGATTTCATGGTGCCACAGATCCCTTCCATGTAGGACTTCCGTATATCTTCTTGCATTGTAAAAGTGTTCTAGCCTGTATGGACAGTTTCAACATTTCTTCATGCCGTGTTGCGTTATTCAAGTGTGTTAACGTCTGTGCAGCATGAGTGGGGGACTGGGGAACTAATGCAGGCCAGACCGCTGTATCAATGAATGGACTGGGGAACTAATGCGGGCCAGACCGCTGTATCAGGGAATGGACTGGGGAACTAATACGGGCCAGACCGCTGTATCAGGGAATGGACTGGGGAACTAATGCGGGCCAGACCGCTGTATTAGGGAATGGACTGGGGAACTAATGCGGGCCAGACCGCTGTATCAGGGAATGGACTGGGGAACTAATGCGGGCCAGACCGCTGTATCAGGGAATGGACTGGGGAACTAATGCGGGCCAGACCGCTGTATCAGTGAATGGACTGGGGAACTAATGCGGGCCAGACCGCTGTATCAGGGAATGGACTGGGGAACTAATGCAGGCCAGACCGCTGTATCAGGGAATGGACTGGGGAACTAATGCGGGCCAGACCGCTGTATCAGGGAATGGACTGGGGAACTAATGCGGGCCAGACCGCTGTATCAGTGAATGGACTGGGGAACTAATGCGGGCCAGACCGCTGTATCAGGGAATGGACTGGGGAACTAATGCGGGCCAGACCGCTGTATCAGTGAATGGACTGGGGAACTAATGCGGGCCAGACCGCTGTATCAGTGAATGGACTGGGGAACTAATGCGGGCCAGACCGCTGTATCAGTGAATGGACTGGGGAACTAATGCGGGCCAGACCGCTGTATCAGTGAATGGACTGGGGAACTAATGCGGGCCAGACCGCTGTATCAGTGAATGGACTGGGGAACTAATGCGGGCCAGACCGCTGTATCAGGGAATGGACTGGGGAACTAATGCGGGCCAGACCGCTGTATCAGTGAATGGACTGGGGAACTAATGCAGGCCAGACCGCTGTATCAGGGAATGGACCTGGGGAACTAATGCAGGCCAGACCGCTGTATCAGTGAATGGACTGGGGAACTAATGCGGGCCAGACCGCTGTATTAGGGAATGGACTGGGGAACTAATGCGGGCCAGACCGCTGTATCAGGGAATGGACTGGGGAACTAATGCGGGCCAGACCGCTGTATCAGTGAATGGACTGGGGAACTAATGCGGGCCAGACCGCTGTATCAGTGAATGGGACTGGGGAACTAATGCAGGCCCAGGACCGCTGTATCAGGGAATGGACTGGGGAACTAATGCGGGCCAGACCGCTGTATCAGTGAATGGACTGGGGAACTAATGCGGGCCAGACCGCTGTATCAGGAATGGACTGGGGACTAATGCGGCCAGATACAACTGTAATGGTTCCTCTCTGGCCTGTCCCAGCCCACCGTTTCCTGCTGTTCAGGACAGATAACTAACTGTAGGTTCCTCTCTGCTGCCAGGTCCCAGGTCCTGTGTCCTGCTTCAGACAGATACTAAGTATGGGTTCTTCTGTCTGTCCCAGTCCCGCCTGTTCCGTGCTGTTCGGACCAGAAACTAACTGTATGGTCCTCTCTGCTGTCCAGGTCCCGTCCTGTGTCCTGCTGTTCAGGGACTGAGATAACTAACTGGTGGATTACTCCTGCCTGTCCCATGGCATGTTGTCCTGCTGTCCTGCTGTTCAGGACCAGACTAACTGTATGGTTCCTCTCTGCCGTCCCAGTCCCAGGTCTGTTGTCCTGCTGTTCAGGACCAGATAACTAACTGTAGGTCCCTCTGCTGTCCCCAAGGTCCCAGTCTGTTGTCCCTGTTCGGACCAGATAACTAACTGTATGGTTCCCCCCTGTCCCGGTCCCAGGTCCTGTTGTCCTGCTGTTCAGGACCAGATAACTAACTGTATGGTTCCTCTCTGCCTGTCCCAGGTCCCAGGTCCTGTTGTCCTGCTGTTCAGGACCAGATAACTAACTGTATGGTTCCTCTCTGTCTGTCCCAGGTCCCAGGTCCTGTTGTCCTGCTGTTCAGGACCAGATAACTAACTGTATGGTTCCTCTCTGTCTGTCCCAGGTCCCAGGTCCTGTTGTCCTGCTGTTCAGGACCAGATAACTAACTGTATGGTTCCTCTCTGCCTGTCCCAGGTCCTGTTGTCCTGCTGTTCAGGACCAGATAACTAACTGTATGGTTCCTCTCTGCCTGTCCCAGGTCCCAGGTCCTGTTGTCCTGCTGTTCAGGACCAGATAACTAACTGTATGGTTCCTCTCTGTCTGTCCCAGGTCCCAGGTCCTGTTGTCCTGCTGTTCAGGACCAGATAACTAACTGTATGGTTCCTCTCTGCCTGTCCCAGGTCCCTGTTGTCCTGCTGTTCAGAACCAGATAACTAACTGTATGGGTTCCTCTCTGTCTGTCCCAGGTCCCAGGTCCTGTTGTCCTGCTGTTCAGACCAGATAAACTAACTGTAATGGTTCCTCTCTGTCTGTCCCAGGTCCCAGGTCCTGTTGTCCTGCTGTTCAGGACCAGATAAACTAACTGTATGGTTCCTCTCTGCCTGTCCCAGGTCCCAGGTCCTGTTGTCCTGCTGTTCAGGACCAGATAACTAACTGTAATGGTTCCTCTCTGCCTGTCCCAGGGTCCCAGGTCCTGTTGTCCCTGCTGTTCAGGACCAATAACTAACTGTATGGGTTCCTCTCTGCCTGTCCCAGGTCCCAGGGTCCTGTTGTCCTGCTGTTCAGGACCAGATAACTAACTGTATGGTTCCTCTCTGCCTGTCCCAGGTCCCAGGTCCTGTTGTCCTGCTGTTCAGGACCAGATAACTAACTGTATGGTTCCTCTCTGCCTGTCCCAGGTCCCAGGTCCTGTTGTCCTGCTGTTCAGGACCAGATAACTAACTGTATGGTTCCTCTCTGCCTGTCCCAGGTCCCAGTCCTGTTGTCCTGCTGTTCAGGACAGATAACTAACTGTATGGTTCCTCTCTGCCTGTCCCAGGTCCTGTTGTCCTGCTGTTCAGGACCAGATAACTAACTGTATTGGTTCCTCTCTGCCTGTCCCAGGTCCCAAGGTCCTGTTGTCCTGCTGTTCAGGACCAGATAACTAACTGTATGGTTCCTCTCTGCCTGTCCCAGGTCCCAGGTCCTGTTGTCCTGCTGTTTCAGGACCAGATAACTAACTGTATGGTTCCTCTCTGTCTGTCCCAGGTCCAGGTTCCTGTTGTCCTGCTGTTCAGGACCAGATAACTAACTGTATGGTTCCTCTCTGCCTGTCCCAGGTCCCAGGTCCTGTTGTCCTGCTGTTCAGGGACCAGATAACTAACTGTATGGTTCCTCTCTGCCTGTCCCAGGTCCCAGGTCCTGTTGTCCTGCTGTTCAGGACCAGATAACTAACTGTATGGTTCCTCTCTGTCTGTCCCAGGTCCCAGGTCCTGTTGTCCTGCTGTTCAGGACCAGATAACTAACTGTATGGTTCCTCTCTGCCTGTCCCAGGTCCCAGGTCCTGTTGTCCTGCTGTTCAGGACCAGATAACTAACTGTATGGTTCCTCTCTGCCTGTCCCAGGTCCCAGGTCCTGTTGTCCTGCTGTTCAGGACCAGATAACTAACTGTATGGTTCCTCTCTGCCTGTCCCAGGTCCTGTTGTCCTGCTGTTCAGGACCAGATAACTAACTGTATGGTTCCTCTCTGCCTGTCCCAGGTCCCAGCCCGCTGTGGCATGACTGTCAGAGACTCGCTGAAGAAGGCTTTAATGATGAGGGGCCTAATCCCAGAGTGCTGTGCGGTCTACAGGATCCAGGATGGGTAAAACACACGCGTATACCTTGGCCAAAAGATCCAATCTCCACTTTGTGCCTTTTTACATTCCACATACAGTCTATTGATGCTCCTGCTCAACTTGGTAATCGTTTCAGCACGGTGGATACCAGTATGAGGTCAATGTATAGGACACAGTATGAGGTCAATGTATAGGACACAGTATGAGGTCAATGGATAGGACACAGTATGAGATCAATGGATAGGACACAGTATGAGATCAATGTATAGGACACAGTATGAGGTCAATGTATAGGACACAGTATGAGGTCAACGTATAGGACACAGTATGAGGTCAATGTATAGGACACAGTATAAGAGGTCAATGTATAGGACACAGTATAAGAGGTCAATGTATAGGACACAGTATAAGAGGTCAATGTATAGGACACAGTATAAGAGGTCAATGTATAGGACACAGTATAAGAGGCCAATGTATAGGACACGGTATAAGAGGTCAATGTATAGGACACAGTATAAGAGGTCAATGTATAGGACACAGTATAAGAGGTCAATGTATAGGACACAGTATGAGGTCAATGTATAGGACACAGTATGAGGTCAATGTATAGGACACAGTATGAGGTCAATGTATAGGACCAGTATGAGGGCAATGTATGGACACAGTATGAGGTCAATGTATAGGACACAGTATGAGGTCAATGTAATGACACGTATGAGAGGTCAATGTATAGGACACAGATGAAGGTCATGTTAGGACACGTATGGGTCAATTATAGGACATATGAGTCAATGTATAGACACATATAAAGGTCATATAGACACATCTAGTCTGTATTGGACCAGTATGAGTCAATGTATAGGACACTATAGGTCATGTATGACACAGTAATGGTCAATGTATGGACACGATGAGGTCAATGTATAGGACACAGTATGAGGTCAATGTATAGGACACAGTATGAGGTCAATGTATAGGACACAGTATGAGGTCAATGTATGAACGTAGAGTCAATGTATAGGACACAGTATAGAGTCAATGTATAGGACACAGTATGAGGTCAATGTATAGGACACAGTATGAGGTCAATGTATAGGACACAGTATGAGGTCAATGTATAGGACACAGTATGAGGTCAATGTATAGGACACAGTATAAGAGGTCAATGTATAGGACACAGTATGAGGTCAATGTATAGGACACAGTATGAGGTCAATGTATAGGACACAGTATGAGGTCAATGTATAGGACACAGTATGAGGTCAATGTATAGGACACAGTGACATAATTCAGCTTATATTTTATTGTACTTTGTTTGACAAGGTAAATCATTGAGAACGCATTCTCTTCTACAATAATGACCCTAATGTGTACTAAACTCAACCGCAACCCAGTTAACTCCTCTTCCTGTCACCTGTCTCAGAGAGAAGAAGCCTCTAGGCTGGGACACAGACATCTCCTGGCTGACGGGGGAGGAGCTACACGTGGAAGTGCTGGAGAACGTTCCGCTGACCACACACAACTTTGTGAGTATAACTGGAACTCTAGAACTACAATTTGACATGACTGGGCAGGGGGGCGGTATCCGTGTGTGGGCCTGGGAGGGCATAGGCCCGCCCACTGGGGAGCCAGGCCCGCCCACTGGGGAGCCAGGCCCACCCACTGGGGAACCAGGCCCACCCACTGGGGAGCCAGGCCCAACCAATCAGAATTAGTTTTGGTCTGCGGTTGTGAGGCCGGTTGGACATACTGCCAAATTCTCTAAAACGACGTTGGAGGCGGCTTATGGTAGAGAAATGAACATTCAATTCTCTGGCAACAGCTCTGGTGGACATTCCTGCAGTCAGCATTCCAGTTGCACGCTCCCTCAAAACTTGAGACATCTGTGGCATTGTGTTGTGTGACAAAACTGCACATTTTTAAAGTGGCCTTTTATTGTCCCCAGCAAAAGGTGCACCTGTGTAATGATCATGCTGTTTAATCAGCTTCTTGATGTGCCAACACCTGGCAGGTGGATGGATTATCTTGTCAAAGGAGAAATGCTCACTAATAGGGATGCATATGGTCCATTTCTGGGATTTTTTTTATTTCAGCTCATGAAACATGGGACCAACGCTTTACATGTTGCATCTATATTTTTGTTCAGTGTAGAACTATGGAACCGGAACTATGGAACCGGAACTATGGAACCGGAATCATAGAACCAGCTGGGACTGCGGTGGGATGTTACTGGGAAAAGCCACTAGAAATACTAACTAGAGAAGGAGGAACTGTCCAAACAGTTCAAGGTTCAGTCCATTGTTGAGTTGACCCTCATGTTTGTTTCTGGCCATGCATGTAGACCAGGCAAATAAACTGTTGATATATCAGAGCAGGTTCATTCACTGAATGAAAGGAAAAAACTGTACCTCCAGTGTCCTCCAATGATTGGAACATGAGCATTCACAATAGAGGGCTCTAGAAGGAAATAACTTGTTTTAACATGGACATCGCCTTTGAGGGCGTCCACCATTTTAAAAAAATTAGTCAACTGGGTTGGGAATCCTATGGGTTGGATTCCCTTATGGATCAGAGCATCGTCTTCTTCAAATTTGATCGCCTTTTGGTTTGTAAATGTCTTTTTAAGCTATATATCACTGCCATCTAGTGGCCACAATAGATTTGACGCACAAGATTTGGTTCAGGAGTCCAGCAGGTGGCGGTAAATAATCCAATATTGGCTTGACACTTTTTTACAATCACAATAGAAGAAGAAAATGGAGATGAGCCTCACATGGCAACAGACACAAAGATAAGTCATATTTCTATCTTTAATGGATGCGACAGAAGGGACAACCAACGTCCTCCCTAACGTTCCCACTGGATTCTCTAACAGGGTCTCTCTCTCTCTCTCTCTCTGTTCATGTCTGTTCCCCCAGGTAAGGAAGACGTTCTTTACGTTGGCGTTCTGTGATTTTTGCCGGAAGCTTCTGTTCCAGGGGTTCCGATGTCAGACGTGTGGCTATAAGTTCCACCAGCGCTGCAGCACAGAGGTGCCGCTCATGTGCGTCAACTACGACCAGCTGGAGTAAGTTATCGATCGAAATGAATCGTTTTTAAGTCATTGGAGAAGAGGGGGGGGGGGGTGGGGGATGGGAAGTTGGTGTTGAGTTATGTCATTCTGTAGGTTGCAAGCAAGTATTGTTTGAGACTGAAGTTAGCGTGATCTGTCCCCGAGACTGAAGTTGGACACCAGCTTATTGCTAGTATCCAAGTTATTTTTAGTTTTTGTATGTGTGTGGTGTAGGGGGGGGGGGGTAAAAGCAAAAGACAAATGAAAGTATATCTTAATGTTCAGTTCTAACCTGTATGTTGGGTCTGGTTGGGTCTGCAGTTTGTTGCTGGTGTCCAAGTTCTTTGAGCACCACCCCATCACCCAGGAGGAGGTGTCATCAGAGGGCACCACCCCCGTGTCCGAGGTCTGCCCCTCACTGCCCCCGTCCGACTCCACTGGGTGAGTTAAACCTAACCCTGACCTCTAATCCTAACCCATGTGACCGTGGCCTACCCTTCACTGCCCCCGTCCGACTCCACTGGGTGAGTTAAACCTAACCCTGACCTCTAATCCTAACCCATGTGACCGTGGCCTACCCTTCACTGCCCCCGTCCGACTCCACTGGTGGAGTTAAACCTAACCCTGACCTCTAATCCTAACCCATGTGACCGTGGCCTACCCTTCACTGCCCCCGTCCGACTCCACTGGGTGAGTCTCACACCTGAGAACTGTCTGACACCTGTCCTGATCCCATTCTCACCTCAGCACAGTTGAAGGAAAGGAGGTGAGGAAAGGAAGCCATTTAAGACTACTGCAGCACAGCCTTGATAATCTCATATCTCCTTGCTAGATTCAACGTAGACTGGACTCTCTGCTAATGCTGTGCCAAATGTCCCCAGTGAGATGGACCCACCCTGTCCTCCCCTCTTAACCTCTGTCTAACCTCCAGGTCCCTGTGCCACACCAGTGTGTCCCCGTCCAAGTCCATCCCCCAGAGTTTCAACCCCCATCCTCTCTGACCCCTGACCTCTCTCTCTGACCCCCAGGTCCCTGTGCCACACCAGTGTGTCCCCGTCCATCCCCCAGAGTTTCAACCCCCATCCTCTCTGACCCCTGACCTCTCTCTCTGACCCCCAGGTCCCTGTGCCACACCAGTGTGTCCATGTCCATCCCCCAGAGTTTCAACCCCCATCCTCTCTGACCCCTGACCTCTCTCTCTGACCCCCAGGTCCCTATGCCATGTCAGTGTGTCCCCGTCCAAGTCCATCCCCCAGAGTTTCAACCCCCATCCTCTCTGACCCCTGACCTCTCTCTCTGACCCCCAGGTCCCTGTGCCATGCCAGTGTGTCCCCGTCCAAGTCCCCCTTCCCGATCCCCCAGAAGTTTCAACCCCATCCTCTCTGACCCTGACCTCTCTCTCTGGACCCCAGGTCCCTGTGCCACAGTGGTCCCGTCCATCCCCGTCCCATCCTCTCTGACCCATGAACCTCCTCTGACCCCAGTCCCTTGCCATGCGTGTGTCCCGTCCATCCCCGCACCCATCCTCTCGACCCCTGACCTCTCTGACCCCAGGTCCTGTGCCACGCCAGTGTGTCCCCAGTCCATCCCCCAGAGTTTAACCCCCATCCATCTCTGACCCCTGACCTCTCTCTCTGACCCCAGGTCCCTGTGCCACGCCAGTGTGTTCCTCCCCCAGTTTCAACCCCCATCCTCTCTGACCCCTGACCTCTCTCTCTGACCCCCAGGTCCCTGTGCCATGCCATGTCCGTCCCCGTCCCCAGTCCATCCCCAATTTCACCCCCATCCACTCTGACCCCTGACCTCTCTCTCTGACCTCCAGGTCCCTGTGCCATGCCAGTGTGTCCCCGTCCAAATCCATCCCCCAGAGTTTCAACCCCCATCCTCTCTGACCCCTGACCTTTCTCTCTGACCTCCAGGTCCCTGTGCCACACCAGTGTGTCCCCGTCCAAGTCCATCCCCCAGAGTTTCAACCCCCATCCTCTCTGACCCCTGACCTCTCTCTGATCTCCAGGTCCCTGTGCCATGCCAGTGTGTCCCCATCCATCCCCCAGAGTTTCAACCCCCATCCTCTCTGACCCCTGACCTCTCTCTCTGACCCCCAGGTCCCTGTGCCACGCCAGTGTGTCCCCGTCCAAGTCCATCCCGATCCCCCAGAATTTCAGGCCCGGAGAAGAGGACCACAGGAACCAGTTTGGCCAGAGAGACCGCTCCTCCTCCGCTCCCAATGTCCATATCAACACCATCGAACCCGTCAACATAGACGTGAGTCCACCATCCCTTCTGTCTGGGTCTGATAGCTCAGACACTGCCCCCCGCTGGAGACAAGTAGTACTGCTACTGTAGAATGTTTATCTGCCAGCGCTGGTAAAAGGCTTCTTGTGAATGGGGTGCTCATCCGGGTGCTTGGCTAAATACAACAGAACCGTATTAAGTCATACTTAAAAAGGGAACTGACAGCATTTTAGCAAAATTAAATCTAATTTGAAATCTGTTCATATACACCCCCAAATATGTATATACCAGGTAGTCCTCTTACATTTGGGAACTTTACAGTCCTATTGATCAAACAACCATGAAAAGGTAGCCACCTCTCTCCCTCAGTTATGAACATCAACAACAAAAAGATTAACAACTAATGCTAGCCAGAGAAATATGAGCTAACATATAACGAAGGAACTTTAGACAAACCCTCTCTAACTTTTTCAGCTAGTGGGCCGTCAAAATTGCACTGATAAACGAAGGGGAATTGTAGCCTCCTCGCCCTTCCGCAGCTTGCCTGCCAATGCATGCTGGTCCCAACCAAGCACCCAAAGCTAACTGGCTAATGTTGGCTAGCTTGCTAACTAGCTACTTCCAGACACAAATGAGAGAACACCTTACTCTGACCATTTTGACTCGTCCTAGCAGAGCTGGTTAGGCTGTTTACATGTTATCTAGAGCGTTTGTGACTAACTTACTTTTTTGCCTACGTTTACTGGCACGGTCATATTCAGCGGATGTTGCGCGGTCATAATTTCATCGGTTATTCTGCGCTCTGAATCGGCGAACGCAAGAGATATGCTAACTGGATAGCAGTCGTTCAAGTTCTTGCTAGCTAACCAAATGACACCTGCATCTCTAGCTGTGTATAGCCACCGAAAAACGATGTGAGGGGGAAAAGTCAGTCACTCGCCCACTCCTCCAATGACATGACATCCTCCGAGCAGCTAGCTAGCTAACGTTAGGCTCCGTGTTTTTAGCTTGATACATAAATAGATACGCTAGCCTATTAGCCATGTTATGACTGTAAAATGACTGACTTGTGATCATTGCCCTTGCTAGTTTGATTGTATTGACAATCCCAGCCTTAGTTACATTCGTCCGTTTTTGTCCAAAATATTGAGCCATTGAAACTGAAACAGTGCATCCCGAATGGAGGCTGCAAACAATGTACCAGGCCAGCTGTGATTTACAACTTGTAAGCAATATTTATTGGACTACCAAGCAATGTATTGGTTTATTATATTAATCATGCATTGAACTGCATCCATCTATTCTGCCAACAATTCCTTAGTGTACGTCATGAAACGTTGAGTCAAATATAACCTATTTTTAAAACGTCTTATAAAGTTGGTTTTGTAGCATAAACTGGGAATTTGATATTTTTTACTGATATTACGATTGTCTGTTTCATATCTGCCAAGTAGTTAAAACGCTGTCAGTTCCACTTGAAGTGTTATATCAAGATGTAACACAATCTGTAGTGTTGGTCTGGAATCTAGATGACTAGCAGTCTTCACATGTGGATTCTCTTTTCTCTTTCTTTCTCTCTCTCTCTCTTTCTCTCTCTCTCGCTCTCTCTCCTCTCTCGTCTCTCCTCTCTCAATCATCCCTCGTCTCTCTCATCTCTCTCTGCTTCTCTCGTCTCTCTCTCTCTGTCTCTCTCTCTCTCTCTCTCTCTCTCTCTCTCTCTCTCTCTCTCTCTCTCTCTCTCTCTCTCTCTCTCTCTCTCTCTCTCTCTCTCTCTCTCTCTCTCTCTCTCTCTCAGGACTTGATTCGAGACCAAGGTTTACAGAGGTCAGAAGGAGGTAAGGAAACTGATCATCATCATCATCAGGACTGTCATTCAATCAACAAGTCTTCCTCCCACCCTGCGTCTGCGTTCTCTTGTGTCTTACGAAGCCCTAGAAGCTCATTTTGTCCAGTCTGACTTCAATTTCTACACGATGCATATTCAGAATATTTGTCCTTAGACTGTAAAACAGTGGCTCTGGAGACTTCCCCTTTAAGAGAGCCGTCTACCCTTTATTTCCCCTGACGTTCTCTGATTCCACTGCCCATCCCATGCTCCCTCTGGAAGAGTGTACACTACTTACTATGGGCCAGTCTCAAATGGTAAACTACTCCGTATCTAGTGCACTACTTTTGGCCAGTGATAATGTGTGTGTGGGGAAAAAAAAAACTCCTTAACTTTCTACTGGTCCTTCGAGACAGATTTTGTACACTATTCCCCCTCATTTGCACTCATTGGGGCTGTGGCCAAAAGTAGGGCGCGACACAGCATCTGGGCGGCCATATTGGATCGGGCCTACAGTAGGTACCGTAGAGAAGTGGGGTCAGGTGGGTCCAGTAAGCCTGTCTTCAGGGCCAGTGATCCTGCTGTGTGTCTCTCTCCCCCCCCCCTTCCCCCCTGCAGCCCCCCCCTTGCAGACTCACCCACCCGCCCGCTGCTTGAGGAAGCACCGAACACGGACCTCAAGCCCCCTCCTATACTCCTACCCCAATGACATAGTCTTTGATTTTGAGTCCGAGCCTGTGTTCCGAGGTAGCTAGGCCTCTGTGTGGTGTGTGTATTGTGTGTGTGTGTATTGTGTGTGTGTATTGTGTGTGTGTATTGTGTGTGTGTGTGTGTGTATTGTGTGTGTGTGTATTGTGTGTGTGTGTATTGTGTGTGTGTGTATTGTGTGTGTGTGTATTTTGTGTGTGTGTATTTTGTGTGTGTGTGTATTGTGTGTCCTCACCTGCCACCTGTGTTTTGGCCTCGTCTGTCTGTCTGTCTCTGTCTCTGTCTCTGTCTCTGTCTCTGTCTCTGTCTCTGTCTCTGTCTCTGTCTCTGTGTCTGTCTCTGTGTCTGTCTGTCTGTGTTTCACTCTTTCCTTACGTTTTCTCTCACTATCATGATCCCTCACACTGCCACTACCGCCCCCCCTCTGCTTCCAAAAACTCTCATTTGGGAGGCTATACTTGTGTGTCTCAGGGCCTGTATCCACAAAGCGTCTCAGAGTAGGAGTGGCGATCTAGGATCTGTCCATATATTCTCATTCATTATGATCTAAAAGGGAGAACTGATCCTAGATCTGAGAGACCCTGATCAGGGACTAGTGAAGTGCACTATAGATGTATAGAACATTTTCTAAATGTCCTCAGAACTGACTTACCAAGAACAGGGAGATTTATCAGCTGCAGTTGATAGTGTAATGTATTAACTACCCGGCTGCAGTTGATAGTGTAATGTATTAACTACCCGGCTGCAGTTGATAGTGTAATGTATTAACTACCCGGCTGCAGTTGATAGTGTAATGTATTAACTACCCGGCTGCGGGTTGATAGTGTAATGTATTAACTACCCGGCTGCAGTTGATAGTGTAATGTATTAACTACCCGGCTGCAGTTGATAGTGTAATGTATTAACTACCCGGCTGCAGTTGATAGTGTAATGTATTAACTACCCGGCTGCAGTTGATAGTGTAATGTATTAACTACCCGGCTGCAGTTGATTTTGATAGTGTTAATGTATTAACTACCCGGCTGCAGTTGATAGTAATGTAGTAACTACCCGGCTGCAGTTGATAGTTTAATGGTATAACTACCCGGCTGCAGTTGATAGTGTAATGTATTAACTACCCGGCTGCAGTTGATAGTGTAATGTATTAACTACCCGGCTGCGGTTGATAGTGTAATGTATTAACTACCCGGCTGCGGTTGATAGTGTAATGTATTAACTACCCGGCTGCAGTTGATAGTGTAACGTATTAACTACCCGGCTGCAGTTGATAGTGTAATGTATTAACTACCCGGCTGCAGTTGATAGTGTAATGTATTAACTACCCGGCTGCAGTTGATAGTGTAATGTATTAACTACCCGGCTGCGGTTGATAGTGTAATGTATTAACTACCCGGCTGCGGTTTGATAGTGTATGTATTAACTACCCGGCTGCAGTTGATAGTGTAACGTATTAACTACCCGGCTGCAGTTGATAGTGTAATGTATTAACTACCCGGCTGCAGTTGATAGTGTAATGTATTTAACTACCCGGCTGCAGTTGATAGTGTAATGTATTAACTACCCGGCTGCAGTTGATAGTGTAATGTATTAACTACCCGGCTGCAGTTGATAATGTAATGTATTAACTACCCGGCTGCAGTTGATAATGTAATGTATTAACTACCCGGCTGCAGTTGATAGTGTAATGTATTAACTACCCGGCTGCAGTTGATAGTGTAATGTATTAACTACCCGGCTGCAGTTGATAATGTAATGTATTAACTACCCGGCTGCAGTTGATAATGTAATGTATTAACTACCCGGCTGCAGTTGATAGTGTAATGTATTAACTACCCGGCTGCAGTTGATAGTGTAACGTATTAACTACCCGGCTGCAGTTGATAGTGTAACGTATTAACTACCCGGCTGCAGTTGATAATGTAATGTATTAACTACCCGGCTGCAGTTGATAGTGTAATGTATTAACTACCCGGCTGCAGTTGATAGTGTAATGTATTAACTACCCGGCTGCAGTTGATAGTGTAATGTATTAACTACCCGGCTGCAGTTGATAGTGTAATGTATTAACTACCCGGCTGCAGTTGATAGTGTAATGTATTTAACTACCCGGCTGCGGTTGATAGTGTAATGTATTTAACTACCCGGCTGCAGTTGATAGTGTAATGTATTAAACTACCCGGCTGCAGTTGATAGTGTAATGTATTAAACTACCCGGCTGCAGTTGATAGTGTAATGTATTTAACTACCCGGCTGCGGTTGATAGTGTAATGTATTAACTACCCGGCTGCAGTTGATAGTGTAATGTATTTAACTACCCGGCTGCGGTTGATAGTGTAATGTATTTAACTACCCGGCTGCAGTTGATAGTGTAATGTATTTAACTACCCGGCTGCAGTTGACAGTGTAATGTATTAACTACCCGGCTGCAGTTGATAGTGTAATGTATTAACTACCCGGCTGCGGTTGATAGTGTAATGTATTTAACTACCCGGCTGCAGTTGATAGTGTAATGTATTTAACTACCTTCCAGTAGGTTTTTGTCTTTTTTAATTCAATATTGGAAGCCACATTGAGATGTATTGGTTATAAAGTAGAGGATGAGGTTAAAGTACTACATTACCCAGAGTTCTCTACTGCACCAGCCCCCCCCCCCCCCCCCCCCTTCCACACACCGCTGACACTGATGGTTTCTCGGAACTGATGGCTTCTACGGTTGTGGCTGGATGGACAATTAACATAGCAGGTTAGGAGAATTAGGTTAAGGGTTAGGAAAAGGGTTAGGCTTAGGTAAAATGTAGAAGCCATCAGTTCTAAGAAACCATCAGTGTCACCACACCTCCACCTCCAATCACCACCAGGACGCAACACCTCACAGGCTTCCCTCAACCCTCCTGTTCTCTGAAACCCAGTCTATGGCCCAATCCCAAATAGACCCCAGGACCCTATGCCAAGGGTCCCCAATTACATTCAGCCGTGGGACGATTTTTCCTTGAGCTGATGGTAAGGGGGCGCCGGAACATGGTTATAAATCATTTGTACACTGCAAATTGACCGCAAGAATCCCAAACAGATATAATATTTGAGAAAAACTGAATAATTTCAAACCTTGATTACATTGGGATATACGATCACATATCCCTCTATATTTATGCATTGGAATACTTGGGACAGATTTCCGAAATTAAATCACGTTGAGCTCATTTTCTGGTGATTTTAGTCTTTTGTCCAAGAATGAAAATTATAGATAAAAATAATACAAAATATTTTTGCTCTGAACATTTTGGGGCCAAATAAAATCACCGCGGGCCGCTTATAGGGGAACCCTGCCCTGTGATTGACCCCTAGACCCTACGCCCTATGATTGACCCCTAGACCCTACGCCCTGTGATTGACCCCTAGACCCTATGATTGACCCCTAGACCCTACGCCCTATGATTGACCCCTAGACCCTACGCCCTATGATTGACCCCTAGACCCTACGCCCTATGATTGACCCCTACGCCCTATGATTGACCCCTAGACCCTGTGATTGACCCCTAGACCCTGTGATTGACCCCTAGACCCTGTGATTGACCCCTAGACCCTACGCCCTATGATTGACCCCTAGACCCTACGCCCTATGATTGACCCCTAGACCCTACGCCCTATGATTGACCCCTAGACCCTATACCCTATGATTGACCCCTAGACCCTACGCCCTGTGACCCCTAGACCCTAGACCCTGTGATTGACCCCTAGACCCTACGCCCTATGATTGACCCCACCTAGACCCCTACGCCCTATGATTGACCCCTAGACCTACGCCCTTGATTGACCCCTAGACCCTACGCCACCTGAGTGATTGACCCTAGACCCTACGCCCTATGATTGACCCCTAGACCCTACGCCCTATGATTGTGACCCCTGATGACCCCCTACGCCCTATGATTGACCCCTAGACCCTACGCCCTATGATTGACCCCTAGACCCTACGCCCTGTGATTGACCCCTAGACCCTACGCCCTTGATTGACCCCTAGACCTACGCCCTGTGATTGACCCCTAGACCCTACGCCTATGATTGACCCCTAGACCCTACGCCCTGTGATTGACCCCTAGACCCTATGATTGACCCCTAGACCCTACGCCCTGTGATTGACCCCTAGACCCTACGCCCTGTGATTGACCCCTAGACCCTACGCCCTATGATTGACCCCTAGACCCTACGCCCTATGATTGACCCCTAGACCCTACGCCCTATGATTGACCCCTAGACCCTACGCCCTATGATTGACCCCTAGACCCTACGCCCTATGATTGACCCCTAGACCCTACGCCCTATGATTGACTGACCTACGCCCTATGATTGACCCCTAGACCCTACGCCCTATGATTGACCCCTAGACCCTACGCCCTATGATTGACCCTAGACCCTACGCCCTGTGATTGACCCCCTATATGACCCTACGCCCTTGATTGACCCCTAGACCCTACGCCCTATGATTGACTACCCTAGCCCTATGATTGACCCCTAGACCTACGCCTATGATTGACCCCTAGACCTATGATTGACCCCTAGACCCTACGCCCTATGATTGACCCCTAGACCCTACGCCCTATGATTGACCCCTAGACCCTATGATTGACCCCTAGACCCTATACCCTATGATTGACCCCTACGCCCTATGATTGACCCCATGCACTTGTGGAGATCTGATATATTTTTGACAGGTGGAAGCAATATGGTAATAGTTCCAGCCTGTCCTCTGATTGGCTAGGTGGAAGTTTCACTATTTTGTTTTAGATCCATCAAATAATCTCATGGGGTCTAGGGGTCGATCCCAGGGCATAGGGTCTAGGGGTCAATTTGGGATTGGGTTTATCCCTTCTCTCTTTCACTCAAACCCTGGCGGCCTCTTCCTCCTCTTCCTCTTCCTCATCATCTTCCTCCTCTTCATCCTCTTCTTCCTCCTCTTCCTCTTCTTCCTCTTCTTCCTCTTCCTCCTCTTCCTCCGCTTCCTCCTGCCTTCTGTTTGTCCTCTGTTTCTTCTCATCCTCATCTTTCTGTTTTTTTTTTTGTTTTCCTCCCCCCCTCTAACCCCCTCCCTCCCCCTCCTCCTCCAATAGGGTCGACCGCAGGGCTGTCGGCCACGCCCCCGGCCTCGCTGCCTGGCTCACTGACCAATGTGAAGGCTCCTCAGAAGTCTCCGTGTCCACAGAGAGAGAGGAAGTCCTCGTCCTCGTCTGACGACCGCAATAAGATGGTGAGACATGTTAGATATCTCTGTTACAAACACCTTCTTAGAGCTGAGTTGTCTATCACAAAGCAGGATCAATAAGTTTACAATAAGATGGAGATGCCAAACAATGACTATAGGAGTTGGCAAGACGGCTAGAAATAAGCAGGTATTTACTTGGAAAAAGACACAGGAGTTGGCGAGACAGCTAGAAATAAGCAGGTATTTACTTGGAAAAAGACACAGGAGTTGGCGAGACAGCTAGAAATAAGCAGGTATTTACTTGGAAAAAGGACACAGGAGTTGCGCGAGAAGCTAGAAAATAAGAAGGTATTTACTTGGAAAAAAGACACAGGAGTTGGCGAGACAGCTAGAAATAAGCAGGTATTTACTTGGAAAAGACCAGGGAGTTGGCGAGAGTTGCGAAGACAGGCTAGAAATAAAGGTATTTACTTGGAAAAAGACACAGAGTGGCGAGACGGCTAGAAATAACCTGGTATTTACATGGAAAAAGACACAGGAGTTGGCAAGACAGCTAGAAATAACCAGGTATTTACATGGAAAAAGACACAGGAGTTGGCAAGAGAGCTAGAAATAACCAGGTATTTACATGGAAAAAGACACAGGAGTTGGCAAGAGAGCTAGAAATAACCAGGTATTTACTTGGAAAAAGACGCAGGAGTTGGCGAGACGGCTAGAAATAACCAGGTATTTACTTGGAAAAAGACACAGGAGTTGGCGAGACGGCTAGAAATAAGCAGGTATTTACTTGGAAAAAGACACAGGAGTTGGCGAGACGGCTAGAAATAACCAGGTATTTACTTGGAAAAAGAGCTAGTAAAACACTAGCACAATAGTGTGGTGAAATGCACAGAGCCTTCACCGTGCGCTGCCACTTTAAGACTGCACCGGCTCTGTTGTTGTAGAGCAGGAAGTAGAGTCATCTTCCGTGTGTGTGTGTGTGTGTGTGTGTGTGTGTGTGTCCCCCACCGTAGAAAACCCTGGGCAGACGGGACTCTAGCGATGACTGGGAGATCCCAGAAGGTCAGATCACCCTGGGTCAGAGGATAGGATCTGGATCCTTTGGAACCGTCTTCAAGGGCAAGTGGCACGGTGACGTGGCGGTGAAGATGTTGAACGTTACAGCTCCCAACCCACAGCAACTACAGGCCTTTAAGAACGAAGTGGGAGTCCTTCGGTAAGACACATTAACGGACCACTAGTTGTAGGATAACTCAGTTTTTACTGCTGACGTTTAGGTAATAAACTGCTACCTTCCAGGTCTTATGTGTGTTGGGATATATAACCAACAAGTATAGTGTAAACATGGCTTCTGTTCTGTCGTGAAATAACATGGCTTCTGTTCTGTCGTGAAATAACATGGCTTCTGTTCTGTCGTGAAATAACATGGCTTCTGTTCTGTCGTGAAATAACATGGCTTCTGTTCTGTCGTGAAATAACATGGCTTCTGTTCTGTCGTGAAATAACATGGCTTCTGTTCTGTCGTGAAATAACATGGCTTCTGTTCTGTCGTGAAATAGCATGGCTTCTGTTCTGTCGTGAAATAGCATGGCTTCGTTCTGTCGGGAAATAGCATGGCTTCTGTTCTGTCGTGAAATAGCATGGACTTCTGTTTCTGTCGTGAATAATAGCATGGCTTCTGTTCTGTCGTGAAATAGCACATTCGGCTTCTGTTTCTGTCGTGAAATAGCATGGCTTCTGTTCTGTCGTGAAATAGCATGGCTTCTGTTCTGTCGTGAAATAGCATGGCTTCTGTTCTGTCGTGAAATAGCATGGCTTCTGTTCTGTCGTGAAATAGCATGGCTTCTGTTCTGTCGTGAAATAGCATGGCTTCTGTTCTGTCGTGAAATAGCATGGCTTCTGTTCTGTCGTGAAATAGCATGGCTTCTGTTCTGTCGTGAAATAGCATGGCCCTTCTTTCTGTCGGAAATGCATGGCTTCTGTTCTGTCGTGAAATAGCATGGCTTCTGTTCATGTCGTGATAAATAGCATGGCTTCTGTTATGTCGTGAACTAGCATGGCTTCTGTTCATGCGTGAAATAGCATGGCTTTGTTCTGTCGTGAAATAGCATGGCTTCTGTTCTGTCGTGAAATAGCATGGCTTCTGTTCTGTCGTGAAATAGCATGGCTTCTGTTCTGTCGTGAAATAGCATGGCTTCTGTTCTGTCGTGAAATAACATGCTGGGTGAACAGACGAAAGCTCCATTCTCAGTGCTGTTGATTTCCTCCTCTGCTCCCTTAACAGGAAGACGCGTCACGTCAACATCCTGCTGTTCATGGGCTACACCACCAAGCCTCAGCTAGCCATCGTGACCCAGTGGTGTGAAGGCTCCTCCCTCTACCACCACCTACACATCATAGAGACCAAGTTTGAGATGATCAAACTGATAGACATCGCCCGGCAGACCGCACAGGGCATGGAGTGAGTCCATCTACAACGACACTGGATTGCGGCGCCCCAAATGGCACCCTATAGTCCCAAACTGGTTTTGGGTTTGGGACATTGGGGCACGACACGGCTCCAACCTGTCCCTACCCATGTTTCCCTCCACCTGTCCACTCCCCACTGTTCCTCCCACGCTCTCCATCCCACATGACCCTCACCGCCGTCCACTACCACAGATTCCTCCCCTGTCCACTACCACATGATTCCTCACACGCTCGTCCACTACCACATGATTCTCCTACTCGCCTCCTTTCTATTGTCTGTCTTAAAAGGTGTGATGGCCACCCTGGGGCCAACACTACACGCAGATGGGCTTTTTAAATGACACTCGGCCCAAAACTACCACGATAGGCTGCATTTTAAATGACCCAAAACCTCGGGGCCAACACACACAGCGATAGATTTGTTTTAAATGAGCCCCTTTGGGCCAAACACTACACAGGTTTGACTGCATTTTAAATGAGCCGCCTCTGGCCAAAAACCACACAGATAGAGTGCTTTTTAAAGATCGCCTTGAACTATGTAGGTCCCTGCAAACTCTGCTACGTGGGGGTTGGAGAGTTTAACCAGTGGGGGTTGGAGAGTCTTAACCGTGGGGTTGGAGAGTCTTAAAAGGGCAAATGGAAACATGGAGGTTAGGGATTTTAAACTGGACGACGGTAACATGGGGGTTGGGAGAGTTTTTTAAATGGAAGAGGTACAGTAAAGGTTGGAGTTTAAACAGGACAGATGGTAACATGGGGGTTTTTGGGGAAGTTTTAACATGACAAGGGAAACAGTGGGGTTGGGGGTTTTTTTAACATGGCAGACGGGGTAACAGTGGGGGTTTAAGAGTCTTAACAGGACAACTGGAAAACAGTGGGGGTTTAGGAGAGCTTAAAATGGAAGTGGTAACATGAGGTTAGGAAGTCTTAACATGACAAACGGGTAACAGGGGGAGGTTGGGAAAATTTTAAAATTGGAAGACGGACAGTGGAGGTTGGGAGAGTTTTAACTGGAAAACTGCTACGTGGGGGTTAAGAGTCAAACAGGGAACAGAGGGTTTTCGGGGGGGGGTTGGAGAGTCTTAACAGGGACAGACGGTTAGTGGGGTTAGGAGAGTCTTACAGGAAGACGGTAACTGGGGGTTAGGAGTTAAAACAGGGCAACTGGAAAACAGGGGAGGTTAGGAAGTTTAACATGGAAGACGGTAACAGTGGGGTTTAGGAGAGTCTTAAAACAGGGGACAGAGGAAACGTGGGGGTTTAGGAAGTCTTTAAGGGAAAAACTGGAACGTGGAGGTTGGAAGTCTTAACATGGAAGACGGGTAACATGGAGGTTAGGAGAGTCTAATGCAACGGTAAAGTGGAGGTTGGAGATCTTAACATGGACAGACGGTAAAGTGGGGGTTAGGAGAGTCTTAACATGGAAGACTGGTCAGGGGAGGTTGGGAGGTTTTAAAAACAGGACAACGGGAAAACAGGGGGGTTGGGAGATCTTAACAGGGGACAGCTGGTAACGGGGGAGGTAGGAGAGTCTTAACATGGACAGACTGGAAAACAGGGGGGTTAGGAAGTTTTAACATGGACAGACTGGAAACAGTGGAGGTTAAAAAGGTTTTTAACATGGCAGACTGGAAAACAGTGGAGTTAGGAGATCTTAACGTAAGACGGAACAGTGGGGTGGGAAGGTCTTAAAATGGACGACTGGTAACAGGGGAGGTAGGAGAGTTTTAATGGGAAACGGTAACGTGGGGGTTAGGGGTTTAAAAAAGGCCCAACTGTAAGAGTGGGGGTTAGGAGAGTCTTAACATGGACGACGGTTCAGTGGGTTTAGGAGAGTCTTAAATGGCAGACGGGAAAAAGGGGAGGTTAGGAGAGTTTAAAACGTGGACAGACGGGAAAAGTGGGGTTAGGAGAGTCTTACAGGAAACAGGTAACAGTGAGGTTGGGAGAGCTTAAGGGGGGGCGACTGGAAAACGTGGGGGTTAGGAGAGTTTAACATGGACAGATGGAACATGGAGGTTGGAGGTCTTTAACATGGACAACTGGTTCTGGGGGTTAGGAAGTTTTAACAGGGACAAGGGTAAAGTGGGGGGTTGGAGAGTTTTAAACATGGCAACTGGAAAACAGGGGGGTTAGGAGGCTTAACAGGAAGAGGGTTTCAGTGAGGTTGGGAAGTTTTAACATGGAAGACGGGTAACGTGGGGGTTGGAGGTCTTAACATGGCAGCTGGTAACAGGGAGGTTGGGAAGGCTTAAAAGGGCAGACGGGGAACATGGGGGTTTGGGAGGTTTAACAGGACAGAGGAAACAGTAGGTTAGGAGAGTCTTAAACAGGGAAACGGTAACTTGAGGTTAGAAGATCTTAACTGGACGTTTAACATGGAGGTTAGGAGAGTCTTAACATGGACAACGGGGTAACATGGAGGTTGGAGATTTAACATGGACAGACTGGAAAACATGGGGGTTAGGGAGTCTTAACATGGAAGACTGGTAACAGTGGGGGTTGGAGAGTCTTAACAGGGACAAGGGGAACATGGGGGTTTGGAGGTTTTAACATGGACAGACTGGTTCAGTGGAGGTTAGGAGAGCTTAACGGGGACGCGGGTTTTCTGGGGGTTAGGAGAGCTTAACATGGAAAGACGGTTCGTGGAGGTTAGGGAGAAAACGGGGGAAGAGGGAAAACATGGGGGTTTAGGAAGTCTTAAGTGGCAACTGTACAGTGGGGGTTTGGAATTTTAACGGACAGACTGGAAATGGAGGTTGGGGAAGTTTAAAAGGGACAGACTGTAACGTGGAGGTTGGGGAGAGTTTTTAAACGGGCAACTGGGAAACAGGGGAGGTGGAGACTTAACATGGACAGAGGGGAACATGGGGGTTTGGAGATCTTAAACATGGACAGACGGGTAAAAGTGGGGGTTGGGAAGTTAACTGGATAATGGAAACTGGGGGTTTTTAGGAGAGTTTTAACGGGGACATCTGGTAACATGGAGGTTAGAGAGTTTAAGGGACAACTGGTTCAGTGGGGGTTTAGGAGAGTTTTAACGGGACAACGGGTCATGGAGGTTAGGAGAGTCTTAACATGGACAGACTGGTAACAGTGGAGGTTAGGAGAGTCTTAACGTGGACAGACTGGTAACAGTGGAGGTTAGGAGGTTTAACATGGACAAGGTAACGTGGGGTTAGTAGAGTTTTAAAAACGGGCAGACTGGTAACAGTGGGGGTTTGGGAAGAGTCAAAACCGTGACAGACTGGTAACGTGGGGGGAGGAGAGTTTTTAAGTGACAGATGGTAACAGTGGGGGTTTAGGAGAGCTTAACTGGAAAAGACTGGTAACAGGGGAGGTTAGGAGATCTTAACGGGGACAACTGAAACAGTGGGGGTTGGGGAGAGTCTTAACATGGACAGACTGGTAACAGTGGAGGTAGGGGGTTTTAAACATGGACAGACGGGTTCGTAGGTTAGAAGAGTCTTAACGGGGCCAGCGGGAAAACATGGGGGTTAGGGGGTTTTTAAAGGACAACTGGTAACAGTGGGGGTTGGGAGAGTCTTAACAGGACAATGGTAACAGTGGAGGTTAGGAATCTTTAACAGGACAGACGGAAACATGGGGTTGGAGATCAAAACATGGAACGGGGAAACGTGGGGTTTAGGAGAGTTTTAAACATGGACAACGGTAACAGTGGAGGTTGGGGGGTCAAACAGGACGACTGGTAACTGGGGGTTGGAAAGAGTTTTAACAGGACAGCGGGACGTGGGGTTGGGAAGTTTAACAGGGGGACAGACTGGTAAAGGGAGGTTAGGGAGTTTAAACATGGAAAACTGGTAACAGTGGGGGTTAGGAGGTCTTAACATGGACAGACTGAAACAGTGGGGTTGGGAAGTTTTAACATGGAAGACTGGTAACGTGGGGGTTAGGAAGTCTTAACATGGACAACTGTAACAGGAGGTTGGGAGGCCTTAACATGGACAGACGGTTCATGGAGGTTAGGAAAAGTTTTAACATGGACAGACGGGTTTTGGGGTTGGGACTTAACAGGACAACTGGTAACAGTGGGGGTTAGGAGATCTTAAATGGACAGACGGTAACAGGGAGGTTAGGAGAGTTTAAACGGGGACAGACGGAACGGGGGTTGGGGAAAGGTCTTAACGGGACGACTGGTAACGGGGAGTTAGGAGAGTTTAAACATGGACAAGGGTTTCGTGGGGGTTAGGAGATCTTAACAGGACAGCTGGAAACAGGATTAGAGATTTTAAAACATGGACAGAGGGTACAGGGGAGGTTGGAGATTTAAAACTGGACAATGGAAACAGTGGAGTTAGGAGTTTAACATGGACAGACGGAACAGTGGGGTTGGGAGAGTTTTAACATGGACAACTGGTAACAGTGGGGGTTGGAGAGTTTTAAACAGGACAACTGGAAAAGGGGGAGTTGGGAAAGGTCTTAACAGGACAGACTGGAAAAAGGGGGGTTGGGAGATCTTAAATGGACAACGGGTTTCAGGGAGGTTAAAGGGAGTCTTAACTGGACGACGGGTTTCATTGGAGGTTGGAAAGGTTTTAAACATGGAAGAGGGAAAGTGGAGGTTAGGAGAGTTTAACGGGACAGACTGGAACATGGGGGTTTGGGAAGTTTAAAAATGGACAGATGGTAAAAGGGAGATTAGGAGAGTCTTAAGGGGGACAGTGGTAACAGGGAGGTGGAATCTTAACGTGGAAAACGGGGAAACAGTGGATTTTGGGAGAGTTTTAAACGGGGAAAGATTTGGTAACATGGGGTTTGGAGAGTCAAACAGGGAAAGACTGGAAACAGTGGGGGTTAGAAGAGTCTTAACAGGACGACTGGACGTGGGGGTTAGGAATTTTAAACATGGACGACGGTAACAGGGGAGGTTAGGGAGTTTTTCATGGACAACGGGTAACTTTGGAGGTTGGGAGTTTAACTGGACAGAGGTAAATGGAGGTTAAGAGTTTTAACGGACAGACTGGAAACAGTGGAGGTTGGGAGACCCTTAAAGGGACAGACGGTAAAGGGGGAGGTTGGAATTTTAACATGGACGATGGAAACATGGAGGTTAGGAGAGTTTTAAACAGGACAGACGGTTTTCAGTGGGTTGGAGATTTTTCTGGACAGCTGGTTCTGGGGGTTTAGGGAGTTTTAAAACAGGGCAGATGGTAACGTGGGGTTGGGAGAGTCTAACATGGACAATGGTAAAGGGAGGTTGGAGAGTTTAACGTGGACAGACGGGTAACAGTGGATTAGGAGAGTTTTTAACAGGGAAACTGGAAACGTGGGGTTGGGAGACCCTTACGGGGACGACTGGAAACAGTGGGGGGTTAGGAGAGTTTTAATTTTCCCCAACTGGAAAACAGGGGGGTTTTGGAGGTTTTTAAAGGGAAAGAGGGAAACCAGGGGGGGTTGGAGAGTCTTAAAGGACGACGGTAACAGTGGGGGTTTTGGAAGTTTACATGGACAGACGGGTAACAGTGGGGTTAGGAGAGTCTTAACAGGGGACGACTGGAAACATGGAGGTTAGGAGGTCTTAAATAAATGGTAACAGGGGAGGTTAGGAAGTCTTAACAGGACAACGGGAAAACAGTGGAGGTTAGGAGAGTCTAAAGGGACAACGGGTAAATTGGGGGTTTGGAGAGTTTTAACATGGACAACGGTAACAGTGGGGGTTTGGGAGAGTTTTAAAGGGACAATGGAACATGGAGGTTAGGAATTTAAAAAGGGGACAGACGGAACATTGGGGTTGGAGAGTTTTAAAAGGACAACTGGAAACAGTGGGGGTTTTAGGAGTCTTAACATGGACAGGTAACAGTGGAGGTTAGGAGAGTCTTAACATGGACAGACTGGTAACAGTGGAGGTTAGGAGAGTCTTAACATGGACAGACTGGTAACAGTGGAGGTTAGGAGAGTCTTAACATGGACAGACTGGTAACATGGAGGTTAGGGGAGTCTTAACATGGCAGAGGGGAAAAGTGGGTTAGGAAGTTTAACGGGGACGACTGGTTCAGGGAGGTTGGAGATCAACGGGGACAACTGGTAACAGTGGAGGTTAGGAGAGTCTTAACATGGACAACGGTAACTGGGGTTGGGAGAGTTTAACGGGGACAACTGGTAACAGGGGGGTTTTGGAGAGCTTAACATTGGCAACGGGTTTCATGGGGTTAGAGATTTAAATGGCAACTGGTAAATGAAGGTTAGGAGAGTTTAAATGGACAGATGGAAAAGGGAGTTAGGAGAGTTTAACAGGGAAAAGATGTAACAGGGGGTTTAAGGGGGTCTTAACGGGACAGACGGGGAACGTGGAGGTTAGGAGAGTCTAACAGGAAAGACGGGAAACAGGGGAGGTTTAGGAGAGTTTTAAAATGGACAAGGGGTAAAAGGGGAGGTGGAGAGTTTAAACAGGGACAGACTGGAACGGGAAAGGGTTAGGGAGTTTTAAAACAGGCAGACGGGTAACAGGGGAGGTTAGGAGAGTTTTAAACTGGACAGCTGGTAACATGAGGTTAGGAAGTTTTTAACAGACAGATGGAACTGGAGGTTAGGAGAGCTTAACATGGACAGACTGGAACAGTGGGGGTTTGGGAAGTCTTAAAAGGGAAAACTGGAACAGGGGGGTTTAGGAGGTCTTTGGACGACGGGTACATGGGTTGGGGAGGTTTAACAGGGACAGATGGAACAGTGGGGGTTGGGAGTTTTAACATGGACAGACTGGTAACAGGGAGGTTAGGAATCTTAAAACATGGACAGTTTGGAAAACAGTGGAGGTTAGGGGTTTTAACATGGACAGAGGGGAACATGGGGGTTAGGAGAGTTTTAAACGTGGACAACGGTTTCAGTGGAGGTTAGGAGAGCCCTTAACGGGACGACTGGAAACGTGGAGGTTAGGAGAGTTTTAAACCCTGGACAGAGGGTAACATGGGGGTTGGAAGGTTTTTAACATGGACGACGGGAACAGGGGGAGGTTGGAGAGTTTAAAGGGACAGACTGGTACAGTGGAGGTAGGGGTTTTAAACAGACAGGGGTTGTGGAGGTTTAGGGAGTTTTTAACCATGGACGAGGGTTTAGTGGGGGGTTTAGGGGGTCTTAACAGGGGACAGACTGGTAACAGGGAGGTTTGGGAAAATCTTAACGGGGAAAGATGGAACATGGGGGTTTTAGGGAGTTTTAACGGGCAACTGGTAACATGGGGGGAAAGGGGGAGTTTTTAACTGGGACAGAGGGGAAACATGGGGGTTTTAGGAGAGTCTTAACAGGGACGCTGGTCATGGGGTTAGGGGTCTAAAGGACAGACTGGTAAAGTGGGGTTAGGAGAGTTTTAAACATGGACAACTGGTAACAGTGGGGGTTTTTTTTTGGAAAAGGTTTTAACATGGACAACTGGTAACATGGGGGTTTAGGAGAGTCTTAACATGGACAGACTGGTAACAGTGGAGGTTAGGAGAGTCTTAACATGGGCAGACTGGTAACAGTGGAGGTTAGGAGAGTCTTAACGTGGACAGACTGGTAACAGTGGAGGTTAGGAAAGTCTTAACATGGACAGACTGGTAACAGTGGAGGTTAGGAGAGTCTTAACATGGACAGACTGGTTCAGTGGAGGTTAGGAGAGTCTTAACGGACAACGGTTTTCATGGAGGTTAGGAAAAGTTTTCAGGAAAAGATGGTAACAGTGGAGGTTAGGAGAGTCTTAACGTGGACAGACTGGTAACAGTGGAGGTTAGGAGAGTCTTAACATGGACAGACTGGTAACAGTGGAGGTTAGGAGAGTCTTAACGTGGACAGAGTGGTAACAGTGGAGGTTAGGAGAGTCTTAACGTGGACAACGGAACGTGGGGGTTTAGGAGAGTCAAAACTGGACAAGGGAACGGGAGGTTAGGAGAGTCTTAACAGGGCAAAACTGGGAAAAATGGAGGTTAAAAGAGTTTTAAACATGGACAGACTGGTACAATGGAGGTTGGGGAGAGCTTAACATGGACGACGGGTAACATGGGGGTTAGGAAGTCTTAACTGGACAACTGGTAACGGGGAGGTTGGGAGAGTCTTAACAGGAAAAGACTGGTAACTGGAGGTTAGGGAGTTTTAACTGGAAAAGACTGGTAACATGGGGGTTGGGAGAGTTTTAAAAGGGAAGACTGGAAACAGTGGAGTTGGGAGTCTTAACATGGAAGACTGGTAACATGGAGTTGGGAGTCTTAAAGGGACAATGGTTCAGTGGAGGTGGGAGATCTTAACATGGACAGATGGTTCAGTGGGGGTTGGGAGTTTAACATGGACAGACTGACAGTGGAGGTTAGGAAGTTTAACGGGGCCAAGGGTACAGTGAGTTAGGGGTTTTAACGTGGACAACTGTAACAGTGGAGATTGGAGAGTCTTAACAGGACAGTGGAACAGGGGGGTTAGGAGAGTCTTAAACTGGACAGACGGAAACGTGGGGGGTTTTAGGAGAGTTTTAAAACGGACAGAGGTAACAGTGGGGGTTTTGGGAAGTCTTAAACAGGACGACGGGGAAAACCTGGAGTTGGGAGTTTAACATGGCGACGGAAAAAGGGGGGGTTTGGGGAAGTTTAACATGGAAAACGGTAACAGGGGAGGTTGGAGGTCTTAACAGGGACAACGGTAACAGTGGAGGTTGGGGAGAGTCTTAACATGGAAAACGGGAACTGGAGGTTGGAAGTTTTAAACTGACAGCTGGAAAAGTGGATTTGGGAAGTTTTAAAGGGGACAGACTGGAAAGGGAGGTTAGGAGATCTTAACATGGACAACGGGAAAACAGTGGGGGTTGGGAAGTCTTAACATGGACAGACTGGTAACAGTGGAGGTTAGGAGAGTCTTAAGGGACGGGGTAAAATGGGGGTTAGGAGAGTCTTAAATGGACAGCGGGTAACAGGGAGGTTGGGAGATCTAACAGGGCAATGGTAACAGTGGAGGTTAGGAGAGTCTTAACATGGACAGACTGGTAACAGTGGAGGTTAGGAGAGTCTTAACATGGACAGACTGGTAACAGTGGAGGTTAGGAGAGTCTTAACATGGCAGACTGGTAACAGGGGAGGTTGGGAAGGTTTTTAACATAAAAGACTGAAACTGGAGTTAGGAGATTTTTTAAGGGGACAACTGGTTCGGGGGGAGGTTAGGAGAGCTTAACGTGGACAACTGGAAACTGGGGTTTTGGAGAGTCTTACTGGACAAGGGTAACAGTGGAGGTTAGGAGAGTCTTAACGTGGACAGACTGGTAACAGTGGAGGTTAGGAGAGTCTTAACATTGGCAGATTGGTTCAGTGGAGGTTAGGAGAGTCTTAACATGGACAGACTGGTAACAGTGAAGGTTAGGAGAGTCTTAACATGGACAGACTGGTAACAGTGGAGGTTAGGAGAGTCTTAACAGGGACAGACTGGTAACAGGGGAGGTTGGAAGTCTTACCGGGAAATGGTAACAGTGGAGGTTGGGAGATTTTAAACATGGACGACGGGTACATGGGGGTTTTTGGAGAGTTTAACATGGACAGACGGGTCCCCCTGGAGGTTAGGAGATTTTAAAACAGGGACAGCTGGTAACGTGAAGGTTAGGAGAGTCTAACAGGGACAGCTGGAAATGGGGTTTTGGAGAGTTTAACATGCGACTGGTAACAGTGGAGGTTAGGAGAGTCTTAACATGGACAGACTGGTAACAGTGGAGGTTAGGAGAGTCTTAACATGGACAGACTGGTAACAGTGGAGGTTAGGAGAGTCTTAACATGGACAGACTGGTAACAGTGGAGGTTAGGAGAGTCTTAACATGGACAGATGGAACATGAGGTTAGGGATTTAAACATGGACGACGGGTAACAGTGGGGGTTGGGAAAGCTTAACATGGACAGACGGGTAACATGGAGGTTAGGAGAGTTTTAACAGGACAACTGGTACATGGAGGTTGGGAAAGGTTTTAAAGGGACAGACTGGTAACTGGGGGTTTAGGAGAGTCTTAAAATGGAAGACGGGTTCAGGGGGGGGGTTTTAGGGGTTTAACGTGGACAATGGTAACAGTGGGGGTTAGGAAGTCTTAACTGGACAGACTGGAAAACAGTGGAGGTTAGAGGCTTAAATGGCGACTGGAAAACAGGGGAGTTGGGGGTCTTAACAGGACAATGGAACGTGGATTTTGGGAGAGTCTTAACAGGACAGAGGTACGGGGAGTTAGGAGGTCTTAACAACGATGGAAAACAGGGGGGTTAGGAGAGTCTTAACAGGACAACGGGAAAGTGGAGGTTAGGAGATTTTAACAGGACAACGGTACAGGGAGGTTAGGAAGCTTAACAGGCAACTGGTAACATGGGGTTAGGAGGTCTTAACATGACAACGGGTAATGGAGGTTAGGAATTCTTAACTGGACAACGGTAACAGTGGATTTTAGGGGGTTTTAACGGGGACAACGGGAAACAGGGAGGTTAGGAAGTCTTAACATGGACAACTGGAACAGTGGAGGTTAGGGGGTTTAACATGGACAGACGGTAACAGGGGGGTTTTAGGAGAGTCAAACATGGACAGATGGTAAAGGGAGGTTAGGAGGCTTAACGGGGACAGACGGGTTCATGGAGGTTAGGAGAGTTTAGGGACAGAGGTAACGTGGAGGTTAGGTCTAAATGGCAGACGGAAACCGTGAGGTTAGGAGATCTTAACGTGGACAACGGAAACCTGGAGGTTGGGGAAGTTTAAAAAGGGGACAGACGGAAACGGGGAGGTTGGGAGATCTAAGTGGAAAAACTGGACAGTGGGGGTTTAGGAGATCTTAACATGGCAGCTGGAAAACGTGGAGGTTAGGAGAGTCTTAACGTGGACAGACGGGTTCAGGGATTTGGAGATCTTAACGGGGACGACGTACAGTGGAGGTTAGGAGAGTCTTAACGTGGACAGACTGGTAACAGTGGAGGTTAGGAGGTCTTAAAAAGGGGAACTGAAACAGGGGGGTTTAGAAGTTTAACAGGAAACTGTAACAGTGGGTTTTGGAGAGTTTAAGTGGAAACTGTAACGGGAGGTTGGGAATCTTAACGGGGAAAATGGTAAAGTGGAGGTTGGGGAGTTTTAATGGACAGCGGTTTCAGTGGGGTTAGGAGAGTCTTAACATGGACAGACGGGAAAACATGGGGGTTAGGAGATCTTAACAGGGCGACGGGTTTCAGTGGGGGTTTAGGATGGGTTTAGGTTTATTGTACCCAGTGTTATTGATTACTAACTAACCTGGGATTGTTGTGGTTTTCTTCCATAGTTACCTGCACGCCAAATCCATCATCCATAGAGACCTGAAGAGCAACAGTATCCTCTCTGACCTCTGACCTTTCACCTGTTCCAACAAGCCTTTCACAGTCCGTCTGACCTTTTTTGACCCCTGTTATAAAGGCGAAGTGGTCATAATCACCTCTCTCTGCTGTGTCACCTAAACGAATGCCATCGATGGGAAATAGTATTGTGTTCAGATCTGTTTTTACATTTGAGTCATTTAGCAGGACACTGTTATCCAGAGCAACTTCCAGTACGTTTCTCTTCAGGGAACTAGGTAGGACAAAGACTAGACAAGTGGAAGAAAAGGCGACGGTGTTAGTTGTTGTTGACGAGTTGGCATGGACAGCCACCAGCAGGTACCTCCCATGGTTCCCTGTTTTTTTTTTTTAAGCTGTTCAGTCTTACAGGAGTCTCCCAAACAGAGCTTCCTTTTGCGTTCTTTTCCTTAACCCCTCCCCTCCCAGACATCTTCCTCCACGAGGACCTGACCGTGAAGATCGGAGACTTCGGCCTGGCCACTGTGAAGTCACGCTGGAGCGGCTCCCACCAGTTCGAACAGCTCTCTGGCTCCATCCTGTGGATGGTGAGTGACACTGCAGGGAGAAAGAGGAGAACCTGAAAATAGAGGAAAACGTCAAGCGGGAGAGAATTCAATCTACGTTATTCTTCATTATTAGAGCTGATCTGAAAGGATCAGATATGAGTTGTTTTTAGGAACACAGTCAATAAATGCGTCGGTCTAATGTGACATGAGCTCGGACACAATTAGTCACCCTCTTCTGGGCCTCCATCTACAAACTCATTGGAGGAGAGGGTCTGAAGGGCGGGACCTCAGATCTTGTCCTCCAATGCGGTTTGAGAGGGAGGTGTGAGGATGGAAAGACTGAAGGACAATCGTTTTGAGACCCAGTGTGCAGGGTTGGTTTGGGGACAATTCCATTTACATTCCAGTCAATTCTGAAAGTAAAACCAAATTCCAATTCCAAAAATGTTCCTCATTTTGAAAAGCATTGAAGAGAATTGGAACGTCGGTGTACTTCCTGAATTGACTGGAATTGAGCCCCAACCCTGCCAGTGTGGCTTGTATATCTGGTCGTCTGTGTGACTCTGCTGCCCCCTGTCTGCCTGTAGGCCCCAGAAGTGATCCGCTTGCAGGATAAGAACCCATACAGCTTCCAGTCTGACGTTTACGCCTTCGGGATAGTTCTCTATGAGCTGATGTCCGGGGCTCTGCCCTACTCCAACATCAATAACAGAGATCAGGTAGATATCAATACTGTTATATACATCTAGAATATACATTTATAATGTTCTCTATGAGCTGATGTCCTGGGGCTCTGCCCTACTCCAACATCAATAACAGAGATCAGGTAGATATCAATACTGTTATATACATCTAGAATATACATTTATAATGTTCTCTATGAGCTGATGTCCTGAGCAAGGTGTTCTATACCTGTCTCCTACCCATAACCTCTGACCTCTAACCCTCCACCTCTCTCCTGTAGATAATCTTCATGGTGGGTCGGGGCTACCTGTCTCCTGACCTCAGTAAGGTGCGCTCCAACTGTCCTAAAGCCATGAGGAGGCTGATGGCTGACTGTATGAAGAAGAAGAGGGAGGAACGACCCCTATTCCCTCAGGTAACTATAGAAACAACCCCTATTCCCTCAGGTAACTATAGAAACGACCCCTATTCTCTCAGGTAACTATAGAAACGACCCCTATTCCCTCAGGTAACTATAGAAACAACCCATCCCTATCCCTCAGGTAACCTATAGAAACTTGACCCCTTCATCTACTCAGGTAACTATAGAAACACCCCTATTCCCTCAGGTAACACTATAGAAAGAACCCCTATTCCCTAGGTAACTATAGAAACAAGACCTCCTAACATTACCCTCAGGTAAATACAGAAACAACCCACTATTCCTCAGGTAGTAACATGACCAGAGACAACCCCTATTCCTAGGTAACTATGAGAAACAACCCCTATTCTCTCAGTGTCAACTAGAATAGAAACAACAACCCCTTTCCTCAGGTGAACTATAAGAAACAACCCCATATTCCCTCAGGTAACTATTCATGAAACAACCCTATTCCCTCAAGGGTAACTATGAGACACGACCCCTATTCCCTCATGGTAACTATGAAAACGACCCCTATTCCCTCAGGTCCAACTATAGAAACGACCCTATTCTCTCAAGCGTAACTCAGAAACGACCCCTATTCCCTCAGGGAACATAGAACGAACCCCTATTCCCTCAGGTAACTATAGAAACAAACCCCTATTTCCCTCAGGTAACTATAGAAACACCCCCCTATTCCCTCAGGTAACTATAGAAACAACCCCTTTCCCTCAGGTAAACTATACAAACAACCCCTATTCTCTCAGATAACTATAGAAACGACCCCTATTCCCTCAGGTAACTATAGAAACAACCCCTATTCCCTCAGGTAACTATAGAAACAGACCCCTATTCCCTCAGGTAACTATAGAAACAACCCCTATTCTCTCAGGTAACTATAGAAACGACCCCTATTCCCTCAGGTAACTATAGAAACGACCCCTATTCCCTCAGGTAACTATAGAAACGACCCCTATTCTCTCAGGTAACTATAGAAACAGCCCCTATTCCCTCAGGTAACTATAGAAACAGCCCCTATTCTCTCAGGTAACTATAGAAGCAACCCCTATTCCCTCAGGTATCTATAGAAACGACCCCTATTCCCTCAGGTAACTATATAGACACACTTCACTATAAATGCCAGGGGCTGAGCTGAATGTTTTAAAATGACCAAGATATCCACCTCACTAGAAGGATCTTCCTGCTGATGTGGTTAAGGCTGGTAGCCAGTGTAGGGACCGAGCCATTCCTGCTGATGTGGTTAAGGCTGGTAGCCAGTGTAGGGACTGAGCCATTCCTGCTGATGTGGTTAAGGCTGGTAGCCAGTGTAGGGACCGAGCCATTCCTGCTGATGTGGTTAAGGCTGGTAGCCAGTGTAGGGACTGAGCCATTCCTGCTGATGTGGTTAAGGCTGGTAGCCAGTGTAGGGACTGAGCCATTCCTGCTGATGTGGTTAAGGCTGGTAGCCAGTGTAGGGACTGAGCCATTCCTGCTGATGTGGTTAAGGCTGGTAGCCAGTGTAGGGACTGAGCCGTTCCTGCTGATGTGGTTAAGGCTGGTAGCCAGTGTAGGGACCGAGCCTTTGAGTTGTTTTACTTGTATGGATGAATGATAATGTGTTAGTTCCACCACTAGGTGGCCTCAGAGCATTAGAAATAAAAGCACACTAACATCTCACTGTGTTAAAAGCTGCTGTAAAGCCCAGCTGAGGTTCTGCTGGTAGCCTGAAGCTAAGATTCTCTGACTTACTTGTCCCTATTTGAGACGAGTGATTCGAGATAGGTGATTGGCTAGTGGTGACCTATTAACCTCCTGTGTTTCTCCTGATTTGTTGGTGGTGACCTTTAACCTCTGACCTCCTCTTGTCAGATCCTGGCGTCCATTGAGCTGCTGGCGCGTTCTTTACCCAAGATCCACCGCTCCGCTTCGGAACCCTCACTGAACCGAGCCGGGTTCCAGACGGAGGACTTCAGCCTGTACGCCTGTGCATCCCCCAAAACCCCGATACAGGGGGGATACGGTGAGGGGCCACACACACACACACACACACACACACACACACTGGGGGTCCCTGCCATTTGAAATATGCTCACATAACTATTGGCCTTTTAAAAGAATAGATAGGATTGTAACACACACATAAATAAGAAATCATTACCACATCAGGGAAATGTACTGCTCCTCTCATTTCCAAAATGATACATCTATTCCTCTCTTCCAAACTGATAATACTCTCTCCTCTCCCTCAAACTGATCATCTCATTCTTCCATCCAAGGATCATTCTCTACCTATCATTACCAAAACTGATCTCTCGCTTCCTCTCCCTTCCAAACTGATCATCTCGCTCCTCTCCCTTCCAAACTGATCATCTCTCTCCTCTCCCTTCCAAACTGATCATCTCTCTCCTCTCCCTTCCAAACTGATCATCTCCTCCTCTCTCCCTTCCAAACTGATCATCTCGCTCCTCTCCCTTCCAAACTGATCATCTCGCTCCTCTCCCTTCCAAACTGATCATCTCTCTCCTCTCCCTTCCAAACTGATCATCTCTCTCCTCTCCCTTCCAAACTGATCTTTCTCTCTCCTTCAAATGATCATCTCTCTCCTTCCAAACTGATCATCTCTCTCCCGATCATCTCTCCTCCCCCTTCCAAACTGATCATCTCTCTCCTCGTCCCTTCCCAAACTGAGCATCCTCGCTCTCCCCTTCCAAACTGATCATCTCTCCCCTCTCCCTTCCAAACTGATCATCTCTCTCCTCTCCCTTCCAAACTGATCATCTCTCTCCTCTCCCTTCCAAACTGATCATCTCCCTCCTCTCCCTTCCAAACTGATCATCTCTCTCCTCTCCCTTCCAAACTGATCATCTCTCGCCTCCCCTTTCCCAAACTTAGCATCATCTCCCTCCTCTCCCTTCCAAACTGATCATCTCCCTCCTCTTCATTCCAGGGGAGTTTTCAGCATTTAAATAAGACGCTGATCCAGATTCCACCAGTCAGCCAGTCCATCCCTCGTCACTCTTCAACCAGTCTTGTGTTCCTGCGGTGGATTACTTCATCCATTAACCAAAAAACAAACATACTAGTCTCAAAGAACGTCAGTTTTCTTCTTTCAACACCTGAAGACAGACGGACAGACAGACAGACGGCCTCTTCCTCTCTCTCCGCCCCACGCCGCGGGAGTTCTAAAGATTATACCATCTCCGCTGGGGAATCACCACATCGAAAAACTCAACTACAAAATCTGTTTTTAAACAGGAAAACTTGAATAACACATAACAGGATAAACAAATGAAGAAATACTAAAGAAATCTAAACCAAACCAGAGGAAGAAGGGAATACTGCAAAAGGAGAGAACAGCACGTCTTGAAGGACTGGTGGAGAGATGGAGGACGAGGAGGACAACGGTTGAGAACACAAGGACAGGATGGGGGTTAGGGGTCAAGAGAGGTCAGGGTTCAGAGGTCGATGGTTTGGGCAGCACACGCCTCGTCCACGCCCCTTCCCTGACGAAGGGGGCGGAGCTACAGGCACAGGAAACCACACTTTGACCAATGTCAACAAGTAGCAGCCTCCCTCTCTCTGGCTGCTCATTGGTTGCCTGAGATGAAGGGGCCAGGTCTAAGCCAATCCCTGATAAGCTGGAGGTCATGGGATGGAGTCGACCCTGTGGGAAGATGACTTGAAAGATTAATTTATTTTAAAAAATGTCCCAGTTTGTTTTTGGATTTTAAGGATATGGGAGTGAATGCTGTTGTTCTGAGCTCTTTTTTTTTTTATTATATTTTTTGACGAGATCGTTGATGTTTTTACAATCACGACAAAGCATTCCTACTTGGTGATAGGCCACACATGAATACATTCGACTCAAACTTCACTGAAAGGACAGAAATTCTGAGAATTACCCTCAGCTCTCTCAGATCTGTCCATTTGGAGTGAAGGATGCTTTTCCACACTTTGCCAGACTCCTGGATCTTGCCTTGTCATTTGCCTCTGCAAAACTCCATGTTAACCCCTGTTTGGATCATTGATAGCCTACAGTGGCTTGCGAAAGTATTCAACCCCCCTTGACATTTTTCCTATTTTGTTGCCTTACAACTTGGAATTAAAATTGATTTTTGGGGGGTTTGTATAATTTGATTTACACAACATGCCTACCACTTTGAAGATGCAAAATATTTTTGATTGTGAAACAAACAAGAAATAAGACAAAAAAACAGAACTTGAGCGTGCATAACTATTCACCCCCCCAAAAAAAAAAAAAATTCAATACTTTGTAGAGCCACCTTTTGCAGCAATTACAGCTGCAAGTCTCTTGGGGTATGTCTCTATAAGCTTGGCACATCTAGCCACTGGGATCTTTGCCCATTCTTCAAGGCAAAACTGCTCCAGCTCCTTCAAGTTGGTTGGGTTCCGCTGGTGTACAGCAATCTTTAAGTCATACCACAGATTTTCAATAGGATTGAGGTCTGGCCTTTGACTAGGCCATTCCAAGACATTTAAATGTTTCCCCTTAAACCACAACGTGTTGCTTTAGCAGTATACTTAGGGTCATTGTCCTGCTGGAAGGTGAACCTCCTTCCCTGTCTCAAATCTCTGGAAGACTGAAACGGGTTTCCCTCAAGAATTTCCCTGTATTTAGCGCCATCCATCATTCCTTCAATTCTGACCAGTTTCCCAATCCCTGCCGATGAAAAACATCCCCACAGCATGATGCTGCCACCACCATGCTTCACTGTGGGGATGGTGTTCTCGGGGTGATGAGAGGTGTTGGGTTTGCGCCAGACATAGCGTTTTCCTTGATGGCCAAAAAGCTCAATTTTGGTGTCATCTGACCAGAGTACCTTCTTCCATATGTTTGGGGAGTCTACCACATGCCTTTTGGTGAACACCAAACGTGTTTGCTTATTTTTTTTCTTTAAGCAATGGCTTTTTTCTGGCCACTCTTCCGTAAAGCCCAGCTCTGTGGAGTGTACGGCTTAAAGTGGTCCTATGGACAGATACTCCAATATCCGCTGTGGAGCTTTGCAGCTCCTTCAGGGTTATCTTTGGTCTCTTTGTTGCCTCTCTGATTAATGCCCTCCTTGCCTGGTCCGTGAGTTTTGGTGGGCAGCCCTCTCTTGGCAGGTTTGTTGTGGTGCCATATTCTTTCCATTTTTTATATTGGATTTAATGGTGCTCCGTGGGATGTTCAAAGTTTCTGATATTTTTTTATAACCCAACCCTGATCTGTACTTCTCCACAACTTTGTCCCTGACCTGTTTGGAGAGCTCCTTGGTCTTCATGGTGCCGCTTGCTTGGTGGTGCCCCTTGCTTAGCGGTGTTGCAGACTCTGGGGCCTTTCAGAACAGGTGTATATATACTGAGATCATGTGACAGATCATGTGACACTTAGATTTCACACAGGTGGACTTTATTTAACTAATTATGTGACTTCTGAAGGTAATTGGTTTCACCAGATCTTATTCAGGGGCTTCATAGCAAAGGGGGTGAATACATATGCACGCACCACTTTTCCATGATTTATTTTTTAGAATTTCTTTCAACAAGTTCTTTTTTTTTCATTTTACTTCACCAATTTGGACTATCCAATTAAATGACAGGTTGTAATGCAACAAAATAGGAAAAACGGCAAGGGGGAGGAATACTTTTGCAAGGCACTGTATGTGGAGTTGCCAAAAGAAAGCTAACATCCGGTTTTCAGGGATACAGTATGTTCAACTTAACTTCCGTTTCCCCTGAAAAAACAGAAGTGGGAACTCCGCTCCGGCGTCTTTCCACGCCTGCTACGTTAGGATCACGGATAACCGTTTAAATCAGCTGAGGACTGTTGTTGGAAGGGGGTAGCACATTTTTGTTTTTATGAACAGGTTTGTTAGAAAGAAACTGTGAATCTGAGATGGCTGCCAGTGCCTCTTTTTTAGACTGGTGTTTTGACTTGATGTTTGAAAAAAAAAAAGCCTGATCACAATCATCTGTTACGGAGTCTACAGGGGGGTGTGGAAGGAGGAGAATCTCTCCGACAGACATCCACACGTTTCACCGTTATTTTTGGAAGGGGAACTTTTCTAGTGCGTTTTGTACAAGGAAGGATGAAGCTACAAGAAGACCGTACAATGCCACTCCCTCTAGCTGAAGGTCCTGGCCAGAGTAGAGTCTAAAGGGAGGATGTTCAGGGCTGCGTCCCAATATTCCCGGTCAAAAGTACATTGGGGGGGAAATAGGGTGCCATTTTTTTTAGTCTATATGTTGGATAGCAGCTGCTATAGTCTGTGGTTTACATTGCATTGTGCTGTTAAGAGTCTGTCTGCTCTCCTTCTGAGACGCTGCTTCTCTCAGCTTGGCTACCTTCACCGAACACTATCCAGTCAAAACCCCCCACATCTCTGATTCTGTTGGTGATAACTATCTGGTCAGTGCATGTGATAGTCTCATTGGTAGGTTTTCTCTTCTTGTCGTGGACTTTGATATTGCACTCCGCTATTATCACAGATAGAGGGAGAAGAAGCTCAACTCACCTGTTGCACCTGTGAACAAGATGGCTGCCGTCACCTACCTTTTGAAAGACTAGTGTGTGATTTTAATAGATGTAATTTTTTTGGGGGGTGGGGGGAGTAGGGTAAAGTTGCCCCTGGACGGTGATATTGGGTCACTTTTGCATTTCCCTCACCATTGGTTAAGGTTATGGTTTAGATCTGTACCTAGAGGACGCTTCTCTCTCTCTCTGATAACGCCTGTCCTTTCTATAATCATGCAGCTGGATTTGTCCATCCAGTGTCTGGAGGGTCGGAGGAGCTGTTTGACTTACCTTTTTGTTAATGTTGTTTGCCTTTTTTATTTTGTTGACAGGCAGGCCTGCAAATATTGACTAATTTGTGAATTACATTTGATTAATTGTCTTTTATTGAGCGTTGGGAGAGCGTAGTTTTATTTTTTAAAAAGCCATCTGTCTTGTTTTTACTGCTTGTGTCTTTTTGTCTCACTTTTGTGGGCGATGGATCGAAGAAGCAAATAAGTCATGTCACAACATGAATTTTGAGTTGACGACGTAACACCCCAAACTCAATTTCCAAATGCATCGTGTTACATCTGTAGGGAGACGGTTTATTAAATCAACAGTTTTATGTTCTGCTGGGGGAAAGCCAAAGGGTGTGTTAGACAGCCCGCGTCCCCAAACGGTTCCCTAGTCCCTTTGTTATGGTGCTCTGGTCTAAAGTAGTGTGCCATTAAAAGCAATAGGGTTCTATTTGGGACGCGGCCATGGCCGTCACGTGAAGAATTAAAGACTTGAGAGAAATGGCCTCTACGAACCTCTGAGCGGATATGGCTGGTTTCTCAGCTAATAGAAGAACTTTCAATGGAGAATCTCCCATTTTACATTTTAGTAGTTCAGGACTGTGCTTCAACTGTGTCCGGGAAACTGGCCCATAGATTAGGCCCAGGAGAGCAAATATAATACTAGAGATTGATGCCAGAATGTAGATTTGCTGCCATGAGATGTATAGTGTAATGTATTTTTTCTGAGCGACAGATGTAAATGTGTTTTAAATGGTCATGGTTTCCTTTCTACTGGGCCATTCTCTTCAGTTCACTGTTACACAACCCAAGATATGATCCCCGAGGAACTAACAGCAGAAAAGGATTCACTGTTACACAACCCAAGATATGACCCCTGAGGAACTAACAGCAGAAAATAGTTGTTAAGTGCTCTATTTATTTTAGATTGACAGCATCCTAAATTGCACCCTATCCCCCATTATAGTGCCCTCCTTTGACCAGTGCCCATAGGGGCACTATAATGGGGGATAGGGTGCCATTTGGGAGGCATGCAGCCATGTTCTTTTGTTTTCTATGATATATGCTGTTGCAGCAAAAGGTGGATGTCTTCGGTCCATCAAAACTATGGGACTCTGCTGACAACCTCTCTTATCTTCCCATATTTGTGTTGCCTGTAATGGTTTACTTCAATTAGTATTACTTTACTGTAACACCTATCCTTTTCGCTGTTCCTTTTATTTTCTGTAACCCCCCCCCCCGCCGCTCCCCATCTGTCCTTGCCTGCACCTTAAACCTACGTATTCCACAAACCACGTCCGACTGAAGACCTTCATCCTTCTGGGAGACGATTGTTGTCACCTGTAAATAGCTGTATAAAGGAGACACTGGCCGTTTTGACAGGAGGCATGGCGACTCAACGTGGAATGAGATATATATAAAATGTTTAAAATGAAGAAAATAAAGGACTGAAAAGACATTTTGATAGAAGACGTTCTGAGAAAATGTGCTGTGTAAAAAAAAAAAAAATAAAAAATATTTAAGAACTGTATTATATAAAAAGATGAAAGAGCTTAATGTATTTGTTGTGAATATGAGAAATGGATATATTAAAGTGCATGAAAACGGTTATTTGTGTGTGTGTGATCTTTAGTGAGAATGTGATGGCTATTCAGTCATCATTTCGCATCATTCTCAAAAGGGAGGGGTGGGGGATCTACTAAGCTAACATGGAGTTGTTTTAAGACACAGCCCCATGCAACAAAAAAAAACATATCTCTATTTTAAACTGACGGATTTTGATGGGGATTTACTTCAAATCAAATCCAATTTTATTTGTCACATGCGCCGAATACAACAGGTGTTAACCAACATTGCAGTTTTAAGAAAATAGAGTTAAGAAAATATTTACTAAATATACTAAAGTAAAATAAGTAACACAATCAAATAATAATGAGGCTATATTCAGGGGGGACCGGTACCAAGTCAATGTGCGGGGGAACAGGTTAGTCTAGGTAATTTGTACATGTAGGTAGGGGTAAAGTGACTATGCATAGATATTAAACAGAGAGTGGCAGGCGCTCCGGTTCCGCTTTCCGTGTGGTAGCAGAGAGAACAGTCTATGACTTGGGTGACTGGAGCAATTTTTTGGGCCTTCCTCTGACACCGCCTGGTATAGAGGTCCTGGATGGCAGGAAGCTTGGCCCCAGTGATGTACTGGGCCGTACGCAATACCCTCTGTAGCGCCTTACGGTCGGATGCCGAGCAGTTGCCATACCAGGCGGTGATGTAACCGGTCAGGATGCTCTCGATGGTGCAGCTGTAGAACCTTTTGAGGATCTGGGGAACCATGCCAAATCTTTTCAGTCTCCTGAGGGGGAATAGGCATTGTTGTGCCCTCTTCACGACTGTCTTGGTGAGTTTGGACCATGATAGTTTGTTAGTGATGTGGACACCAAGGAACTTGAAGCTCTCGACCCACTCCACTACAGCCCTGTCGATGTGAATGGGAGCATGTTCGGCCCTACTTTTCCTGTAGTCCACGATCAGCTCCTTTGTCTTGCTCACGTTGAGGGAGAGGTTGTTGACAGGCCGTGAGGAAGTCCAGAATCCAGTTGCAGAGGGAAGTGTTTAGTCCCAGGGTCCTTAGATTAGTGATGAGCTTTGTGGGCACTATGGTGTTGAACACTGAGCTGTAGTGAACAGCATTCTCACATAGGTGTTCCTTTTGTCCAAGTGGGAATGGACAGTGTGGAGTGCAATTGAGATTGCATCATCTGTGGATCTGTTAGGGTGGTATGCGAATTGGAGTGGGTCTAGGGTTTCCGGGATGATGGTGTTGATGTGAGCCATGACCAGCCTTTCAAAGCACTTCATGGTTAACGATGTGAGTGCTACGTGGCGGTAGTCATTTAGGCAGGTTACCTTCGCTTGGGCACAGGGACTATGGTGGTCTGCTTGAAACATGTAGGTATTACAGACTCAGTCAGGGACATGTTGAAAATGTCAGTGAAGACACTGGCCAGTTGGTCCACGCATGTTCTGAGTACACGTCCTGGTAATCCGTCTGGCCCAGCGGCCTTGTGAATGTTGACCTGTTTAAAGGTCTTGCTCACAATGGCTACAGAGAGCGTGATCACACAGTCATCCGGAACATCTGGTGCTCTCATGCATGCTTCAGTGTTGCTTGCCTCGAAGCAAGCATAAAAGGCATTTAGCTCGTCTGGTAGGCTCGCGTCACTGGGCAGCTCGCGGCTGGGTTTCCCTTTGTAGTCCGTAGTAGTTTGCAAGCCCTGCCACATCCGACGAGCGTCAGAGCCGGTGTAGTAGGATTCAATCAGTCCTGGATTGACGCTTTGCCTGTTTGATGGTTCGTTTTAGGGCATAGTGGGATTTCTTATAAGCATCAGGATTAGTGTCCCGCTCCTTGAAAGAGACAGACAGAGGGGTTAACTGAACGTGTCCCTCAGAGAGCAGAGCCTGTCACTGAGAGACAGACAGAGGGGTTAACTGAACGTGTCCCTCAGAGAGCAGAGCCTGTCACTGAGAGACAGACAGAGGGGTTAACTGAACGTGTCCCTCAGAGAGCAGAGCCTGTCACTGAGAGACAGACAGAGGGGTTAACTGAACGTGTCCCTCAGAGAGTAGAGCCTGTCCACTGAGAGACAGACAGAGGGGTTAACTGAAACGTGTCCCTCAGAGAGCAGAGCCTGTCACTGAGAGACAGACAGAGGGGTTAACTGAACGTGTCCCTCAGAGAGTAGAGCCTGTCACTGAGAGACAGAGGGGTTAACTGAACGTGTCCCTCAGAGAGTAGAGCCTGTCACTGAGAGACAGACAGAGGGGTTAACTGAACGTGTCCCTCAGAGAGTAGAGCCTGTCACTGAGAGACAAGACAGAGGGGTTAACTGAACGTGTCCCTCAGAGAGCAGAGCCTGTCACTGAGAGACAGACAGAGGGGTTAACTGAATGTGTCCCTCAGAGAGTAGAGCCTGTCACTGAGAGACAGACAGAGGGGTTAACTGAACGTGTCCCTCAGAGAGTAGAGCCTGTCACTGAGAGACAAGACAGAGGGGTTAACTGAACGTGTCCCTCAGAGAGCAGAGCCTGTCACTGAGAGACAGACAGAGGGGTTAACTGAATGTGTCCCTCAGAGAGTAGAGCCTGTCACTGAGAGACAGACAGAGGGGTTAACTGAACGTGTCCCTCAGAGAGTAGAGCCTGTCACTGAGAGACAGACAGAGGGGTTAACTGAACGTGTCCCTCAGAGAGTAGAGCCTGTCACTGAGAGACAGACAGAGGGGTTAACTGAACGTGTCCCTCAGAGAGCAGAGCCTGTCACTGAGAGACAGACAGAGGGGTTAAGTGAACGTGTCCCTCAGAGAGTAGAGCCTGTCACTGAGAGACAGACAGAGGGGTTAACTGAACGTGTCCCTCAGAGAGTAGAGCCTGTCACTGAGAGACAGACAGAGGGGTTAACTGAACGTGTCCCTCAGAGAGCAGAGCCTGTCACTGAGAGACAGACAGAGGGGTTAACTGAACGTGTCCCTCAGAGAGTAGAGCCTGTCACTGAGAGACAGACAGAGGGGTTAACTGAACGTGTCCCTCAGAGAGCAGAGCCTGTATTGGCTGTCTACCAGCAGTAGACCTGTCTGTCCATTGAGCCGTGCCGGTCTATCTCCTATAAAGGGTTCTGCTGTTTTCTGAAGCAGCTCAGGGTACAGAGAGAGAGAGACAGATGGCCCAGGACATGCGTTTGATGATAGGTCGCTGGCTCTCAGTCTGCGTTACAATTCATCCCAAAGGTGTTCGATGGGGTTGAGGTCAGGGCTCTGTGCAAGGCCAGTCAAGTTCTTCCACGCCGATCTCGACAAAACCATTTCTGTATGGGACCTCGTTTTGTGCACAGGGGGGCATTGTCATGCTGAAAAAGTTGGAAGCACAGAATCGTCTAGAATGTCATTGTATGCTGTAGCGTTAAGATTTCCCTTCACTGGAACTAAGGGGCCTAGCCCGAACCATGAAAAACAGCCCAGACCATTATTCCTCCTCCACCAAACTTTACAGTTGGCACTATGCATTGGGGCAGGTAGCGTTCTCCTGGCATCAGCCAAACACAGATTCGTCCGTCGGACTGCCAGATGGTGAAGCGTGATTCATCACTCCAGAGAACGCGTTTCCACTGCTCCGGAGTCCAATGGCGGCGAGCTTTACACCACTCCAGCCGACGCTTGGCATTACGCATGGTGATCTTAGGCTTGTGTGCGGCTGCTCGGCCATGGAAACCCATTTCATGAAGCTCCAGAGGAACAGTTCTTGTGCTGATGTTGCTTCCAGAGGCAGTTTGGAACTTGGTAGTGAGTGTTGCAACTGAGGACAGACAATTTTTACGTATTACGCGCTTCAGCACTCGGCGGTCCCGTTCTGTGAGCTTGTGTGGCCTACCACTTCGCGGCTGAGCCGTTGTTGCTCCTAGACATTTCCACTTCACAATAACAGCACTTACAGTTGACCGGGGCAGCTCTAGCAGGGCAAAAAATTTGACAAACTGACTTGTTGGAAAGGTGGCATCCTATGACGTGGCCACGTTGAAAGTCACTGAGCTCTTCAGTAAGGCCATTCCTACTGCCAATGTTTGTCTATGGAGATTGCATGGCTGCGTGCTCGATTTTATACACCTGTCAGCAACGGGGTGTGGCTGAAATAGCCGAATCCACTAATTTGAAGGGGTGTCCACATACTTTTGTATATATAGTTTGTTAGGGACACAAAGAGGCAGAAACATCTCGGTGGTCCTGATCGATGACGATGTTGTCGTAATGTCTTCAATCCACCCTATTGATTTACCAAGTTGTTTTAGCGTTGAGGCACAGTGTTGTTTTAGCGTTGAGGCACAGTGTTGTTTTAGCGTTGAGGCACAGTGTTGTTTTAGCGTTGAGGCACAGTGTTGTTTTAGCGTTGAGGCACAGTGTTGTTTTAGCGTTGAGGCACAGTGTTGTTTTAGCGTTGAGGCACAGTGTTGTTTTAGCGTTGAGGCACAGTGTTGTTTTAGCGTTGAGGCACAGTGTTGTTTTAGCGTTGAGGCACAGTGTTGTTTTTAGCGTTGAGGCACAGTGTTGTTTTAGCGTTGAGGCACAGTGTTGTTTAGCGTGAGGCACAGTGTTGTTTTAGCGTTGAGGCACAGTGTTGTTTTAGCGTTGAGGCACAGTGTTGTTTTAGCGTTGAGGCACAGTGTTGTTTTAGCGTTGAGGCACAGTGTTGTTTTAGCGTTGAGGCACAGTGTTGTTTTAGCGTTGAGGCACAGTGTTGTTTTAGCGTTGAGGCACAGTGTTGTTTTAGCGTTGAGGCACAGTGTTGTTTTAGCGTTGAGGCACAGTGTTGTTTTAGCGTTGAGGCACAGTGTTGTTTTAGCGTTGAGGCACAGTGTTGTTTTAGCGTTGAGGCACAGTGTTGTTTTAGCGTTGAGGCACAGTGTTGTTTTAGCGTTGAGCACAGTGTTGTTTTAGCGTTGAGGCACAGTGTTGTTTTAGCGTTGAGGCACAGTGTTGTTTTAGCGTTGAGGCACAGTGTTGTTTTAGCGTTGAGGCACAGTGTTGTTTTAGCGTTGAGGCACAGTGTTGTCATCACAACACACACACAGAGACATTTACACAAACATAAAGCTATTCACAGGAGCCAAAGATCAATGAAGTAAATCAAATGTTTTTGGATAGAAAACTGTGCCGCTGGGCGGTTAACGCAACACTGTCAATATATCCTTTATTGTTATTTTAATGAGGTAAATTAAGGAGAGAGGATTGGAAGCTCCTCTCTGTCCGACATAAACGTCCCCCCCCCCCCCCCCCCCCCCCCGGGCCAGCAGATTAAAGAACACTTAGCTTACATCCCAAATAGCGCCCTGTTCCCTATAGGCCCTGGTCCTAAAGTAGTGCACTGTACATGGAGTAGAGTGCCATTTGAGCCAATAGTGTTTCCCCCAGGCATAATAGGGCGGTTAAGAGAGTGTTTAGTGTTCAGGTAAGACGGAGGGGGGGGGTTTTCTTTCCCAGGGAGATAACACAGGCTGAGGCCCAAATGGCTCCCTATCCCCTGGTCATTTGAGCCACGGAATGAGGAATTTAACAGGAGAATCCATTCTCATATGAGCCTCTGTGTTTGTGGGTACAGGGGGTCGAGGACTTAGTGTTATGGTTGGACCATGTGATTATAAAAAAAAAAAAAAAAATCCCTGTTTTCCAACACCAACACTTAGAATTGGACAGTCACGGCATTGGAAAGGCTGACTGCCTCTCAGATGGCACCCTTATCCTCTATAGCAGGGTTTCCCAAACTCGGTCCGGGAATAAGTCAAAGTCTATATATTTCTGTGGATACAGTGGGGAAAAAAAGTATCTTCATGGAGGAATGGGCCAAAATACCAGCAACAGTGTGTGAAAACCTTGTGAAGACTTACAGAAAACGTTTGACCTGTGTCATTGCCAACAAAGGATGTATAACAAAGTATTGAGAAACTTTTGTTATTGAACAAATACTTATTTTCCACCATAATTTGCAAATAAATTCATTAAAAATCCTACAATGTGATTTTCTGGATTTTTTTTCTCATTTTGTCTGTCATAGTTGACGTGTACCTATGATGAACATTACTGGCCTCTCTCATCTTTTTAAGTGGGAGAACTTGCACAATTGGTGGCTGACTAAATACTTTTTCCCCCCCACTGTAAATCAAGTGTCTGAGATTGAGGCAAGTCTTGCTGAGACTGAAGCTGTCCTCATATGGACACCGTACGGCTGAGTTTCTGTTTTTGACTTTAATTTACATTTTACATTTCAAATCCCCATGTATTTTGCTGCATCATATATAGGCCTCTACCAGCTAGTCCTTAATCTCATAGTTACATTGACGTTTCTGAGTTCAAAGTCTCCCATTCTGCTAATGCTAGCCTCGGGTTAGCGTGCTAATAGACAGAATATATCTCTCTTGAGAGACTAGCTGGCATGCTGCTAACGGGCATATCACATAAATTGATGTCGATGTTTTAACGATGTGAGCTGCTGGGCAAAGTGTTCCAGCAATGCGACGAAGAACACATCCAAGGTCGGCGTCAGCACTGGGAAGTTATATATATATATATATTTTTTTGCGTCTCTGAGTTTGGTCCCAAATTTGGTCCCGTGTTGCCTTTAAAGTGCACTACGATGGGCCCTGAGCCCTTATAAAGGGAACAGGGTGCTATTTGCGATGCAGTCTGAGTCTCCGTGCTCCTTCATGGCTATAGGAGTCTCTCGGGAGTCTGTCTGTAGTTGTGACCATACTTCTCCTCTTCTAATTGGGTTGTCATGGAGCAGAACACAGCAGTTTAGTTTCTATCATATGACATTTGGAACCTGATTTTATATTGCCACATATTTACATTTTAGTCATTTTAGCAGACGCTCTTATCCAGAGCGACTTACAGTTAGTGAGTGCATACATTTTTTTTCATACTGCCCACCCCCCCCGTGGGAAACGAACCCACAACCCTGGCGTTGCAAGCGCCATGCTCTACCAACTGAGCTACACGGGGCCCAGAACTCTGAATAGTTTATTCGGTTACTGTACTTCCTCATAGCTTATTGATGTACATAAAAATTAATAATAATAAGGCTGTAACACAACAAAATGTGGAAAAAGTCAAGGGGTCTGAATACTTTCTGAAGGCACTTGTCACGATCGTCGAAAGGAGTAGACCAAGGCGCAGCGTGGAATGCGAACATACTTATTTATTGAAAGTACCACACGAACAAAAACAACAAACGATACGTGAAGTCCTTGGTTACATACACAAAACCAACACGGAACAAGATCCCACAAAACACTGTGGAAAACAGGCTGCCTAAGTATGGTTCCCAATCAGAGACAACAAGCAACAGCTGACACTCGTTGCCTCTGATTGAGAACCACCCCGGCCAACATAGAAACACATGAGCTAGATAAAAAACCTAGAACACAAATACATAGAAACTACACACCCTGGCTCAACATAACAGAGTCCCAGAGCCAGGACTACACACCCTGGCTCAACATAACAGAGTCCCAGAGCCAGGACTACACCCCCTGGCTCAACATAACAGAGTCCCAGAGCCAGGACTACACACCCTGGCTCAACATAACAGAGTCCCAGAGCCAGGACTACACACCCTGGCTCAACATAACAGAGTCCCAGAGCCAGGACTACACACCCTGGCTCAACATAACAGAGTCCCAGAGCCAGGACTACACACCCTGGCTCAACATAACAGAGACCCAGAGCCAGACGACACCCCCTGGCTCACCCCCTGGCTCAACATAACAGAGTCCCAGATCGCCATGGACTACACACCCTGGACTCAACATACATGAGTCCCAGACGCCAGGACTCACACCACCCTGGCGTCAAACTAAACAGAGTCCCAGAGCCACGGACTAACACACCCTGGCTCAACATAACAGAGTCCCCAGAGCCAGGGACTACAACACCCTGGCTCAACCATAACAGAGTCCCAGAGCCAGGGACTCACACACCATGGCTCAACATAACAGAGTCCCAGTAGCCCAGGACTACCACCCTGGTCTCAACCATAAACAGAGTCCCAGAGCCAGGACTACACACCCTGGCTTCAACATAACCGAGGCCCAGAGCCAGGACTCAACACCCCATGGCTTCAACATAACATGAGTACCCCAGAGCCAGAGCTACAACACCCTGGCTCACACATCAACAGGGTGAGTCCCAGAGCCAGGACTACACACCCTGGCTCAACATAACAGAGTCCCAGAGCCAGGGCGTGACAGCACTGTAAATGTTTTTGAGGACAGGGTTTTGTTCTTTCTGGATTCAAATTAGAATGACAATCACAGAGAAAGGGACAAGGGCAGCAACTCTTATTGAATCCTGGAAGATACTGTACTTAATTATACAACTACCTTTTTTTGTCAAAGTGGAGATGCTGAAAAAAAAAATTTTTTTTGCCCTGTCAGTCCGGAACATGTAAAGAACACTCAGACAGCAGCACAGACAAAGAGAATAGCCTCTGTCCTCATGAGACTTTAATAGTTAATCTGATCCAGGGATGGACAGCTCGCTGCTCCTTGCAGGCCTGTGCGTCTACTATTGCCTGGCACTTAATTGCACACAAGTTCACACACATAGGAAGAAGATTAGCTGGGCTGTAACTGGGTCATATTTCAGCTGAGAGAGAGAGAGAGAGAGGAGAGAGAGAAGAGAGAGAGAGAGAGAGAGAGAGAGAGAGAGAGAGAGAGAGAGAGAGAGAGAGAGAGAGAGAGAGAGAGAGAGAGAGAAGAGAGAGGAGAGAGCGAAGAGACCCAGAGAGGAAGAAGAGACGAGGAGAAGAGGGGGGTGGGATGAAAGAGAGCGTGAGAGATGAGATGATAGAGAAGGTATGCGTGTGAGATTTATGTTCCCCCAGTGTACGTACGTGGACCCCCTGGGACCTGGATCAATCTTTATTAAGCCTTTATTCCTGGTGGCTCCCACCCCCCCCCCCCCCCCACCTACCCCCTCCCTGGTGGACTCCCACCCCCCCCCCCCCCCCCCCCCCCCCCCACCCCCTCCCTGGTGGCTCCACCCACCTACCCCCTCCTGGTGGCTGCCCCAGGGTCTTCCCCACCACCCTCTCACAGTTTATAGGTGGACCCCCTCATCATATTTCATCCAACACCATTTTTTAATTACAGAGGCTTGGTGTGATGCCTGTTCTCCCTCAGGTCCTCCTCCGTCTCCAGGCCGACGCCCCACTAACAATGTGATGTATGGGTCCTGTAATGGAGTATTGAACCCGAGAGCAGGGCGCCATAGATCAATGTGCTGTTGAAGACTGATGATATAGATCTGATGTTATAGATCACCTGACACACTAAACAACACCTGCTTCAATGACTTGGGATGTCAATATAATGTAGTGTACAGCGTAAGGGGTTTTCTCCACCTATGCAAAAATGTCCTTTCAGTGACCGCCATCTTTAGAGTAAGGGTGTGTGGACTTAAAGGTAGTCAATACCCAGAGTTCAATACTCTCCAAAGACAGGTCTGATTCATTTGGCCTGAGTTGGATCTCCTATCTACAGGGTGGCATTAAAGGGTAAGGAGATGAATCGTTGTCCCCCCCCCACTGGTAATGTATTCAGAGGTGGACGTTTATTGGGGTGAGTCTTGTCCTGGAGGCAGAACTGAGTGATTTCCGCTAGATGGGTCAGCTGCAAAGTCAAAATGAGCCTTTTGGTCTTCATTTAAGGTTAAGGTTAAGGTTAGGGTTAGGCATTAGGGTTAGCAGTGGGGTTAGGGTTAGGCATTAGGGTTAGCAGTGGGGTTAGGGTTAGGCATTAGGGTTAGCAGTGGGGTTAGGGTTTGGGTTAGGGTTAGGCATTAGGGTTAGCAGTGTGGTTAAGGTTAGGGTTAGGGTTAGGCATTAGGGTTAGCAGTGGGGTTAAGGTTAGGGTTAGGGTTAGGCATTAGGGTTAGCAGTGGGGTTAGGGTTAGGGTTAGCAGTGTGGTTAAGGTTTGGGTTAGGCATTAGGGTTAGCAGTGTGGTTAGGGTTAGGGTTAGGCATTAGGGTTAGCAGTGGGGTTAGGGTTAGGCATTAGGGTTAGCAGTGGGGTTAGGGTTTGGGTTAGGGTTAGGCATTAGGGTTAGCAGTGTGGTTAAGGTTAGGGTTAGGGTTAGGCATTAGGGTTAGCAGTGTGGTTAAGGTTAGGGTTAGGGTTAGGCATTAGGGTTAGCAGTGGGGTTAGGGTTAGGGTTAGCAGTGTGGTTAAGGTTTGGGTTAGGCATTAGGGTTAGCAGTGTGGTTAAGGTTAGGGTTAGACATTAGGGTTAGCAGTGTGGTTAAGGTTAGGGTTAGGGTTAGGCATTAGGGTTAGCAGTGTGGTTAGGGTTAGGTATTAGGGTTAGCAGTGTGGTTAGGGTTTGGGTTAGGGTTAGGCATTAGGGTTAGCAGTGTGGTTAAGGTTAGGGTTAGGGTTAGGCATTAGGGTTAGCAGTGTGGTTAAGGTTAGGGTTAGGCATTAGGGTTAGCAGTGGGGTTAGGGTTAGGGTTAGCAGTGTGGTTAAGGTTTGGGTTAGGCATTAGGGTTAGCAGTGTGGTTAAGGTTAGGGTTAGGGTTAGGCATTAGGGTTAGCAGTGTGGTTAAGGTTAGGGTTAGGGTTAGGCATTAGGGTTAGCAGTGGGGTTAGGGTTAGGGTTAGCAGTGTGGTTAAGGTTAGGGTTAGGCATTAGGGTTAGCAGTGGGGTTAGGGTTAGGGTTAGCAGTGTGGTTAAGGTTAGGGTTAGGCATCAGGGTTAGCAGTGTGGTTTGGGTTAGGCATTAGGGTTAGCAGTGTGGTTAAGGTTTGGGTTAGGCATTAGGGTTAGCAGTGTGGTTAAGGTTAGGGTTAGGGTTAGGCATTAGGGTTAGCAGTGTGGTTAGGGTTAGGCATTAGGGTTAGCAGTGTGGTTAGGGTTAGGCATTAGGGTTAGCAGTGTGGTTAAGCTTAGGGTTAGGGTTAGGCATTAGGGTTAGCAGTGTGGTTAGGGTTAGGGTTAGGCATTAGGGTTAGCAGTGTGGTTAGGGTTAGGCATTAGGGTTAGCAGTGTGGTTAGGGTTAGGGTTAGGCATTAGGGTTAGCAGTGTGGTTAGGGTTAGGCATTAGGGTTAGCAGTGTGGTTAGGGTTAGGCATTAGGGTTAGCAGTGTGGTTAGGGTTAGGCATTAGGGTTAGCAGTGTGGTTAGGGTTAGGCATTAAGGTTAGCAGTGTGGTTAAGGTTAGGGTTAGGGTTAGGTATTAGGGTTAGCAGTGTGGTTAAGGTTAGGGTTAGGGTTAGGCATTAGGGTTAGCAGTGTGGTTAAGCTTAGGGTTAGGGTTAGGCATTAGGGTTAGCAGTGTGGTTAGGGTTAGGCATTAAGGTTAGCAGTGTGGTTAGGGTTAGGCATTAGGGTTAGCAGTGTGGTTAGGGTTAGGCATTAGGGTTAGCAGTGTGGTTAAGGTTAGGGTTAGGGTTAGGCATTAGGGTTAGCAGTGTGGTAAGGGTTAGGCATTAAGGTTAGCAGTGTGGTTAAGGTTAGGCATTAAGGTTAGCAGTGTGGTTAGGGTTAGGCATTAAGGTTAGCAGTGTGGTTAAGGTTAGGGTTAGGCATTAGGGTTAGCAGTGTGGTTAGGGTTAGGGTTAGGCATTAAGGTTAGCAGTGTGGTTAGGGTTAGGGTTAGGGTTAGGCATTAAGGTTAGCAGTGTGGTTAGGGTTAGGGTTAAGGTTAGGCATTAAGGTTAGCAGTGTGGTTAGGGTTAGGCATTAGGGTTAGCAGTGTGGTTAGGGTTAGGCATTAGGGTTAGCAGTGTGGTTAAGGTTAGGGTTAGGTATTAAGGTTAGCAGTGTGGTTAAGGTTAGGGTTAGGGTTAGGCATTAAGGTTAGCAGTGTGGTTAGGGTTAGGCATTAAGGTTAGCAGTGTGGTTAGGGTTAGGTATTAAGGTTAGCAGTGTGGTTAGGGTTAGGCATTAAGGTTAGCAGTGTGGTTAGGGTTAGGCATTAGGGTTAGCAGTGTGGTTAGGGTTAGGCATTAAGGTTAGCAGTGTGGTTAAGGGTTAGGCATTAGGGTTAGCAGTATGGTTAAGGTTAGGGTTAAAACTTTGTGGATGTACCAGCTAGTGACCCTCCAGAACAAGATTCATCACAAACAACGTTGACCTGTAACGTCTTCACTGGTACTGAAGGTCAGAAACCGTAGTGTGTGTCATCATCATTCATCTGTATCAGCAGCACCAGTAGAGAAAACTGGAGTAAACTCTCCCACCCACAGATATCTCTCTCTGTCTCTCCACCTTGGAGTAAACTCTCCCACCCACAGATATCTCTCTCTGCCTCTCCATCTTGGAGTAAACTCTCCCACCCCACAGATATCTCTCTCTCTGTCTCTCCACCTTGGAGTAAACTCTCCGACCCACAGATATCTCTCTCTCTGTCTCTCCACCTTGGAGTAAACTCTCCCACCCACAGATATCTCTCTCTGTCTCTCCACCTTGGAGTAAACTCTCCGACCCACAGATATCTCTCTCTCTGTCTCTCCACCTTGGAGTAAACTCTCCCACCCACAGATATCTCTCTCTGTCTCTCCACCTTGGAGTAAACTCTCCCACCCACAGATATCTCTCTCTGTCTCTCCAGCTTGGAGTAAACTCTCCCACCCACAGATATCTCTCTCTGTCTCTCCAGCTTGGAGTAAACTCTCCCACCCACAGATATCTCTCTCTGTCTCTCCAGCTTGGAGTAAACTCTCCCACCCACAGATATCTCTCTCTGTCTCTCCACCTTTAATACATCTACCCTTCCACCTCTCTTTACTGCCTCTCTGCTCAGGAGATAACGGATAGATCAGCTGCTCAAGAACAGGCACACAGCTGAAAAATGTGGCAAGGAGTTAGAAGAGGAGGTGGAGAGGCAGGGTGAGGAGAGCAGAGGGGGAAGGAGTTAGAAGAGGAGGTGGAGAGGGAGGGGGAGGAGAGCAGAGGGGGAAGGAGAGAGAAGAGGAGGTGGAGAGGGAGGGGGAGGAGAGGAGAGGGGGAAGGAGAGAGAAGAGGAGGTGGAGAGGCAGGGGGGAGGAGAGGAGAGGGGGAAGGAGAGATAAGAGGAGGTGGAGAGGCAGGGGGAGGAGAGGAGAGGGGGAAGGAGAGAGAAGAGGAGGTGGAGAGGCAGGGGGAGGAGAGGAGGGGACAGGAAACAGACACAAATGAATAAGACTATCTTTAGAAAGTCTGACGACAACCTACTGATGGGAAGAGAGTTATCTGATAGACTTGGAGAGAGCTAGCTATTGGATCAAGACACTGCTTAAACCGTTCAACTAGCTCAGTTACAATATCAGCAGTCTCATCCAGAAACATTATTATTCAGGAAACAGTGTGTACACGCTACAGAAAATAAACGTCAGTTCCATCTCTGTTCTGTCAGGGAGTCTGTCAGAGACGAGCCGTCATCTGGTGATGTGATGACCAAACTATGGGGGAAAGATTCACTGACTGTAGGGAGAGGGCCGTGTCTCCATTTCAATCTGTCTGACAGTGGATGGAGCTGCCTGACAGTGGCAGAAAAACTGCCCTGTCAGTGGGATATCATATAGAGAGACATGGACCACTTTGGTTCTGTAAACAGCAAACTGTCTATCCAGAGAGAGAGAGATTGCAGGCCCTTTAAATCAAATATAATCAAATCAAATGTTATTGGTCACATACACGTGTTTAGCAGATGTTATTGCGGGTGTAGCGAAATGCTTGTGCTTCTAGCTCCGACAGTGCAGTAGTATCTAACAATTTCACAACAAATACCCAATACACACACATCTAAGTAAGGAATTATTTAAGAATATATACATATATGGACAAGTGATATCAGAGCGGCATGGACTAAAATACAGAAGAATATTATAGAATAGAATGCAGTATATACATATGAGATGAGTAGTGCAAGATATGTAAACATTATTAAAGTGACTAGTGTTCCATTTCTTAAAGTGGCCAGTGATTGTAGTCTATGTCTATAGGCAGCAGCCTGATGTGCTAGTGATGGCTGTTTAACAGTCTGATGGCCTTGAGATAGAAGCTGTTTTTCAGTCTCTCGGTCCCAGCTTTGATGAACCTTTACTGTCTCTCTCTCTCTGGATCAGAATCACACAGAAGAAAAGAGGCTTGGAGAGGAGCTGGAAGTGTTGTCCTAAAACAGGCTGAATCACTGGAGTGGTTTGTGCTGTTGGACTCTAGACAGGATCACTCAGGTGCCACTGACAACAGAGAGGAGAGGAGAGGAGAGGAGAGGAGAGGAGGAGAGGAGAGGAGAGGGTGTGGAGATAGAGAGGACCTAGGGGAGAGGAGCAGGAAGGGGAGAGGAGAGCAGAGGAGAGGAGGAGGAGAGGAGAGGAGCAGAGAGGAAGAGGAGAGGAGCTAGAGGATGAGGGAGAGGGAGAGGAGAGGAGAGGAGAGATGAGGAGGAGGAGATGAGAGGAGCGGAGAGGCGAGACGAGAGGAGAGGAGAGGAGAGGAGAGGAGAGGAGAGGAGAGTGAGAGGAGAGGAGAGGAGAGGACAGGAGAGGAGAGAGAGGAGAGGAGAGAGAGGAGAGAAGAGTGAGAGGAGAGGAGAGAGAAGAGAGGATGAGGAGTACAGAGGTCTCAGTGAGAGGAGAGGAGAGGGAGGAAAGAGAGGAGAGGAACGAGGAGGAGAGGAAGAGGCAGGAGAGGAGAGGAGACAGAGAAGGAGAGGAGAGGAAGAGAGGAGGAGAGGAGAGGAAGGAGATGAGAGGAGAGGAAGAGACATAGAAAGGAGAGGACGAGGAGATAAAGGGAGGAGAGAGATGACGAGGAAGAGAGAGAGAGGAGAGGAGAGGAGAGGAGAGGAAGGAACGAGAGGAGAGGAGACGAGAGAGACGGAGAAGGAGAGCGAGAGGAGAGGAGAGAGAGAGAGGAGAGGGAGGAGAGGAGAGGAGAGGGAGAGGAGAGGAGAGGAGAGGAGAGGAGAGGAGAGGAGACAAAGAGAGGAGAGGAGACAGAGAGCTGAGAGGAGAGGAGAGGAGAGGAGAGGAGAGGAGAGGAGAGGAGAGGAGAGGAGAGGAGAGGAGAGGAGAGGAGAGGAGAGGAGAGGAGGGGAGAAGAGAGTAAGGGAGGGGAGAGGCTGGTGTTTCCCTCACGGAGACCAATGAAAGATGAGATGAGGTGACAGTAAAGGTCTGATTTACAGAGCAGGCTCAACAGCACGCTGCTCTGCTCTCAAGACACTTACCCTCTGAGTTACAGAGCAGGCTCAATAAAACGCTGCTCTGCTCTTAAGACACTTACCCTCTGAGTTACAGAGCAGGCTCAATAACACGCTGCTCTGCTCTCAAGACACTTACCCTCTGAGTTACAGAGCAGGCTCAATAACACACTGCTCTGCTCTCAAGACACTTACCCTCTGAGTTACAGAGCAGGCTCAATAACACGTTGCTCTGCTCTCAAGACACTTACCCTCTGAGTTACAGAGCAGGCTCAATAACATGCTGCTCTGCTCTCAAGACACTTACCCCCTGATTTACGAGCAGGTAAATAAACTTTCCCTTTCTCCAGAACTTACCTCTGTTTACGAGCGGCTCAATAACACGTTGTTTGCTTAAATACACTTACCCTTGATTACGAGCGGGCTAATACACGGCTCTGCCTAAAGAATTACCCTCTATTTACAGAGCGGGCTCAATAACCGTTGCTCTGTCTAAAACCCTTACCCCCTGATTTACAGAGAGGTCAATACACTTGCTTGCTTCAAACATTTAAACCCCTGATTCAGAGCGGTCAATAAACGTTGCTTGCTCTCAAAACATTTACCCCTGATTTCAGGCGGTCAATAAACGCGCTCTGTTCAAGACACTTCCCCCTTTTTTAAGAGCGGGCTAAATAACACATTTTTTCTCTCAAGACACTTCCCCCTGTTACAGGAGGTCAAAAAACGTTGCTCTGTCTCAAGAAACTTACCCTCTGTTTACAGAGCAGGCTCAATAACAGTGCTCTGCTCCAACATTTCCCCCTTTTTTTTACAGAGCGGCTAAATAAACACCGTCTAAAGAAACTTACCCTTGATTTACAGGCGGGGCTCAATAAACGTGCTTGCTTAAGGGGCCTTCCCCCTTCTTTAAGAGCAGGCTCAATAACCCTGCTCTGCTTCAAGACACTTACCCCTGTTTTTACGAGCGGGCTAAAAACACTTTCTCTGCCCCAAGATTACCCTCTGTTTAAGAGCAGGCTCAATACACGCTCCCTTTGCTTCAAGACATTACCCTCGTTTTCAGAGCGGTCAAAACCGTGCTTTTTAAATCTCCCCTCTGTTTACAGAGCAGGCTCAAAAAACAAAACCCCGTTGGGCCCCTGCTCTCAAGAAACTTACCCCTGATTTCAGAGTAGGCTCAAAACACTTGCTTGCCCCAAAGACCTTACCTCTGATTCAGGCGGCTAAAAGCCGCGCTTGCTCCAAGACACTTTACCCTTGTTTTACAGACGGTAAATAACACGCTGCTCTGCTTCGACACTTCCCCTATTTACAAGCGGGCCCAAAAAACACCTCTCGCTCTCAAACACTTCCCCCCTGATTTCAGGAGGCTCAATAAACGTTGTTTTCTCAAACATTCCCTGATTTACAGAGCGGGCTCAAAAAGGCTTGTCTCAAACACTTACCCCCTGTTTACAGAGCGGGCCAAAAAACACGCTTTCTCAAGCCCTTTCCCCCTTTGATTTAAAGACGGCAAAACATTGGCCTGCTCTCAAAAACTTACCCCTGATTTAAAGAGCGGCCCAAATAAACACTTTTTTTGCCCAAGACATTCCCCTCTGATTTAAGGCGGCTCAAACCCGTTGCTCGCTCTAAAGAACTTACCCTCTGATTTTCAGAGCGGGGCCAAAACACGTGTTGCTCTAAGACACTTACCCTTTTTAAGGCAGGCTCAAACCGTTGCCTTTTTCCAAGACACTTACCTCTGATTTACGAGCGGGCTCAATAACCGTGCTCGTTCAAACATTCCCCTTGTTTTAAGAGCAGGTAATAACCGCGTCTGCTTCAAGACACTTACCCCTGTTTTACGAGGGCTTCAATAACATTTTGCTCGGCTCTCAAGACATTTACCCCTGATTTAAAGAGCAGGTCAATAAACTGCTTGTCCAAGCCCTTTACCCTGTTTTCGAGCAGGCCCCAAAAAAAACCCCGCTCTGCTCTCAAGCATTCCCCTGATTTACAGACGGGTCAATAACACGCGCTCTGCTCTCAAACATTTCCCCCCCTTTTCGACAGGCTAATAACCGGGGTTGCTCTCAAACACTTACCCCCTGATTTACAGGAGGCCAATAACACGGGCTCTGCTCCAAGAAAATACCCCCTTTTTACAGGCAGGTCAAAAAAACCGCTTGCTTCAAGAACTTACCTCTGATTTACGAGCGGGTAAAATAACTTTTCTTGCCTCAAGACACTTCCCCTGATTTACGAGAGGCCAATAACCCCGGCTCTGCTCCAAAGACATTCCCCCTGATTAAGAGCGGGTAATAAAGTTGCTTGTTTAAAGACATTTCCCCCGATTACAGAGCAGGCTCAATAACCCTCCCTTGCTTCAAGACATTTCCCCTATTTAAGAGCGGCTCAATAAACGTGCTTGCTCTAAGACCTTCCCCCCGATTTACAGAGCGGGTCAATAACCGTTGCTCTGCTCTCAAGACACTTCCCTTGATTACAGAGCAGGCTCAAAAACACGCGCTCTGCTCTCAAGACCTTCCCCCTGTTTTAAAAGCCCCAAAAAACACTTTCTGCCCCAAGCATTCCCCTCTATTTACAGAGCGGCTCATAAACCTGCTTGCTTCAAGACACTTACCCCCGTTTTACAGAGAGGTAAAAAACACTGTTTGCTCTCAAACACTTACCCTTGATTTACAAGCGCTCAAAAAACGGCTCTGCTTCAAAACTTACCCCCGGTTACGAAGGCTCAAAAACCCGGGCTTTCTAAAGCCCTTTACCCTCTGATTACGAGCAGGCTCAATAACACTTTTGTTGCTCTAAGACACACCCTCTGATTTACGAGCAGCTCAATAACACTGCTTGCCTAAAGATTTACCCTTGATTACAGAGCAGGCTCAAAACCGTTGTTCGCTTCAAAGCCCTTACCCCTGATTAAAGAGCAGGCTCAAAACCCCGCTCTGCTCTCAAGAACTTCCCCCCTGTTTTACGAGGGTCAAAACCTTTGTTTTGCTCTCAAGAACTTACCCCCTGATTTAAGGCAGGCTCAAAAACCGTGCTCTGTTCAGACCTTACCCCTGATTACGAGCGGGCTCAAAACACGTTGCTTTCTCAAACACTTACCCCGATTACAGAGCAGGCTCAATAACCGGCTCTGTCTCAAGAACTTACCCTCTGATTAAGAGGGAAAATACCGCTGCTCTGCCTAAAGACACTTACCCCTCTGTTTTACAGAGAGGCCTCAAAAAACCGTTGCTTGTCTCAAGATTCCCCCTTAATTTACAGAGCGGGCCAAAACCCCGCTCTGCTCAAAAGCCCTACCCATTTACAGAGGGGCCCCAAAATAACACGTTGCTGCTCTCAAACATTTAAAACCCTGATTTAAAAGGCGGTCAAAACACGTGCTCTCTCAATACATTTTAACCCCTGTTTTTACAGAGAAGGTCAAAAAAGCTTCTCCAGCATTTACCCCCTATTTACAGGCAGGCCAATAACGCTGCTTCTTCAGGAACTTACCCCTGATTTACAGAGAGGCTAAATAAACGTTGCTCTGCTCTCAAGAATTTCCCCTCTGATTTACAGAGCAGGTAATAAAATGCTCTGTCTAAAGACACTTACCCTCTGTTTACAAGAGGCTCAATAACACCTGCCTGCTCTAACATTTACCCTTTTCTGTTTTAAGGCAGGCTCAAAAAACTTTGCTTGCTCTCAAGAACTACCTCTGTTTTACAGAGAGGCTAAATAAACGCTGCTCTGCTCTCAAGAACCTTACCCTTGATTTACGAGAGGTCAAAACCGTTGCTTTCCTCAAGAACTTACCCTGTTTTACGAGCGGGCTAATAACCGTGCTCGCTCCAAGACTTACCTCTGATTTACAGAGCAGGCCATAACAGCTCTTGCTTAAAGACATTCCCCCTTTTAAAAGAGCAGGCTCATACCCTTGCTCTGCTCTCAAACATTTACCCTTTGTTTTACAGAGCAGGCTCAATAAACGCTGCTTGCTCTCAAGAACTTCCCCTTTGATTTACGAGAGGCTCAAAAACACCTCTCTGCTCTCAAGAAATTACCCCCTGATTACGAGGGGCCCTAAATAACACGCTGTCTGCTCTCAATAATTTACCCCGTTTACAGAGGGCTCAATAACCGTTGTTTGCTCTCAAAATTCCCCTGTTTTTTACGACAGGCCCATAAAACTGCTCGCCTAAAGACATTTACCCCGATTTACAGAGCGGGGCCAATAACACCGCTCCCCTTTCAAGACATTACCCTCATTTCAGAAGGCTCAATAACATTTGCTCGCCTCAAACACTTCCCCTTGATTTACAGAGCGGTCAAAACCCGCTCGCTCTCAAGAACTTACCCCGATTAAGAGCGGCTCAATAACACGTTTGTTGCTCTCAAGCCCTTTACCCCTGATTACAGACAGGAAATAACCCCTGTCGCTCTCAAGCCCTTCCCCTTGATTTACAGAGAGGCTAAATAACACTGCTCTGCTCTAAAGACACTACCCTTGATTTACAGAGCAGGCCCAATAACACTGCTTGTCAAAAACACTACCCTCTATTTACGAGCAGGCTAAATAACACCTGCTCTCTCAAGACACTTACCCTGATTTCAGGCCTAATAACCCGCTCGCTCCAAACACTTCCCCTTGTTTTACGAGCAGGCCAATAAACGCTGCTTGCTCCCCAAAAAACTTACCCTTGATTTTACAAGGCGGCTCAAAACACTGCTTGCCTTCCCGCTACCCTCGATTTAAGAGAGGCTTCAATAACCGCTGCTTGTAAAGGCCTACCCCGGATTTCAGAGCGGTAAAACACGGCCCCCGGACTTCAAGAATTATCTGATTAAGAGCAGGCCAAGAACCCAGGCTGTCCGACCACGACCTCGTTTTACCGAGAGGCTAACCCAGCTTGAAGACATCCTTGAGTACAGAGAGGGTAAAGAACGGCTTGCCAAGAAACCTTGGGAGTTACAGGAGAGGACAGGCTGTGTTGATTCCCTTTTCCCGGCACTCAATAACCCGTGTTGGGGTTGACATTAAAAGGGCTGATTTACGAGCAGGTCAATAACCGGTTGCTCTCTCAAGACACTTCCCTCTGATTTACGAGCAGGCTCAATAACACGTGGCTTGCTCTCAAGACACCCCCTATGATTCGAGCAGGCTCAATAACACTGCTCTGCTCTAAAGACACTCCCTTTTGATTCAGGCAGGTTCAATAACACGTGCTCTGCTTCAGACATTACCTTGATTCAGAGCAAGCTAATAACACGGTGCTGCTCTCAATACATTTACCCTCTGATTACAGAGCAGGCTCAATAACGCTGCTCTGTCTCAACCATTACCCCTATTTACAGAGCAGGCTCAATAACACGTTGCTCTGCCCCAATACACTTACCCCTGTTTTACAGAGCAGGCTCAATAACACGCTGCTTGCTCTCAAGACACTTTTACCCTCTGATTTACAGAGCAGGCTCAATAACACGTGCTCTGCTCTCAAGACCTTACCCCCTGATTTACAGAGCAGGCTCAATAACACACTGCTCTGCTCTCAAGACACTTACCCTCTGATTTACAGAGCAGGCTCAATAATACGCTGCTCTGCTCTCAAGACACTTACCCTCTGATTTACAGAGCAGGCTCAATAACACACTGCTCTGCTCTCAAGACACTTACCCTCTGATTTACAGAGCAGGCTCAATAACACGCTGCTCTGCTCTCAAGACACTTACCCTCTGATTTACAGAGCAGGCTCAATAACACGTTGCTCTGCTCTCAAGACACTTACCCCCTGATTTACAGAGCAGGCTCAATAACACGCTGCTCTGCTCTCAAGACACTTACCCTCTGATTTACAGAGCAGGCTCAATAACACGCTGCTCTGCTCTCAAGACACTTACCCCCTGATTTACAGAGCAGGCTCAATAACACGCTGCTCTGCTCTCAAGACACTTACCCCCTGATTTACAGAGCAGGCTCAATAACACGCTGCTCTGCTCTCAAGACCACTTACCCCCTGATTTACAGAGCAGGCTCAATAACACTGCTGCTCTGCTCTCAAGACACTTACCCCTGATTACCCTCATACACTTGCTCTGCTCTCGACACGTACCCCTCTGATTTACAGAGCAGGCTCAATAACACTTTGCTCTGCTCTCAAGACACTTACCCTCTGATTTACAGAGCAGGCTCAATAACACGCTGCTCTGCTCTCAAGACACTTACCCTCTGATTTACAGAGCAGGCTCAATAACACGCTGCTCTGCTCTCAAGACACTTACCCTATGATTTACGATGGGGAGTCGCTTCATTTAATCTTTGATAGATTTTTAACGGGGTCACACGATGAAGAGCTATATTTTATCACAAGGCAGGGAGCTTTTCAGACAGTGAAGAAATTACACATGAACAAAAAAAATGTTTGGCTACATTGATAAGATCTTAAAGGAACTTTAAGTAAGTATTTATGGTTTGGTATACGTCACTGTTTTGCACCTTGCCCTTATTAATGACAGTGGGTTCAATTGTTGTGCCTCATAATTACACATAGTGTATTGATCTTCTCCTACTCCTTGTATGTTAATAATGCTGTGTCCAAATGGCACCCTATCCCCTATAGCGTGCACTACTTTTGACCAGGCCCCATAGTGCACTATGTAGGGAATTGGGTGCCATTTCAGACAAAGCCAGTGCCCATTAGTAGTAGTCTAATGTCTGTTCTACCTGTCTGACTGCCTATCTGTCTGTTTTGTCTAACTGTCTGTCTGCCTGTTTTGTGTGTCTGCCTGTCTGTTGTTCTGTCTGTCTGTCTGCCTGTCTCTCTGCCTGTCTGTCTGCCTGTCTGCCTGTCGTTCTGCCTTTCTTTCTATCTGTCTTTCTACCTGTCTGTCCGTCTATCCGTCTGTCCGTCTGTCTGCCTGTCTGTCTGCCTGTCTGTCAATCTGTTTGTCTGCCTGCCTGCCTGTCTGTCTGTCTGTCTGTCTGTCTGTCTGTCTGTCTGTCTGTCTGTCTGTCTGTCTGTCTGTCTGTCGTCTGTCTGTCTGTCTGTCTGTCTGTCTGTCTGTATGTCTGTCTGCTGTCTGTCTGTCTGTCTGTCTGTCTGTCTGTCTGTCTGTATGGTGTCTGTCCTGTCTGTCTGCCTTTCCTGTGGTGTCGGTGTGTCTGTCTGTCTGTCTGTCTGTCCTGTCTGTCTGTCTGTCTGGCTGTCTGTCTGTCTGGTCCTGTCCTGCCCTGTCTGACTGTCTGTCCCTGGTCCTGGTCTGTCGGCATGTCTGCCTGCTCCGTCTGTCTGCCGGTCTGCTGTCATGTCTGCTGGTCCTAGTCCTGTCTGTCCTGGTTCTGTTCTGGTCTGTCTGTCTGTCCTGTCTGTCTGGCTGTCCTTCTGCCCTGTCGCTCTGTCTGTCGGTGTCTGTCTGGTCTGGCCTGCCTGCCTGTCTGCCTGCCCCTGCCTGTCTGTCTGTCCTGTCTGTCTGTTCTGCCTGTCTCTCTGTCCTTGTCTTGTTCTGGTCCTGCCCTGTCTGCGCTTGTCTGTCCGGTCTGCCTTTCTCTCCTCTGTCTGTCTGTTCTGCCTGCCGGCCTGTCTGTCCTGTCTGTCTGTCCGGTCTGTCTTGTCTGTGCCGCCCTGTCCCGTCCTCTCTCTCTCCCCCCCTCCCTGGACCTTCATTCTCTATGCTACATTACATGACATTAAGCACATAATCAATCTGTTTAACTTTCGACAACCCTCAGTGTCCCTGAAGACTGATATTAATTACTTCCCATAACCGCTCAAACAGATAGATAGAGAGAACAGAACAGAGGGGGTTCAGAACCATACAGATAGACAGAGAGAACAGAACAGAGGGGGTTCAGAACCATACAGATAGATAGAGAGAACAGAACAGAGGGGGTTCAGAACCATACAGATAGATAGAGAGAACAGAACAGAGAGGGTTCAGAAACATACAGATAGATAGAGAGAACAGAACAGAGGGGGCTCAGAACCATACAGATAGATAGAGAGAACAGAACAGAGGGGGTTCAGAACCATACAGATAGACAGAGAGAACAGAACAGAGGGGGTTCAGAACCATTCAGATAGATAGAGAGAACAGAACAGAGGGGGTTCAGAACCATACAGATAGATAGAGAGAACAGAACAGAGGGGGTTCAGAACCATACAGATAGATAGAGAGAACAGAACAGAGGGGGTTCAGAACCATACAGATAGATAGAGAGAACAGAACAGAGGGGGTTCAGAACCATACAGATAGACAGAGAGAACAGAACAGAGGGGGTTCAGAACCATACAGATAGAGAGAACAGAACAGAGTGGGTTCAGAACCATACAGATAGATAGAGAGAACAGAACAGAGGGGGTTCAGAACCATACAGATAGACAGAGAGAACAGAACAGAGGGGGTTCAGAACCATACAGATATATAGAGAGAACAGAACAGAGGGGGTTCAGAACCATACAGATAGACAGAGAGAACAGAATATAGGGGGTTCAGAACCATACAGATAGATAGAGAGAACAGAACAGAGGGGGTTCAGAACCATACAGATAGATAGAGAGAACAGAGGGGGTTCAGAACCATACAGATAGACAGAGAGAACAGAACAGAGGGGGTTCAGAACCATACAGATAGATAGAGAGAACAGAACAGAAGGGGTTCAGAACCACCCACTCTTCAGTCCTCCAGGTCCATCTCGGCAAGCGGTACCGGAGTGCCAAGTCTGTGTCCAAAATGCACCTGAACAGCTTCTACGCCCCAAGCCATTAGACTGCTGATCAGGTCATCAAATGGCTTCCTGGACTATTTACTATTTACATTAACACCCTTTATTGTCTATTTATCTTAATGGTTACCCACACACTCCAACACACACACACACACACACATATACACACACACACACACACACACACACACACACACACACACACACACACACAAACACACACACCACACACACACACACACACACACACACTACGCTGCTGCTACTCTGTTTATTATCTATCCTGAGTGACTAGTCACTTTTACCCCTGCATACATGTACATATTACCTCAACTACCAACACTGCTGCTACTCTGTTTATTATCTATCCTGATTGACTAGTCACTTTTACCCCTGCCTACATGTACATATTACCTCAACTACCTGGTACCCCTGCATATTGACTCAGTACTGGTACTCCGTGTATATAGTCTCATTACTACCTGGTAACCCTGCACATTGACTCAGTACTGCTACTCCTTGTATATAGTCTCATTACTACCTGGTACCCCTGCACATTGACTCAGTACTGGTACTCCTTGTATATAGTCTCATCACTACCTGGGTACCCCCCTGCTACATTGACTCAGTATCTGCTCCTCCTGTATATAGTATCAGTACTACCTGGTACCCCTGCCACATTGACTCAGTACTGCTACTCCTTGTATATAGTACTCATTACACTACCTGGTAGACACTGCCACATTGGACTCAGTACTGCTACTCCGTTTATATTAGTCTCATTACTACCCTGGTACCCCTGCACATGGACTCAGTATGGTACTCCTTGTAATATTTTATACCTGGAACCCCTGACTTTGCCCCCAGTATGCACTCCTTTTTATAAGTTCTTACTCCCTGGTCCCCTGACATTGATCATACTGGTACCCTTTGTAATAGTCAATTACTTGGTACCCCTGACATTGATTCAGAGGGTCTCCTTGTCTGTAATATCTCTTTACTACATGGACCCCTGCACATTGATTCAGTACTGGTACCCTTTATGTATATAGTCTCTTACTACCTGGACCCCCTGCCTTGTCAGTACGCTCCTCCTTGATAAGTCTTTTTACTACCTGGCCCCACTTGACTCAGTACGCTACCCTTGTATATGTCTCATTACCCCCTGTACCCCCACTTTGATCGTCTGCCCTCCTTGTTATAGTTCATTACACCGGTTTACCCCGCCTTTACTCAGAAACTGGTACTCCGGGTATTGCTCTTTAAACCCTGGTACCCCTGCACAGGCCCAGATGCTCCCCTTGTATAAGTTCATTACTACCTGGAAAACCTGCACTTAAAATCAGTACAGTACCCCCTTGTACTGTATTAGTCTCAAACTACCTGGTACCCCTGAAAATTGATCAGTACGGCTCCTTGTATATAGTTCATTAAAACTGGTACCCCTCCCCAAATTGACTATACTGCCCCCCTTGTATTAGTCCATTACTACCGGGGGTACCCCGCACTTTGACTCAGTTTCCCTTGTATATAGTCATTACTACTGGAACCCTGCCATTACCGTACTGTACCCCGTGATAGCCCCTTTACCGGTACCCCGCACAGACCATACGGGTCCCCTTGTTTATGTCTCATTACTAGGGAAACCCCTGCACATTGATCAACTGTCTCCTGTATATAGTCTTTTTACTACCTGGTACCCCTCACTTTGACTCAGTACGGTACTCCGAAATTAGTTAATTACATGGAAACCCCTGCACATGATTCAGTAGGGGCTCCTTAGATATCTCATTACTCTGGTACCCCTCACTTGCCAGTACGGACCTTTTGTAATATCTCTTCTACCGGGTCCCCCCTGCACATGACTCAGTATGCCCCTCCTTGTTATATTCTTAACCCCTGGACCCTGCACTTTGCTCAGTATGCTCCCCTTTTTAATAGCCCATTACCCCTGGAAACCCGCACTTTGATCAGTATGTCCTCCTTTGGATATAGCCCCATTACTCCCGGGTCCCCCTGCAATTACTCAGTACGGGCCCTGTTTGTTATAGTTCATTACTACCTGGCCCCCCTGCACATGTGTACTGCCCCCTCCTTGTATAGTCTCATTAACGGGTTTACCCCTGAACATTGAATCAGTACTGCTCCTTGTATTAAATTTCTCAAACACCGGTACCCCTCCCCAATTGACCGTACTGTCTCCGAAAAGTCTATTAAAAACCTGGTCCCCCTCAAGGGGGACTCAGTACTGCCCCCTCCTTGTATATGTCTCATTACTACCGGGTACCCCGCCTTACTCAGTACTGTCCCCCTTGTTTTAAGTTCTTACTACCTGGTACCCTGCAATTGACCCAGATGGCTCCTTGTTATGTTCATTACACCTGTACCCCTGCACTTGACTCAGTATGCTCCCCTGTATATGTTATACTACCGGGTCCCCTGCCTTGCTCGTACGTCTCCTTTATAGTCATTACTAACCGAAAAACCCTGCCTTTGACCGTACTGTCTCTTTGTATATAGTCTTTTAACCCCCCTGGACCCCTCACAGTGATCAGTACTGTCCCCTTTATAAGCCCCTTTACTACCTGGTCCCCCCTGCACATTGACTAGTACTGGATTTCCTTTGTATATGTTCATTCTACCGGGTACCCCTGAAATGCTCAGACTGTACTCCTTGTAATACTCTTTACTACCTAAAAGCCGTGACTCAGTACTGTCCCTTGTATAAGTCTAATTTACTGGTCCCCCTTAACGCTAACCAGAAAGCCAACCCTGGCCCCCCCTCAAAAACCGTACGCTCCTCGGAATACCATTACCCCGGACCCGCACAACCAGGCCCCTGAAAGTCCAACCGGACCCGAAATTTTCCAATGCTCCCCGGGAAAAAAGAAAATGGTATGAAGAACAGAACCCGGGAAACCATACTACGGGTACCCGCAAGGGGACCAGAGGGCCCCTCCTTGTTTAAGCTCAACTACCGGTACCCCTCCTTACCAAAGACCCTTCGAATAGTTCCAAACCGGTCCCGGGCACTTTGATCGCGCTCCCCGATTAGCCAAAAAAAAGGGGACCCCCGCCGCTCAGTATGTCCCCCCCAAAATAATTCAATACCGGCCCCGCCGCCCCAAAGGCTCCCCTTGAAGCCAACCCCCCGGTACCCCGAAATTGATCAGCTGGTATTGGGTTTTGTCCAACTCCGGTACCCCCGACAAAGAGACCCTTGAAAGCTAACACTGGACCCCGACAACTTAGTAGGTACCCCTTGGGAATAGCTATACTCTGGTCCCCAAAAGGCCGTTTTACCCATAAACCCCAACACCGGCCCGCAAACTCGAGGGTCTCCAAAAGCTCAACTACCTGGACCCCGAAACTTTGATCGTATTGTATCTTGGGTTATAGTCCATTACTACCTGGTACCCCGGCAATTGACCGTACTGTTCTCTGATTAGTCTCTTACTACCTGGTACCCCTGACTTGATCGTATGGTATCCTTGTTTTAAAACCTCATTACTACGGTCCCCCTGACTTTGTCTACTGGTACCCTTTTAATTTTAACCTCTTAAATACCTGGTACCCCCACATTGCCCATACTGGGGCCCCTTTGTATATGTCTCTTTAAAACCTGGCCCCCTGCACTTGATCGACTGTCCCCTTGTATTAGTCTCATTCTACCTGGCCCCCCGCACTTGCCCAGTAGCTCCTCCTTTAATAGTTCTTTACTACCGGTACCCTGCACATTGACCTTGGTACCCCTTTATATATTCATTCTACCTGGTACCCCCCCCAAACTGATCAGTATTTGTACCCCCTTGTAATAGTCCTTTCTACCGGTACCCCTGCACTTTGACCAGTACTGGTACTCCTTTGTTTTTAAGTCTCAACTACCGGGACCCCTGCACATTGACTCAGTATGGATCCGTATAAAAACCCATTACTCCCTGGTACCCCTTCACTTTTGACTCGTATGGTACCTTGATTAACCTCATACTACCGGGTACCCCTGCCATTGACTCAGTATTTTCCCTTTAATAGTCTCATTAAACCCGGGCCCCCCTCCATTGACTCAGTATGGTACCCCTTTGTATAAGTCTCTTTACTATGGTACCCCGACATGACTCAGTCTGACTCCTTGTATATAGTTCTTTTATACTGGTACCCCGCACTTTGACTCAGTACTGCTCCCCCTTTATATAGTCTCATTACTACCTGGTACCCTGCACATTGACTCGCGGGTACCCCGTGTATAAGTCTCATTACCCTGGTCCCCCTGCACAGGGGACTCAGTATGCCCCTCCTTGTAAAAGCTCTTACACCTGGTACCCCTGAAAATTGACCGTACTGGTACCCTTGTACTGTATATAGTCTCAACTCCCTGGACCCCTCACTTGATAGTACCTTTTCCCCTTTGATATAGTTATTAAAACCTGGTACCCCTGCACATTGTCAGTACTTCTCCTCCTTGTATATTTTCCCAATTACTACCTTACCCCGCCATTGATCGTACGGTATCTTTGTATATAGTCTTTTATCCGGTACCCCTGCACAGATCGGGACGGAACCTTGTATATAGTTCTTTACCGGCCCTGAATTTGACTCATTTGGTATTTTTGTAATGTCTCATACACCGGTATCCTGCACATTGCTCGAAAGGTATCCTTGTAATAACCTCAACTACCTGGTACCCCCCCCCATTGATCAGTACTGGTACTCCTTTATATAGCTCATTACACCGGTACCCCTGCACATTACCAGTCTGGTCCCCTTGTATTAGTCTATTCTACCGGGGGCCCCCCCCCTGCACAGGCTCGAATGCCTACCCCTTTGTATATACCCTCTTTCTACCTGGTCCCCCTCACATGACCAGTTGGGATCCTTGATATGTACCCTTCTCCCCTGGTACCCCCGCACATGCTCAGTACTGGTACCCCCTTGTATATAGTCTCATTACACCGGGGCCCCAACTCCACATTAAATCCGTCTGGTACTCCTTGTAATAGTCTCTTTACTACCGGTCCCCCTCCCAAATTGTCAGTATGTCCTCCGATATGGCCTCATTACTCCCTTTTGTACCCGCACTTGACTCAGTACGCTACTCCTGTATATAGCCTCTTACTACCTGGTTACCCTGCCCATATCAGTATGTACCCCTTTTTAAGTCTAAATATTACCGGGTCCCCCGCAATTGACTCATCTGGTACCCCTTGTATATAGTTCATTATACCTGGTACCCCCCCAATTGACCAGTACGCTCCTTTTTGGTATAGTCTCATTTATGGTACCCCTGCACTGACTCTACGACTCCTTTATAAGTTCATTCTACCGGGACCCCCTGCACATTGACTCAGTACTCTACTCCTTTATTGTTTTACTCCTTAACCCGCACAGATCCTACTTTTCCCGGTATATGTTTTATACCTGGTACCCCTGCACATGACTAGTCTGCCCCTCCTTGTATTATCTCTTTACACTGGTACCCCCCTTTACCAGTACTGGTACTCCTTGTATATTGTCTATTACCCCGGGTACCCCGACATGACTCATTTGCTCCTCCTTTGTATATGTCTCTTTACTCGGTACCCCTGAACATTGACCCATACTGGTACCCGTATGTATTAGTTCATTATACCGGGTCCCCCCTCACATTGATCGTATGCTCCCCCTTTGTAATAGCTCATTACACGTGGCCCCTCCCAATGACTCAGACTGATACCCTTGAATGTCCATTACTACCTGGTACCCCTCCATTGACTCAGTATGCTCCCCCTTTGTAATAGCTCATTACACCTGGCCCCCGGGCCCCCCCTGCACATTGATCAGTAGCTCCCCTTTGATATAGTCTCTTACTCCCTGGACCCCTGCACAGGACTCATACTCTCCTTGTATATAGTCCATTCTCCCCTGGTCCCCCCCCTGACTTTGCTCAGTAGGACTCCTTGAAATTAGTTCTTTAATACGGGTCCCCCTGCCAGTGATCAGTCTGCTCCCCTTTTATATAGTTCCCCCATTACTCCCCGGTACCCCTGCACTTTGACCAGTATGGTCTCCTTTACTGTATATATCTCATTACCCGGGTACCCCCTCCCAAAGACTCGTACTGCTCCCCCTTGTATTAGTTCCTATACCGGGCCCCCCCCTGCCATTGACTCGTATGCTACTCCTTGTATATGTCTCATTACTACCTGGTACCCCTGCACATGTCAGTACTGCTCCTCTTGTATAAGTCCATTACTACCTGGTACCCTGCACTTTGACCAGTACTGTACCCCTTGTAAATCCATTACACCTGGAACCCCCGCACTTTGACTCATTTATGGATCCGGTTAAGTCCATAATCCCTGGTCCCCCTGACGGGACTCAGTCTCTTTCCCTTTGTTTATAGTCTCTTTACTACTGGACCCCTGCCCATTGATCAGTACTGGTACCCCTTTTATATAGTTCATTTACCTGGACCCCCTCCCAATGACTTATGCTACTTTTGTAATAGTTTTTTTTTATACCTGGTCCCCCTGCACATTGATCAGTCTGGACCCCTTGTAAAAAACCTTTACTACCTGGTACCCGCCCATGACTCGTATGGTACTCCTTAATAATCTCATTACTATGATTACCCCTGCACATTGATCAGTCTGCTATCCTTTATATAGTTCATTATCCCCTGGTCCCCCCTGCACATGACCAGTTGGTACTCCTTGTAAGTCATATTCCCCTGGTACCCTCCCCCCTTTGACTCGTATGGTACTCCTTATATAGTCTCATTACACCTGGTACCCGCACATTGACCCCGTACTGCCCCTCCTTGTATATAACCTCTTACTACCTGGTCCCCCTGCACATTACTCAGATGGTATCCTTTTTATAGTCTCATTACAACCTGGTCCCCCTGCCCATTGACTCATACTGGTACCCTTGTATATAGTTCTTTTATACGGGTACCCGCCCATGGACCGTATGGTATCCGGATATAGTCTCATTATAGGACCCCTGCCCATTGACTATGCTCCCCCTTTATATAGTCTCTTACTACCTGGTCCCCCCTGAAATTTGCTCAGACTGCTATCCTTGTTATAGTCATTACTACCTGGTACCCCTGCACATTGACTGTACTGCTCCCCCTTTTTATATAGTTCATTACTACCGGGTCCCCCCGCCCATTGACCAGTACTGCTCCCCCTTTTGTATTTAGTTCTACTCCCCGGGTACCCCTGCACTTGACTCGTACTGCTACCCTTGTTTTAGTCTCATTACACCTGGAACCCCTGACATTACTCAGTACGTACCCCTTTGAAATTAGCCATTATTCCCCTGGAACCCTTACATGATCGTATGCCCCCTTTTATATCTATTATACCTGGAAACCCCCCCCCCATTGACTCAGTACTGCCCCCTCCTTGTTATATCTTTACTCCCTGGTACCCCCACTTTGACTCAGTACGCTACCCCTTGAAATTAGTCTCATTATCCCCTGGAAAACCCTTAATGACTCGCTAGTACTCCTTGTATATAGTCTCTTACTCGGGGAAACCCCCCCACATTGCTCGGGACTGCCCTCCTTGTAATCCCTCTTTAACCCCGGGTCCCCCCCTGCACATTTACTCAGTACGGGTTTATCCTTGTTTAGTTCTTTAAAAACCGGGCCCCCCTGAAATTTTGACCAGTACTGGTACCCCGTATTAGTCTCATATCCCTGGAACCCCTCCCCTTGACTCGAGGTACCCGTGTATATACTATTACCCCGGGTACCCCGCCCTTTGACTCAGTACTGTTTCCCCCCTTGGTTTTAAAGTCTCATTACATGTACCCCCGAAATTTGATCAGTATGCTATCCTTGTAATAGTTCTTTATACTGGTACCCGACATTGACTCGTAGCTCCTCCTTTAATAGCTATTATACCGGACCCCCCCTCCCATTGACTCAGTACTGCTCCCTTGTTAAGTCTCAACTACCTTGGTACCCCCCGACATTGACTAGTACTGCTACCCTTTGGATATAGTTATTCTCCCTGGAAAACCCCTTCACATGACTAGTATAGTACCCCCTTGTATATAGTCTCATTACTACCGGTCCCCCTGACTTACTCAGACTGCACTCCTTGTATTGCTCATACTCCCTGGTCCCCCGCCATTGACTCAGTACTGCTCCTCCTTGTAATAGTTTATTACTCCCTGGTACCCCCCCTGCCCTTTGACTCAGTACTGTCCCCCTTGATATAGTTCATCTACCTGGTACCCCCGACTTGTCAGTCTCCCCAAACTCCTTGAATATTCATTACTACCTGGAAACCCCTTACATTGACCGTACTGCTACCCCTTGTATAATCCATTTACCCCCTGGTACCCCGCACTTTGACTCAGACTGCCCTCCTTTTAAGTCTCATTATACCGGTTTACCCCTGCAAATTGACTCGTACTGTACCCTTGTATATAGTCTTTTACTACCTGGAACCCTTCACTTTTGACTCAGATATACTCCTTGATATAGTCTCATTACCCCCGGGCCCCCCGCCCTTGGATCAGTATGCCCTCTTGATATGTCTTTTACTATCTGGTACCCTGCACATGACTCAGTACTCCCTCCTGTATATAGTCTCATACCCCTGGTACCCCCTGACTTTGATCATTTGGTACTCCTTGTAATAGTCTCATTACTATCTGGTCCCCCCTGCACATTGATCATACGGGTCCCCTTGAAAGTTCATTATCCCTGGTACCCCTGCCCTTTGCCCAGACAACCCGTTGTTTAAAGTCTCATTACTACCTGGACCCCTGCACTTTGACTCAGACCCTATCCTTGTATATAGTCTCATTACTCCTGGTCCCCCGCCCACATCGTACGGGTACTCCTTGTATAAGCCTCTTTAAAACTACCTGGACCCCTGCCCATTGACCAGTACTGGTGCTCCTTGTTAAGTATTATTTAAGGGGTCCCCCCTGCCCTTTGAATAGTATAATCCTTGAAATTCATTACCTGGACCCCTCACTTGACTAGTATCACCCCTTGTTAAGTTCATACTACTGGAAACCCCTGCCCTTGATTTCGTATGGTACTCCTTGTATATACCCTATTACTACCGGGTCCCCCTGCCCTTTGATCATTTAATGGAAAACTCCTTGATATAGCCATTAAACGGTAACCCTCCCATTGATCATCTGGTACTCCTTGTATATGCCCTTTTACTACCGGTACCCTTGCACATTGCTCAGTACTGGATCCTTGATAAAACCCTATTACTACCGGTACCCCCCACATTGAACCCAGTATGTACTTTTTGTTATTACCCCTTTAATCCCTGGCCCCCCCCTGCACTTTTGCTCGTATGCTACCCCTGTAATATCTCTTTACTACCTGTACCCCTGCAATTGACTCAACGCTACTCCTTGTATTAGTCCATTTACCTGGTCCCCCTAATTGACTCAGTACTGCTCCTCCTTTTTATAACCTCTTACACCTGGTCCCCCTCCCCATTGATGAGGTCTTCCGTTTGTCATTACTACTGGTCCCCCCTGCCATGCCCAGATGTCCCCTTGTTTTATATTCTTTACTACCTGGTACCCCTGCACATTGACTCAGTACTGGTACTCCTTGTATATAGCCTCATTATTGTTTATTGTGTTAATATTTCCTTTTTTATTTAGCAAATATTTGCCTTACTTATTAACTCTGCGCTGTTGGTAATGGGCTCGTCAGTCAGCATTTCACTGTGAAGTCTACACCTGTTGTATTCAGCCCATATTATGACCAATAACATTTGATTTGATTTTTGATCTCCCTTCAGCAGCCCCTCGGCAGACTAAAACCGATGGGTAACAGGGCTTTCAGTTGATTTTTGATCTCCCTTCAGCATCCCCTCGGCAGACTAAAACCGATGGGTAACAGGGCTTTCAGTTGATTTTTGATCTCCCTTCAGCAGCCCCTCGGCAGACTAAAACCGATGGGTAACAGGGCTTTCAGTTGCACGGCTCTGTTGCTGTAGAACACTCTTCCAGACACTGTCAGGGCTGCAGACTCTCTGCCCTTCACAGTCAAGGACATTTACATTTTAGTCATTTTAGCAGACTCTCTTTTTCCTTTATTTTTTTCATACTGGCCCCCCGTGGGAAACGAACCCACAACCCTGGCGTTGCAAACGCCATGCTCTACCAACTGAGCTACAAGGACATATGTTAATTCTGTTTTCCTGTCCACTGAATCTGATGACACCAGTAGCCCTCCACAGCTGTGATTGTTGTCTGCACACAATGTTGTGTTTTTGGATTGTTTTTATTATTATTATATGTACTATTTATTACTTTCGTCAGCGCCTTGAGTGTGAGAAAAGCACTTTAAATTAAATGAATTATTATTAGTATTATTATTGCTGTTATTATTATTATTATTAGTATTATACAGATTGATTAGAGAGTTACACAAGGAGTTCAGTTCAGAGCTAAGCATTATGTCGTAGCCAACATTCACGGGCTGAAAGGCAGTGACCCTTTTTAAATGCAGAGAACACGGTCACAATTCATGCAGATCATTCAAGTGAATGCACTGCCCCCAGTTTGTAGAGAGCGCATCAGCTTGCCACAGAAAGTTTTGAAGCAGCCAGATGTGTTTGAAGTCTGAGTCAATACAATGTTGATCCCTCCCAAAACATCTGCTGTGTTCTGACGTCATCACAGAGGCAGAGAGGGAAGGGAAGGGAATGTGTGTCTCCCTCTCCCTCTCCCTCTCCCTCTCCCTCTCCCTCTCCCTCTCCCTTCTCTCCCTCTCCCTCTCCCTCTCCCTCTCCCTCTCCCTCTCCCTCTCCCTCTGGGAGTCTGTTTGGGTTCATTCTCTGAGATGATCCTCAGAGTTAATCCAGTTAATGTAATCCTTTTATCCTGCAATCACACCTCAACAGCTTCATTTGTTTCTCCACAGAGATACAGAGAGAGAAATCACATTTCTCTCACCCCTGTCCTCTTAGGTAAGGAATTTGAGGTGAGGTGAGGTGATACGAGGTGGGGAGCGTGATCGTGAAATGTGTTCCACTTCAACGGTACCTCCGGGAGAGAAGAAGCGTCTCTCTAAAATGAGTTTTCAAATTGATATGTCAGTTAATTGTTCTACGCTCTCTCTGTTCCTTCTCTTTAGATTGACACCTGAGGACATCCCAGACAGCCCTTTGCGGGACAAAGTGACTCGATTTAAAAATAAGTGACAACTGAGTGTTTCTCTACTCTCTTGTTTTTATTGACTTTGATTTAATTAAGGGAGACCAGTTGAGACCAAAGTCTCATTTCCAATGGTGCCCTGAGGACATAAAAAAAAAACTACAAGATACAATAACAAGTATATTACATTAGAACATCACAGGAATCATAAACTAATGATTAAAGTCAATCAAAACAATTGCACACCTCATTTATCATCAGGGTTTTACACTGCCCTAGTGGCTACCAGGCAATCCAAATGTAATGAATTTTTGTAAGTGATTCCAAAGAATGTGGAGCATTAAAACTGAAAGCGGATTTACCTACTTCGGTCGAGACCCCGGGGAACCTCAAGGGTTAACCAACCTTGTGAACGGGGTTTGGTATCTCATGTTTTTATACTTTAACAACAGAGTTAGGTAAGTCAGAAGCTTGTGTAGTAGAGCTTTGTTAACAGAAAGGGAATAGTGAAGTGATCTAGAGGACTTTAATGAGGACCAGACAACCTTTTGATACAGGATGCAGTGGTGAGTCTTAAAACTGTCACCTGTGATAAAAACGAATGGCGCTATGGTAGATGGCATCCACAGGTGTAAAAGTAGTGGCTGCTGCATTCTGGTAAATGGAGTCACCATAGTCGAGAACTGGCAGGAAAGTTGACTGTACAATCTGCTTCCTGCTGTTTAGGGAGAGGTCAGATCTCTGAGGTAGAGTATTTTATGATGAAGCTGTAGACCACACTGTTTACCAAGAGAGTTTTCATCTATATTTTTCATAGCCGTCTATTTGCCACCACAAACCAATGCTGGCATGAAGATTGCACTGAATGAGCTCTATAAGGCCATAAGTGAACAGGAAAGCGCTCCTAGTGGTGTTTCTTGTAGTTGGCCACAAGGTTTGCACACATCTCAGGAGGGATTTTGTCCCACTCCTCTTTGCAGATCTTCTCCAAGTCATTAAGGTTTCGAGGCTGACGTTTGGCAACTCAAACCTTCAGCTCCCTCCACAGATTTTCTATGGGATTAAGGTCTGGAGACTGGCTAGGCCACTCCAGGACCTTAATGTGCTTCTTCTTGAGCCACTCCTTTGTTGCCTTGGCTGTGTGTTTTGGGTCGTTGTCATGCTGGAATACCCATCCACGACCCATTTTCAATGCCCTGGCTGAGGGAAGGAGGTTCTCACCCAAGATTTGACGGTACATGGCCCCGTCCATCGTCCCTTTGATGTGGTGAAGTTGTCCTGTCCCCTTAGCAGAAAAACACCCCCAAAGCATAATGTTTCCTCCTCCATGTTTGACGGTGGGGATGGTGTTCTTGGGGTCATAGGCAGCATTCCTCCTCCTCCGAACAAGGCGAGTTGAGTTGATGCCAAAGACCTCGATTTTGGTCTCATCTGACCACAACACTTTCACCCAGTTCTCCTCTGAATCATTCAGATGTTCTGGGCTGATTCCTCACCGTTCTCATGATCATTGCAACTCCACGAGATCTTGCATGGAGCCCCAGGCCGAGGGAGATTGACAGTTATTTTGTGTTTCTTCCATTTGCAAATAATCGCACCAACTGTTGTCACCTTCTCACCAAGCTGCTTGGCGATGGTCTTGTAGCCCATTCCAGCCTTGTGTAGGTCTACAATCTTGTCCCTGACATCCTTGGAGAGCTCTTTGGTCTTGGCCATGGTGGAGAGTTTGGAATCTGATTGATTGATTATTTCTGTGGACAGGTGTCTTTTATACAGGTAACAAGCTGAGATTAGGAGCACTCCCTTTAAGAGTGTGCTCCTAATCTCAGCTCGTTACCTGTATAAAAGACACCTGGGAGCCAGAAATCTTTCTGATTGAGAGGGGGTCAAATACTTATTTCCCTCATTAAAATGCAAATCAATTTATAACATTTTTGACATGCGTTTTTCTGGATTTTTGTTGTTGTTATTCTGTCTCTCACTGTTAAAATAAAACTACCATTAAAATGTATAGACGGATCATTTCTTTGTCAGTGGGCAAACGTACAAAATCAGCAGGGGATCAAATACTTTTTCCCCTCACTGTATATCAGATTTACATCCTTTACCTTGGGTAGAAAATATCAAGGAGGAAGACAATGTTTTCCTAAAGATAGGAATGTGATTTTAGCTTTCTAACAAAATCATAGTGATGATAATACTTTTGCCTCGTAACTAGCCACGCCCGAGGGAGCTCAGAGAGCGTGTCAGTATGACGGAAACGCCCCTCTTTACCAGAGTGCATAAAAGATTGAGATAAGAATTATCAGATCAGACTAGACAGACCTCAAGCTGCAGCTTTTGTCCATATTGGTCCCCGACCCTGAAAATCAACACGAGGTGAAGACGACAAAGTTGCCTCCACTAACAATCAACGTTCCGGCTGAGTAGCTGTTTACATTTACATTTTAGTCATTTAGCAGACGCTCTTATCCAGAGCGACTTACAGTTAGTGCATACATTATTTTTTTTATCGAACCCACAACCCTGGCGTTGCAAACGCCATGCTCTACCAACTGAGCTACATCCCCTGCCGGCCATTCCCTCCCCTACCCTGGACGACGCTGGGCCAATTGTGCGCGCCGCCCCATGGGTCTCCCGGTCGCAGCCGGCTACGACAGAGCCTGGATTCGAACCAGGATCTCTAGTGGCACAGCTAGCACTGCGATGCAGTGCCTTAGACCACTGCGCCACTCGGGATTACTGCGATGCTGTTCTAAGGACTGTATCTAAGAAGGTGAATTTAAGTGGGACCATCCTGTTACTCTCTTCACAGCATCGTCTACCACACTGCTCTCATCACCCCACAGGGGATCATCGACACGGCCGATTAGCCGTCCTCAGAAGACCACTTCCAGAACGAGTGAAAGTAAACACACAACTAAGAAGAAGGACATTGTGACCTCTTGTGGACAATCTGAGCCTCACATCTAAAAGGCCATCCGAAAGAGAAGGCCCAATCGACCCCTTCCCACGAAGGCCTGGGTCCAACAGAGATACACGACGAAGACCTCCAACACGTAAATACATGCATTACTTCTTACCGAACGTGCGGCAGTTCGGGGGCAAAGTATTAGGGTTACTGTGAGTGTAGGTCCATGTGTATCCAAGGGTTATCCCTCTCTCTCTTTAACTTGCCATCTTTTGTAAAAAGTGTAATATTGTGTTAGTCCGCTAGGGACCCGTTTTCATTGTATTAAGTTTCTAATCCCTACCTATACCTTGTTTGTATCTTGTGTTATCATTTTTAATTAGTTAGTAAATAGATAATTAAATCAATTTGTGTGGTACGAAATGATCAGTAAGACCCGGGTTCGTGCAGACTTAAAGAGTCTACGACTTTCAGAATGAGACTGATATATGAGGTAAATTATTAATAAATGACTGTTAAATGATAAGAGATATCTAGATGTCTTTAGAGTTAATTCGGGAAACGGTAACTCGTTAAACAACTTTTCCTGTGGTGCCCCAAATTCCTAATTAGTTAATTGTTACATGATTAATTTAATCTAGTAACAATTAAACATAGTAGGTAATTATTTGATAAATTATAGTCATCACAATAATGAAGTCACGTCACGACAATAATATGACATTTGAAATGATTTATAATTTTACTTTTACTTTTGATACTTAAGTATGTTTTAGCAATTACATTTACTTTTGATACTTAAGTATATTTTAAACCAAATACTTTTAGACTTTTACTCAAGTAGAATTTTACTGTGTGACTTTCACTTTTACTTGAGTAACTTTCTATAAAGGTATCTTTACTTTGACTCAAGTATGACAATTGGGTACTTTTTCCACCACTGCAGATGACCTCCCTCTACCCTCCCAGAGAGAGATGAACCAGACCTCCCTCCACCATCCCAGAGAGAGATGAACCAGACCTCCCTCCACCCTCCCAGAGAGAGATGAACCAGACCTCCCTCCACCCTCCCAGAGAGAGATTAACCAGACCCCTCCCTCTCCCTCTCCCTCTCCCTCTCCCTCTCCCTCTCCCTCCCTCTCTCTCTGGAAGGCGCACAGCCCCTACTAGGCAGAAACTGGTTGAATCAATGTTTGTTTCCATGTCATTTCAATCCAATGTGATGATGTTGAATCAACGTGGAAAACTGATTGGATTTGAAAAATGTCATCAACGTAAGGGAATTTTTCTTCTTTTTTTTAAAAACCTAAATCCAATGACATGGGGAATTTATTTGTTGATCTCAAGTTGAATTCTTGTTAGTTGACAACTCAACCAAATGTAAATTAAAACTCGACATTGAACTGATGTCTGTGCCCCAGTGGGCTCTCTCCTTTTGTTGCCTGGTTACTATTATATAATGTTCAGGGCATAATAGCATGCACCGTTGCTTTTAAAAAGAGGCCTGTCTCTTTGTCGAGGAAGAGACACGGCTGGACGGTTTTATTAAGTGTGATAATAAAATTAATATTCAGACACTTGTGCTTCACAGGGGTGACATTTGGTTGATTGCCTGAAGGGGGAGAAGAATGGCGGGGTGAAGGAGGGGGAAGCGCAGCTGTTTGATTTGATACATTATACAGTGTCAGTCTTTCATCTAAGGGCCCTTGAGTAGCTGGTTATTGAGTGACGGTAACCTTCTGTATCCTTCCTCTAGCCAAGAGATACTGTGTATGTATGTATGTATGTATGTATGTATGATGTATGTGTGTATGTACAGTGCATTCAGAAAGTATTCAGACCCCTTGACTTTTTCCAACATTTTGTTACGTTACAGCCATATTATAAAATGTATTAAATACATTTTTTTTCCTCATCAATCTACACACAATACCCCATAATGACAAAGCAAAAACAGGTTTTTAGAGCTTCTGTCAAATGTATAAAAAATTTAAAACAGAAATACTTTATTTACGTAAGTATTCAGAACCTTTGCTATGAGACTCGAGATTGAGCTTAGGTGCATCCTGTTTCCATTGATCATCCTTGAGATGTTTCTACAACTTGATTGGAGTCCACCTGTGGTAAATCCAATTGATTGGACATGATTTGGAAAGGCACACGCCTGTCAATATAAGGTCCAACAGTTGACAGTGCATACCAGAGCAAAAACCAAGCTATGAGGTTGAAGGAATTGTCCGTAGAGCGCCCGAGACAGGATTGTGTCGAGGCACAGATCTGGGGAAGGGTAGCAAAACATTTCTGCAGCATTGAAGGACCCCAAGAACACAGTGGCTTCATCATTCTTAAATGGAAGAAGTTTGGAACCACCAAGACTCTACCTAGAGCTGGCCGCCCGGCCAAACTGAGCAATCGGGGGAGAAGGGCCTTGGACAGGGAGGTGACCAAGAACCCGATGGCCACTCTGAAAGAGCTCCAGAGTCCCTTTATGGAGATGGGAGAACCTTCCAGAAGGACAACCATCTCTTCAGCACTCTACCAATCAGACACATGATAGCCCACTTGGAGTTTGCCAAAAGGCACCTAAAGACTCTCAGACCATGAGAAAATATATTATCTGGTCTGATGAAACCAAGATTGAACTCTTTGGCCTGAATGCCAAGCATCACGTCTGGAGGAAACCTAGCACCATCCCTACGGTGAAGCATGGTGGTGGCAGCATCATGCTGTGGGGATGTTTTTCAGCGGCAGGGACTGGGAGACTAGTCAGGATCGAGGGAAAGATGAACGGAGCAAAGTACAGAGAGATCCTTGATTAAAACCTGCTCCAAAGCGCTCAGGACCTCAGACTGGGGTGAAGGTTCACCTTCCAACAGGACAACGACCTTAAGCACACAGCCAAGACAACACAGGAGTGGCTTCGGGACAAGTCTCTGAATGTCCTTGAGTGGCCCAGCCAGAGCCAGGACTTGAACCCAATCGAACATCTCTGGAGAGTCCTGAAAATAGCTGTGCAGCGACGCTTCCCATCCAACCTGACAGAGCTTGAGAGGATCTGCAGAGAAGAATGGGAGATCTCCCCAAATACAGGTGTGCCAAGCTTGTAGCGTCATACCCAAGAAGACTCGAGGCTGTAATTGCTGCCAAAGGTGCTTCAACAGAGTACTGTGTAAAGGGTCTGAATACTTATGTAAATGTAATATTTCAGTTATTGTATTTTTTATACATTTGCTAAAATGTGCTTTGTCATTATGGGGTATTGTGTGTAGCTTGATGTCAATGACTCAACACACCTCCAGGCTGTGTAAGGGCTATTTGACCAAGAAGGAGAGTGATGGAGTGCTGCATCAGATGAACTGGCTCCACAATCCCCCGACCTCAACCCAATTGAGATGGTTTGGGATGAGTCGGACCGCAGAGTGAAGGAAAAGCAGCCAACAAGTGCTCAGCATATGTGGGAACTCCTTCAAGACTGTTGGAAAAGCATTCCAGGTGAAGCTGGTTGAGAGAATGCCAAGAGTGTGCAAAGCTGTCATCAAGGCAAAGGGTGGCTATTATTAAATATATTTTGATTTGTTTAACACTTTTTTGGTTACTACATGATTCCATATTATATATTATATATATTATATATATAGATAATATAATATATATATACAAATGTACACTCTATATAATATAATATAATATATTATTATATTATATTATATAGAGTGTACATTTGCCTCAACACTCACGCCATCAAGGTGAAGATATTTCTATTGATGGGATGACAGTGTGTTCGGTTTCAGAGCTTTGGCCCCAGTAGCCAGCACTCTGTCAAACCTCCTACCTTCCTCTGCACATCCACAATGATTGGCCCTCCAGCGTAGCGTTCAGCAGTCGCCCTGCGGCCCCCCCCCCTTCAATTCAATTCCAATTTTCAGGACGCCTTTCCGGGAAAATGGACACGCTTATTTCTGCCTTCCCAGAGTGGCAGGGCCAGGGGTATATATATTACTGATGAAGGGCAGCTCTGGCCAATAGAGTGAAGGAGTAACTCATCTGGCTTTAAAATGATGTATTCTCTCCTGAGGTTCCTGACGAGGCGGTTAGTCTTATGCTCGTGCAACGGAGGTGGGTTGCTTGCATGATGAGTAACCAACCCTGAGACCTTTATTTAAAAAAGAAATGTGTTTACTATGACTGTGATATGTGGTTGTCTCACCTACCTATCCTTAAGATGAACGCACTAATTGAAAAGTCACTCTGGATAAGAGCTTCTATCGATGGCTAAAATGTCAAAGACTATACAGGACTGGTGGCTTGTGGGGGAACCACAGAGACCAACCATCAGAGAAACGACATTAAACTTTTAAAAGCAGACGACGTCAAAGTAATTAGCTAAATTCCTTTTAGCCTCAGCCTGTTTTCCTGCTCCACTGCTCCAGCTGGTTTATGTAAAATGGACACCCAGAGGTCCCACCTGTCCTGACTACCCCTTGGTAATGCTTGGTTTCTGTCACGCCCTGACTCTGGGGACTCTTATTTGTTGAGTCAGGGTGTGTATTTTCTATGTTGTCATTGTCTATGTTGTGTAGGTTCTAGTATGGGTATTTCTATGTTTGGCCCGGGTGTGGTTCCCAATCAGAGGCAGCTGTCGCTCGTTGTCTCTGATTGGGGACCATACTTAGGCAGCCTATTGGCACTGGTGGGTTGTGGGATCTTGTTCCGTGTTGAAGGTGTGTTGTTTGTGTGCTACCTTGGACTTCACGTTTCGTTTGTTGTTTTTGTAGTTGTTTATTCGGTTCTAATAAACATGTATGCATATCACGCTGCGCCTTGGGTCCGACCCGTTCATCAACGAACGTGACAGTTTCACTTCTCCAGCCAGCTAGGATCCTCATAATTTGCAAATAAATTCATAAAAAATCCTACAATGTGATATTCTGGATTTCCTTTTCTCATTTTGTCTGTCATAGTTGACATGTACCTATGATGAAAATTACAGGCCTCTCTCATCTTTTTAAGTGGGAGAACTTGCACAATTGGTGGCTGACTAAATACTTTTTTCCCCCACTGTATGTTATCTTCCGCTTTAGATTGGTCTTCCAGAATAAGAATGACATGACTGGCGGAAACCCCAGAGAGAGAAAATACACAACATGGCCAAAAGTATGTGGACACACCTTCAAATTAGTGGATTCAGCTATTTCAGCCACACCCCGTTGCTGACATGTGTTTAAAATCGAGCACACAGCCATGCAGTCTCCGTAGACAAACATTAGCAGTAGAATGGCCTTTCTGAAGAGCACAGTGACTTTCAACGTGGTACCGTCATAGGATGCCACCTTTCCAAGTCAGTTCATCAGCCCTGTGTACCCCCCCCCCACACCCTGATGGTCTGGGAGCCCTGTGCCCCCCCCCCTACACCCTGATGGTCTGGGAGCCCTGTGCCCCCCCCCCTACACCCTGATGGTCTGGGAGCCCTGTGCCCCCCCCCCTACACCCTGATGGTCTGGGAGCCCTGTGCCCACCCCCCTACACCCTGATGGTCTGGGAGCCCTGTGCCCACCCTACACCCTGATGGTCTGGGAGCCCTGTGCCCCCCCCCCCCCCCCCTACACCCTGATGGTCTGGGAGCCCTGTGCCCCCCCCCCCCCCCCCCCCCCCCTACACCCTGATGGTCTGGGAGCCCTGTGCCCCCCCCCCCCCCCCCCTCTGCACCCTGATGGTCTGGGAGCCCTGTGCCCCCCCCCTACATCCTGATGGTCTGGGAGCCCTGTGCCCCCCCCCCCCCCCCTACACCCTGATGGTCTGGGAGCCCTGTGCCCCCCCCCCCCCCCCCCCCTACACCCTGATGGTCTGGGAGCCCTGTGCCCCCCCCTACGGCCTGAGTCCTTAATACTGGGACTGCAGTGTCTGGACACTTCAGTCATCTGTCCTAGCAGCGTGCTATATGCTAATCTGACCTAGCAGCGTGCTATATGCTAATCTGACCTAGCAGCGTGCTATATGCTAATCTGACCTAGCAGCGTGCTATATGCTAATCTGACCTAGCAGCGTGCTATATGCTAATCTGACCTAGCAGCGTGCTATATGCTAATCTGTCCTAGCAGCGTGCTATATGCTAATCTGACCTAGCAGCGTGCTATATGCTAATCTGACCTAGCAGCGTGCTATATGCTAATCTGACCTAGCAGCGTGCTATATGCTAATCTGACCTAGCAGCGCGCTATATGCTAATCTGACCTAGCAGCGTGCTATATGCTAATCTGACCTAGCAGCGTGCTATATGCTAATCTGACCTAGCAGCGTGCTATATGCTAATCTGACCTAGCAGCGTGCTATATGCTAATCTGACCTAGCAGCGCGCTATATGCTAATCTGACCTAGCAGCGTGCTATATGCTAATCTGACCTAGCAGCGTGCTATATGCTAATCTGACCTAGCAGCGTGCTATATGCTAATCTGACCTCCTTCACACCAAATCCATTTAGTTTGTTAAATTTGTCAAACGTATCATACGATGTGTGGACTGGGCTGGATCAGCAAGGAGGCTGCACACAGACAGACATGAAGCCCACACACACACACACACACACACACACTCACACACACACACACTCACACACACACACACACACACACACACACACACACACACACACTGCATACCAGATGGCTTACTGATTGGGTAAATTAGTATACATTAGCAGAAGCTGTTACCTCAACATGTATCAAAATATATCAAACGAAACAAGTGATGAAGCAGGTATGAGAAGAGAGAGGGAGGAGGACAAGAGACAGGTAGAGAGAAGGGAAGCAGTGTGTCTCACCAACTCCTATAGTATGGTCATTGTGCTGTCTTACCAACTCCTATAGTATGGTCATTCTGCTGTCTCACCAACTCCTATAGTATGGTCATTGTCTCACCAACTCCTATAGTATGGTCATTGTCTCACCAACTCCTATAGTATGGTCATTCTGCTGTCTTACCAACTCCTATAGTATGGTCATTGTGCTGTCTTACCAACTCCTATAGTATGGTCATTCTGCTGTCTCACCAACTCCTACAGTATGGTCATTGTGCTGTCTCACCAACTCCTATAGTATGGTCATTGTCTTACCAACTCCTATAGTATGGTCATTGTCTTACCAACTCCTATAGTATGGTCATTGTCTCACCAACTCCTATAGTATGGTCATTGTCTCACCAACTCCTATAGTATGGCCATTGTCTTACCAACTCCTATAGTATGGTCATTGTCTCACCAACTCCTATAGTATGGTCATTGTCTCACCAACTCCTATAGTATGGTCATTGTCTTACCAACTCCTATAGTATGATCATTGTCTCACCAACTCCTATAGTATGGTCATTGTCTCACCAACTCTTACAGTATGATCATTGTCTCACCAACTCCTATAGTATGGTCATTGTCTCACCAACTCCTATAGTATGGTCATTGTCTCACCAACTCCTATAGTATGGTCATTGTCTTACCAACTCCTATAGTATGGTCATTGTGCTGTCTTACCAACTCCTATAGTATGGTCATTGTGCTGTCTTACCAACTCCTATAGTATGGTCATTGTCTTACCAACTCCTATAGTATGGTCATTGTCTCACCAACTCCTATAGTATGGTCATTGTCTCACCAACTCCTATAGTATCATCATTGTCTTACCAACTCCTATAGTATGATCATTGTCTTACCAACTCCTATAGTATGGTCATTGTCTCACCAACTCCTATAGTTTGGTCATGAGGTGTTAGTTAGCGCCAACAGATCTGGCATTAGAATAGCTCAAACAACTGGCGCTGGATCAGTTCACATTGCTTTCACTGGATCTATCAAACGAATGAAAATGCAGGCCCACTGATCCAGAACCTGTGGCTTTGTGAAGCCTTCAACCTCCAGAGTAGAATACTGTTGCCGATGTGCCCGGAACCGCACCATATTCCCTTTGTGCAGTAGTTTAGTAAAATAGTAGTGGACCAAGGACTGAACGTTGGAGGACACCTTAAAGGACAGGACCTACTTTAACTGTGCACTACGTATAGAGTAAGGTACCATTTCAGACACACCTGGGCCTTGTTGTCGAAGTTCAAAAAGCTGAGCGACAGACAGGCAACACGACAACACCGTCCTATTTAGAACCCTGACACGCGGCCCGCTGATAAACAACCCATAATGAACAGTCAACCGTGACCATGACAACGCAAAGATACATTTACTGAGTGGAGCCCGGAGCGTTTATTGATTGGAGAGGAAAAACTCATCTGGATTTTGTGTTCATTTCACACCTGATGTATTATGAGTTGACAAGGGAGGGAGGGACTCTATTTTTGATTTGACTTCACACTACACATATTATACACACACACACACACACACACACACACACACACACACACACACACACACACACACACACACACACACAGACACACACAGACACACACACACACACACACACATACACACAAAGACGCACACACACACACACTCACACACACACACACAAAGACGCACACAAGCACACACGCACACACACACACACACACACACAAAGACGCACACACACACACACACACACACACACACACACAAAGACGCACACAAGCACACACACACACACACACACACAAAGACAAACACGCACACAAGCACATATTACACACACACACACAGACACACACACAAAGACACACACGCACACAAGCACATATTACACACACACACACAGACACACACACACACACACACACAAAGACACACACGCACACAAGCACACACACACACACACACGCACACAAGCACACCCTGATCTGATCTGTTCCTTTTGGACCGTGATATGTTCTCTGATGTTATCAACAATACCTAGACACTCTGTTTCATTTCAACCCAGCAATGTCACCTTGTCATTGTTAGCTGTAACCAAAGCCCAACGAATCTCGTAGAAGTTCTCTAGCGGTGAAAGATACCCACGTCCGATGGTGTGGAGATGTAAAAGAACCACGCTGATGAAAAACACCCACTACCACCAATATCCGTGTGTTCCTCCCAAGTGGCACCCTATTCGCTATATAGTGCACTACTTTAGACCAGAGAATGGCACCCTATTCCCTATATAGTGCACTACTTTAGACCAGAGAATGGCACCCTATTCCCTATATAGTGCACTACTTTAGACCAGAGAATGGCACCCTATTCCCTATATAGTGCACTACTTTAGACCAGAGAATGGCACCCTATTCCCTATATAGTGCACTACTTTAGACCAGAGAATGGCACCCTATTCCCTATATAGTGCACTATAGACCAGAGAATGGCACCCTATTCCCTATATAGTACACTACTTTAGACCAGAGAATGGCACCCTATTCCCTATATAGTGCACTACTTTAGACCAGAGAATGGCACCCTATTCCCTATATAGTGCACTACTTTAGACCAGAGAATGGCACCCTATTCCCTATATAGTGCACTACTTTAGACCAGAGAATGGCACCCTATTCCCTATATAGTGCACTACTTTAGACCAGAGAATGGCACCCTATTCCCTATATAGTGTACTACTTTAGACCAGAGAATGGCACCCTATTCCCTATACACTGCACTACTTTTGACCAGAGAATGGCACCCTATTCCCTATATAGTGCACTACTTTAGACCAGAGAATGGCACCCTATTCCCTATATAGTGCACTACTTTAGACCAGAGAATGGCACCCTATTCCCTATATAGTGCACTACTTTAGACCAGAGAATGGCACCCTATTCCCTATATAGTGCACTACGTTAGACCAGAGAATGGCACCCTATTCCCTATATAGTGCACTACTTTAGACCAGAGAATGGCACCCTATTCCCTATATAGTGCACTACTTTAGACCAGAGAATGGCACCCTATTCCCTATACAGTGCACTACTTTTGACCAGGGTCCATAAGGTAGTGCACTATATAGGGAACAGGGTGGCATTTGGGATGCAGACCCTTATCATCAAATCCAGACGATAATAAGAGCCTCCACTGATAATACTATCAATAATCCTCTAACAGGATATCAAATGCTATTCATAACTCTCCGATTTGAAGCATATCAGTATGTTTTGCTACGGAGAATAAACGGCCACAACATTAATCAGAAATGGACTGTAGAATCAATGAATCATGGAGTTGTTGTCTGTGGTGATTTTTTTTAAATGTATTTTTAAGATGATGCCACTGTGTGACAACAAGGCTCTGAGTCCCCCCCCCCCAGAGGTCTATAAACGCTCGGCCAGGATGGACTGGGGCGTGAAGGCTCGGCCAGGATGGACTGGGGCGTGAAGGCTCGGCCAGGATGGACTGGGGCGTGAAGGGGAATCGATATGGTAACCGTAGCGTTGTGTTGGAACCGCCATCACGGCAGACAGATTTCCTGATTCCATATGAAACACAACATACATAGTATCTGAAAACACCCTGGGCCCTGAGGGAGTTACATGATGAACCATCCTGTTTCTACCTGTCTATACCTGTTCTGTGTTCTTAGTGTGTGTCCCTGAGGGAGTTACATGATGAACTATCCTGTTTCTACCTGTCTATACCTGTTCTGGGTTCTTAGTGCAGGCAGGGCTGAGGGCAGGCAGGGCTGAGGGGAGGCAGGGCTGAGGGGAGGCAGGGCTGAGGGCAGGCAGGGCTGAGGGGAGGCAGGGCTGAGGGGAGGCAGGGCTGAGGGCAGGCACGGCTGAGGGCAGGCACGGCTGAGGGCAGGCAGGGTTGAGGGCAGGCAGGGCTGAGGGCAGGCACGGCTGAGGGCAGGCAGGGCTGAGGGGAGGCAGGGCTGAGGGCAGGCAGGGCTGAGGGGAGGCAGGGCTGAGGGCAGGCAGGGCTGAGGGCAGGCAGGGTTGAGGGCAGGCAGGGCTGAGGGGAGGCAGGGCTGAGGGCAGGCAGGGCTGAGGGCAGGCAGGGATGAGGGCAGGCAGGGCTGAGGGCAGGCAGGGCTGAGGGCAGGCAGGGCTGAGGGCAGGCAGGGCTGAGGGCAGGCAGGGCTGAGATAGATCTGTGCCAACAGTGGAGGGTGTGGGCGGCTCATCTCTCTTCCCCAACAAATGAAGGGAAGGAAAGCACTGAAACTGCCTGTAAGGTAGACAGAAGCAAGGTGAAAGATTGATGTGTTGGCTATGTATGGGTCTGAAGGGTTGATGTGTTGGCTATGTATGGGTCTGAAGGGTTGATGTGTTGGCTATGTATGCATCGTGTGGGTCTGAAGGGTTGATGTGTTGGCTATGTATGCATCGTGTGGGTCTGAAGGGTTGATGTGTTGGCTATGTATGCATCGTGTGGGTCTGAAGGGTTGATGTGTTGGCTATGTATGCATCGTGTGGGTCTGAAGGGTTGATGTGTTGGCTATGTATGCATCGTGTGGGTCTGAAGGGTTGATGTGTTGGCTATGTATGCATCGTGTGGGTCTGAAGGGTTGATGTGTTGGCTATGTATGCATCGTGTGGGTCTGAAGGGTTGATGTGTTGGCTATGTATGCATCGTGTGGGTCTGAAGGGTTGATGTGTTGGCTATGTATGCATCATGTGGGTCTGTGCTAGATAACAGCATGGTGAGAAGAACACTGTGTGTGTTTGTGTGTGTGTGTGTGTACTTGTATTCCTGTGTGTGTGTGTACTTGTATTCCACTGTGTGTGTGAGTGTGTGTGGTGTGTGTGTGAATGTGTGTGTGTACTTGTATTCCTGTGTGTGTGTGAGTGTGTGTGTGTACTTGTATTCCACTGTGTGTGTGTGTGTGTGTGTGTGTGTGTGTGGTGTGTGTGAATGTGTGTGTGTGTGTGTGTATCTTTGATTCCTCTCTCAGGCTCCAGTGTTGATGGATGAAGATGGTTTGTGAGTCCAAGGCCAATGATGCCCTGGTTGATTTGTCAGGATGGATGTGACACTGGAATAATGTGAAGCCATCAGAGTAATGAGGTGACACTGACCCCCCCCATCTGTCTCTGTTTGTCTGCTTCCCTTCCTCACCAGATGCAGGCCACCGCCTGACCCCCCCCATCTGTCTCTGTTTGTCTGCTTCCCTTCCTCACCAGATGCAGGCCACCACCCCCCCCTTGCATTTCCGTTTACAACCACCTCTGAGACACAGCCAACTCCTGCTATAAACCCCCCAAGAGCGATCACTAACGCCATCCCAAATAACAACATATCAGAGTGTGGAATGACATTCTGTCTTCTTTTCTCTCATTGTAATTGATAGATGACCAACATTGAAAATGTTTCATTTTCGCCTGAAAGTTATAGTGTTGAACTTTTCAGGCTAAAGTTGGCCTTTCCCACAAAGGCTGGCATGATTGAAGAGAGTAATCTGAACGTCCAGCCACTGATCTCCTAAAACCTGATGCCTTCAGACAAAGAAGAAGCAAACTAACGCTACTGTGAAACTAGACATACTGTATGAAGATGCCGAAACCAGAGATGGAAATCCATAGTTTTTCTTGACTGTTTGATTCAGAACTATTGAGTTCTGTTGAATTGTTAAACTTCGTTTTTTCCAACAAGGCTGGCATGATTGAAGAGAAAAAACTGCAGGATAAAAAAATTCCCTTTTAATATTTTAATAACGTTGTCCCCAACCCACTGGGCACAGACGTCAGTTCAACATCTAGTTTCGATTTACATTTGGTTAAGTTGTCAACTGACGTGAATTCAACGTGAAATCAACCAAAATGTCACCATGTCATTGGATTTAGGGTAAAGTTTGGTTTTTAAAAAAATACTACATTCCCTTACGTTGATGACTTTTTTTTTGCAAATCCAATCAGTTTTCTACGTTTATTCAACATTGTCGCATAGAATTTTTTTTGTTGTTGAAATGATGTGGAAATAATGTTGATTCAACCAGCGTTTTCCGCCAGTGGTCGTGTTCAAATGTTCTACAACTGGTCTGGACTCTCTCTTGGCTCTAGACAGACGCTGGCCTCCAACCTGTTCTGACACATTAGGGCAGCGTTTCCCCAAACTCCGTCCTCGGGACCCCAAGGGTTTTCTGCCCTAACACTACACAGCTGATTTAAAAATCATCAGAGCTTGATAATTAGTTGTTTATTTGAATCAACTGTGTAGTGCTAGGAGCAGAAAACCAAAACGTGCACCCCTTGGGGTCCCGAGGACCGAGTTTGGGAAAACGCTGCATCAGGTAGTAAACACTACGTTGTCTATACTTCTCTTTAGGAAGTTCCCTACATAGTGCACTACTTTTGATCAGAGCCTTATGGGCCACAGTCTAAAGTAGTGCACTACATATGGGGGAAATGGTACCATTTGGGATACACCCATCATTTTTTCCACTGTGGGTCCACTAGCTATTTACCTGAATGTAAACAAAGTTGTTACTGCAGAGTAAATCTGTCCCCATGGCAGCAACATCTACTGTACCTATCTCTGTCTGAACAGAACAGATCTACTGTACCTATCTCTGTCTGAACAGAACCGATTACTGTACCTATCTCTGTCTAAACAGAACAGAACAGATCTACTGTACCTATCTCTGTCTGAACAGAACAGATCTACTGTACCTATCTCTGTCTGAACAGAACAGATCTACTGTACCTATCTCTGTCTGAACAGAACAGATCTACTATACCTATCTCTGTCTGAACAGAACAGATCTACTGTACCTATCTCTGTCTGAACAGAACAGATCTACTGTACCTATCTCTGTCTGAACAGAACAGATCT
>LR778256.1:28095591-28101858 GCA_902810595.1 Coregonus sp. 'balchen'
GCCTTCAGAAAGCGAGTGGCTGCTGCTCCCCGCGGCAGAAAAGCAAAACGACATCACCGCACCAAACAACTTACAAGACCGTGCTGCTCCCATAAACATTACAATTTGCACTTGCTTATTATTGAGACCCGTGACAGAAAGAAACACACTCAGAAAACCCTTTCAGCAGCAGGACTGTAGTAAGTAGGCTAACCCATGCGGACCCAGTTGATTTCAATATGAATTTACTGATTCATTACAGTTATATCATTAAATGATTGCCTCATTGTTTCAAGTCATCTGGTCCTAGCCCATTATCACTTTCATTCGCCACTATCCTACAGTTTGCAGGATATGACGCCTCCCCATCACTGTTTAATGTTTTATCTAGCCAGAGTCAAGTCATTGCAATACTCTTTTCAACAGAATTTATCTCTGATGACAACCAGAGTTAACCCTCATACTACCAGGACTGGAGTCATTTTGACCCCAAATACATATTTTTGTTCATAGCCCAAAAGTGGTTTATTCAATTTTTTGAAAATGTTCATGACTCTGTCAATCAACTTGTTCTTAATAAATCTAAATTATTGTTTGATGTTTCTGTATCAATATGGATTTTTTGAAACATTCAAGTCCTTTGGGTTTCATTTAGACACCAGCCCAAAAAAAGATACACTTTGAATCTACGCAGAGACCTGTATTGGTGTGTATTCTCCGAAAAGTAGTTATTCTAGGGCAAATAATTTTTGTATTATTTATTAGAATGCAGGTTTCTCTGGAGACATAATATGAAGTAAGACATATCCTCAGAGGGTGGAGGGGGACCTGTTGGAGCGATGCTGAACTGATAGATCACTTGCAGAGATGGAGCACTATGTACTCGCCTATGACTACAGCTGGTTATATATTGGTATGACGTGTACAAAAATCAAAATAACTTCAGATGTATGCTTTGTTGCGGTCCAAAGAGCTCATAAAAGTCTGTCAGTGGTATGAATACTTGGTAGAACTGTCATACAGAAATCAGCTACCCTCTGAATGTACAATTAGTTGGCACGACTTCCTCCGAAGCTGCCTTCTCTCCTTGTTCGGGCAGGCTTCGGCGTTCGTCGTCACCGGCCTTCTAGCCACTGCCGCTCCTCATCTCATCATTCCATTTGTTTTGTCTTGTTTATTACACACACCTGGTTTCAATTCCCCTCATCAGTACCTGTATAAGTGTTCCCTCTGCCCCCTTGTCTTTGTGTGTGATTGTTTATTGTGGAGGTGACTACAGCTCGGTGGAGATATATTGTATTGTGTATCGCCCAAGCTGGCTAACATGTTGGAATGCTCCCGGACCCACTCCATGACTCCAGCCATATTCCCCTCTCCTGCTGACTCCATGCTGTTGGGTCCATGCTGTTGGGTCCATGCTGTTGGGTCCATGCTGTTGGGTGGGTGATTCTGTAGCAGGTGATTTTTGATGGAGTCAGGCGCAGGAGGGTAAATCACAGAATACAATGGTTTATGTGTATGTGCCTTGTTTTCTCCAGTGTGCCATTATACCGCACTGTAGTGGTTTACACATTGCTGCGTACCACTGTATTGCTGAATAAACCGTTGTATTCTGTGATTTACCCTCCGGGAGCATTTCAACATGTTAGCCAGCTTGGGCGAAGCGATGGATCAGGTTTCCAGGTCGTCCAACGCCTGGAGAGGAGAGGACCCGACCCTTCGGGACCAGCTGAGCGACCGGATCCAGCCACCCACACCCCAGCGCCCAGAGGTATTCACCTATCTCCACCAAGGGAGTACGACGGGACAGCGGCACGCTGCCAGGGATTCCTCCTGCAGCTGGACCTCTATTTTTCCACCATCAGCCCTGCTCCATCGAAGTGTGAGAAGGTGTCCACCCTCGTCTACTGCCTCTCAGGGAAAGCCCAGGAGTGGGCCAACGCGTTCTGGAGTGAAGGAGGAGACGCGTTGGACAACTACGGGGAGTTCGCTCGCCTCTTCCGGGCAGTCTTTGATCACCCTCCCGAAGGAAGAGAGGCGGGCGAGCGGCTGGTCCATCTGAGGCAGGGGACGAGGACCGCGCAGGACTTTGCCCTGGAGTTTAGAACTCTAGCAGCTGGGTCCGGGTGGACCGCTTCCGGTGCAGCCTGCGAGAGGACACGTGAAGGGAGCTAGCCTGCCGGGACACCACGTTGACCTTCAACTAACTGGTGGACATGGCCATCCGGTTGGACAACCTGCTGACTTCGAGAGGACGTCTTGGAAGGGGCCTGCCCGTTTCACCCCCCTTCAACCCGGATCACGTTCCGATGGAGCTGGGTGGTGCAGCGATCCGGGAGAACGGAGGACGACAGATCCAGTGTCACTCCTTGTGGCAAGAGAGGACATTCTGCTGCACGCTGTCGTCCGAGTTCTTCTGGGTCTGGAGGCAGCAGGCAGGGCACTCTCGCGTCACCCCAGGTAACGCAAACCCACACTCGTTCAGAGCCCTCTGCTGCGCACTTCACCATCCCACGTTCACATCCCTGATTTACACGGTAGTTCCCCAGTGTAAGGCGCTGGTCGATTCAGGCGCAGCTGGGAACTTTATGGACAGGTCTTAGCTAATAGTCTATGTATTACATTGGTTCCCCTACCCATTCCATTGCCCATCAAAGCACTTGACAGTCGACCATTAGGGTCAGGTTTTGTTAGGGAGGTTACAGCACCAGTCACGATACAAGAGACAGGAGACCCATAGGGAGCAAAACACCTTTTAAATTATTGAATCCCCTGATTTTCCCTGTTGTGTTGGGTCTTCCCTGGCTCGCACTACACGATCCCACCTTGTCATGGCCGCAGTGGGTTCTCACGGGGTGGTCGCGAGAGTGTCAGGGTAGGTTTCTAGGTGTTTCCGTTGGTGCAACCACGGTGGAAAGTCCAGACAGTACCTCCACCGTGCGCATTTCCCCCTGAATACCTCGATTTGGTGTACACGTTTTCCAGGCGATCAAATTACCACCCCATCGGGCGGGGGATTGCACGATAAACCTCCAGGAGTCATGTATATCCCCTGTCGCAGGCTGAAACGGAGGCTATGGAAACATACGTCTCAGAGTCCCTCCACTTCACCTGCCTCCTCAAGTTTATTTTTCGTGAAGAAGAAAGACAGAGGTCTGCGCCCTTGCATTGATTACCGGGCACTTAATCAAACTACCATTCGCTATAGTTACCCTCTACCCCTCATCTCCTCTGTTATCAAATCAATTAATGGGGCGAACTTCTTCACAAAATTAGATCTCAGGAGTGCGTACAACCTGGTGCGTGTCCGAGAGGGAGATGAGTGGAAGACAGCATTCAGCACAACCACAGGGCATTATGAATACCTGGTAATGCCGTACGGGTTGATGAATGCTCCATCAGTCTTCCAGTCCTTTATGCACGAGGTGTTTCGGGACATGCTTGGTTGCGGTGTGGTGGTCTACATCGATGACATTCTGGTATATTCCGCTACCCGCGCCGAGAATGTGTCCCTGGTTCACAGAGTGCTGGGCCGACTGTTGGAGCATGACCTATATGCCAAGGCAGAAAAGTGTCTGTTCTTCCAACGGTCCGTCTCCTTCCTCGGATACCACATCACCACCTCAGGTGTGGAGATGGAGGGAGATCGCATTTCAGCCGTGCGTAATTGGCCGACTCCCACCATGGTGAAGGAGGTGCAGCACTTCATTGGCTTTGCCAATTACTATCGGAGCTTTATCCGGGGCTTTTGGCAAGGTCGCGGCTCCCATCACCTCTCTGTTGTAGGATGGGCCGTGCCGGCTCCGCTGGTCTGCTGAGGCTGACAGGGCCTTCAGTAACCTGAGGGCTTTGTTCACCTCAGCCCCAGTACTCGTCCATCCCCCGAATACCTTGATTTTGGCGCATGTGTTTTCAAAAACGCAGGCTACCAAGTTACCACCTCATCGGGCGGGGGATTGTGCGATAAACCTCCGGTTAGACGCTGTACCTCCCAGGAGTCATGTGTACGCCCTCTCGCAGGCTGAAACGGCGGCTATCAAAACATACGTCACGAGTCCCTGGGTATATACAGTGGGGAAAAAAAGTATTTAGTCAGCCACCAATTGTGCAAGTTCTCCCACTTAAAAAGATGAGAGAGGCCTGTAATTTTCATCATAGGTACACGTCAACTATGACAGACAAATTGAGAAAAAGAAATCCAGAAAATCCCATTGTAGGATTTTTAATGAATTTATTTGCAAATTATGGTGGAAAATAAGTATTTGGTCACCTACAAACAAGCAAGATTTCTGGCTCTCACAGACCTGTAACTTCTTCTTTAAGAGGCTCCTCTGTCCTCCACTCGTTACCTGTATTAATGGCACCTGTTTGAACTTATTATCAGTATAAAAGACACCTGTCCACAACCTCAAACAGTCACACTCCAAACTTCACAATGGCCAAGACCAAAGAGCTGTCAAAGGACACCAAAAACAAAATTGTAGACCTGCACCAGGCTGGGAAGACTGAATCTGCAATAGCTAAGCAGCTTGGTTTGAAGAAATCAACTGTGGGAGCAATTATTAGGAAATGGAAGACATACAAGACCACTGATAATCTCCCTCGATCTGGGGCTCCATGCAAGATCTCACCCCGTGGGGTCAAAATGATCACAAGAACGGTGAGCAAAAATCCCAGAACCACACAGGGGGACCTAGTGAATGACCTGCAGAGAGCTGGGACCAAAGTAACAAAGCCAACCATCAGTAACACACTATGCCGCCAGGGACTCAAATCCTGCAGTGCAAGACGTGTCCCCCTGCTTAAGCCAGTACATGTCCAGGCCCGTCTGAAGTGCATTTGGATGATCCAGAAGAGGATTGGGAGAATGTCATATGGTCAGATGAAACCAAAATATAACTTTTTGGTAAAAACTCAACTCGTCATGTTTTGGAGGACAAAGAATGCTGAGTTGCATCCAAAGAACACCATACCTACTGTGAAGCATGGGGTTGGAAACATCATGCTTTGGGGCTGTTTTTCTGCAAAGGGACCAGGACGACTGATCCGTGTAAAGGAAAGAATGAATGGGGCCATGTATCGTGAGATTTTGAGTGAAACCCTCCTTCCATCAGCAAGGGCATTGAAGATGAAACGTGGCTGGGTCTTTCAGCATGACAATGATCCCAAAACACACCGCCCGGGCAACGAAGGAGTGGCTTCGTAAGAAGCATTTCAAGGTCCTGGAGTGGCCCTAGCCAGTCTCCAGATCTCAACCCCATAGAAAATCTTTGGAGGGAGTTGAAAGTCTGTGTTGCCCAGCGACAGCCCCAAAACATCACTGCTCTAGAGGAGATCTGCATGGAGGAATGGGCCAAAATACCAGCAACAGTGTGTGAAAACCTTGTGAAGACTTACAGAAAACGTTTGACCTGTGTCATTGCCAACAAAGGGTATATAACAAAGTATTGAGAAACTTTTGTTATTGACCAAATACTTATTTTCCACCATCATATGCCAATAAATTCATTAAAAATCCTACAATGTGATTTTCTGGAATTTTTTTTCTCATTTTGTCTGTCATAGTTGACGTGTACCTATGATGAAAATTACAGGCCTCTCTCATCTTTTTAAGTGGGAGAACTTGCACAATTGGTGGCTGACTAAATACTTTTTTTCCCCACTGTACGTCCCTCCACTTCACCCATCTCCTCGAGTTTCTTTTTTGTGAAGAAGAAAGACGGCAGTCTGCGCCCGTGCATTGATTATCGACCACTGAAAAAGGAGACGATCAGATTTAGTTATCCTCTCCCTCTCATTCCGTCACTGATCGAGTCAATGCATGGGGCGCGCTTCTTCACCAAATTAGATCTCAGGAGTGCGTACAACCGAGAGGGGGATGAGTGGAAGACATCATTCAGCACAACCACGGGGCATTATGAATACCTGGTGATGCCCTACGGTTTGATGAATGCTCCATCCATCTTCCAGTCCTTTGTGAACAAGGTATTTCGGGACATGCTTGGTCGCGGTGTAGTGGTCTACATCGATGACATTCCGGTGTATTCCGCTACGCGTGCCGAGCATGTGTCCCTGGTTCGCAAAGTGCTGGCCCGACTGTTGGAAACATGTAAAATGTCATAGTAGCTACAGTTGAAATTGTTTCACTTAAAATTCACTGTATCACAATTACAGTGGGTCAGAAGTTTACATACACTAAGTTGACTGTGCCTTTAAACAGCTTGGAAAATTCCAGAAAAAGATGTCATGGCTTTAGAAGCTTCTGATAGGCTATTGAAACATAATTTT
>LR778256.1:28101958-28124458 GCA_902810595.1 Coregonus sp. 'balchen'
ACACGTCAGTGCTCTGAAATGGTATCTCTTTGGAGCAAGCTTAAGCTTGGTAGCCATTAGAATTCAGTCCTATAATATAAATATATCATTGTAATAATTATTTTCTTCTTGGCGTTTTTGAAAGTGAAAAATAGCTTCATACTAACATTACTCACTCATTTCCAGTTGCGGATGGTTTTTCAGGTTTCGTTTGTTTTCAGAGCATTTGCTGTATAGATTGAGAATAGTAATCCTTCGCGTATAGAACGCTTTCCAGGTAATTCCGTCCAAAATCACTGTTGTAGGTTGGAGTTTTGGTTTGGGAATACAGGTTATGTTAGTGGAGGGTAAGCCATACTGTAATATCTCCCCTGGCCAAAAAATCCTACTTTATCTAAACTCTAAATTCTATAATTTCAATTGTTAAAAATGGCAGGATGACACTTCTTTGAGCACTACGTCTCTCTCTGTCTCTCTCTCTCCATCTCTTTCTCTCTCTGAGCTCTCTCTTCAATCATCACCTCCTGTCTCTCGCTCTCGCATTGACTTGCCTCTCCTCTCACCACTCCTCTGTTTTTTCCCTCCTGACCACAGTCCTCCCATCGCTCTCTCTCTCTCTCTCTCTCCTTCTTCTCTCTCTCTCTCTCCTCTCTCCAATCATCTCCATCTGGACTCTCTCTCTCTCTCTCACTCATCTCTCTCTCTCTTTCATTTGCAGACGCTCTTATCCCAGAGCGTTTACAGTTTCTGAGTGCATCCATCTAAAAAAAAAATCATTCCTTACACACACCCCAACTAGCTCTCACATCTCACGTTAGAATTACACCATTCATACATGTATCCGCAAACGTCAAAATTTCAAGTTGGTTGCCACCGTCCAATTAATTACGAAGTGTTTAGGTTAAGTTTAGGCCATTTAACTCCGAAATCTTGAGGTTATGCATTAACTCCAAATGGTTTAATATTGGAATCAGCAGCAGATTCTTACTCCCATCCACAAGCCCCGTCCCAACGAAACCAAAACCTATTTGAAAGTACAGCAATATGTCTGCCCCCTAGTGGGCAGGATTCCTCTCAAATCCTGACGTCCTCAGACATGAATGGACGTCAATACCGACTTGTATCACGGGATGAACCTGGCTGTATATATTCAGTGCCTACGAAGGAGAGTCCATTAGAACCGAATCTGTCTATTCGGCCATGTTGCATAAAAGACATCAGACCTAAGCTGTATATTACGGCACTGTTGCCATAAGAGTCCATCTGCAACAGAGCTGTATATTCTGGCCCGTATGCCATAAGAGTCCCATTAGAACAGAATGCTATATATTACGGCCCTGTTGCCATAAGAGTCCATCAGAACCAGCTGTTATTACGGCCCTGTTGCCATAAAGTCCATTCAGAACAGAAGCCTGTATCTTAACGCCCTGTGCCATAAGAGTCCATCAGAACAGAAGCTTGTATACGGCCCTGACTTGCCATAAGAGTCCATCAGAACAGAAGCTGTATAATTACGGCCCTGTTGCCATAAAGAGTCCATCAAATCAGAAGACTGTATATTACGGCCCTAGTTTAGCCATAAGAGTCCATTAAACAGAAACGCTGTTATATTACGGCCCCTGTATGCCATAAGACCTCTGCGTCCGATAGTCGGACCAGAGCTGTAATTACGGCCCTGTTGCAACATAATAAGTCCATCAAACAGAAGCTGTAATATTAATGGCCCTGTTGGCCCATACGAAAGTCCCCCCATGCAGAACAGAAGACTGTAGATTACGGCCCTGCTCCATAAATCCATCATAACAGACATAGTTATTTACGGCCCGTTGGCATAAGATCCAACATAACAGAAGCTGTATATTATCGCCCTGTGATGCACTAAAAGTCAATTAAAAACAGAAGCGCGTATATACGGCACCCTGTTGGCTAAGAGTCCATCAGAACAGAGACTGTATCAATTACGGCCCGTGCCGCACATAAGAGTCCATCAGAAAATAAGGCTGTATATTACGGCCCTGTTGCCATAATGAGTCTATCCGACAGAAGCTGTAAATATTACGGCTCTGATTGCCATATAAGAAGTCCATTCAGAACAGACGCTGTATATTAACGTCCCTGGGTTGCCCATACAAGATTACAATCCAGAACAAAGCTGGTATATTACGGCCCTGTTTGCCATAATAGTTCCATTAGAACAGAAGCATGTATAATTACGCCCTTTTGGCCATACAGAGATCCCATCAAACAAGAAGCTAAGATACTTCCGGCCACTGATTGACACATAAGATTACACATCAGAACCAGAAGCTGTATATTACTGCCCTGTTGCCATAGAGTCCGTAGAACAAAGCTGTATAATACGGCCCTGTTGCCTAAAGATAGTCCACAGCTACAGAACGGTATATCTCACGGCCTGTTGCCAATAGAGTCCATTAGAACAGAAGCTGTAACAATATTCGAGCCTGTTGGTCACATAAAAGATCCATCAGAACAGAAGCAATGTATATTCCGGCCCCATGTTGCATACAAAGAGTCCATCAAGAACAGAAGCTGTATAGTACGCGCCTGCTTGGCAGAAGAGTACACTACAGAACACAAAGCTTGTATTTACGTGACCCTGTTGCCATAAGAGTCCATTAGAACAGAACCTGTATATTAACGGCCCCCTGTTGCCATAAGAGTCCCTACCAGACAGAAGCTGTATAATAACGGCACCTGTTGCCATAAGAGTCCATCAGAACGAAGCTGTATATTACGGCCCTGGTTGCCATAAAAAGAAGTCCCATTAGAACAGAACAAGCTGATATACGCCCTGTTGCCATACATAGGCCCATCGATAAACAGATACTGTACATTACGGCCCTTTGTCACCCCCACATAAAGAGTCCATCAGAACCAAAGCTGTATAGTACCGGGCCCTGTTTCGCATAAGAGTCCATCAGAACCAGAAGCTGTAAATATACGGCCCTGATTGGCAATAAGAGTCCTCATAAACAGAAGCGTATATTACGGCCCTGTTGGCATACAGAGGTCCATCAGAACATAATGAACTCGTATATTACCGGCCCGGTTGCCACATAGCAGTCCATCAGAACCAGAAAGCGGATATATACGGCCCATACTCTGCCAGAAGAGTCCCATCACAGACAAGAAAGCTGGTAATATATTACGGCCCTTTAGCCAACATAGGTCCATAGCACATAAGCTGTATATTACGCCCCTGTTGCGCATAAAAGCTACCACTCAAACAGAAGCCTGAGTATATTAACCGCGGCCCTGTTGCCAATAAACAGAGTCCATCATAACAGAAGCTGTACTATACGGCCCCTGTTGCCATACGAGGCCATCAGAACAAGCATATTATATCAAACGCCCTGTTGCCAAAGAGTCCATCAGAACAGAAGCTTATATTACGGCCCTGTTGCCATAAGAGTCCACATTAGAACAGAAGCTATATATACGGCCTGTCTGCCCATAAAGACGTCCATACCCTAACAGATAGGCTGTATATCATGACGGCCAACACTGCTTGCCAAAAAATTCACTCAGAACAGAGCATGTATAAGTACGGCCCCTTTGCCAAATGAACTCCATCAGAACAGAGCTGCTATACTTACGCCACTGCTTGCCTAAGAGGTCCCATCACAACAAAGTTCTAATATTCAGCCACTGTTGCATAAAGAAGTCCATCATAAACAACGTGTAATAATTACGGCCCTTTGCCAATCAGTCCATCAAACAGAATCATATATTACGGCCCTGTTGCCATAAAGAGTACCATCATAACAGAAGCTGTATATTACGCCCTGTTGCCATAAGAGTCCTCAAACATAAGCTGTAATAGTACGGCCCTGTTGCCATAAGAGTCCAATCAGAACATAAGCTGTATATTACGGCCCTGTTGCCATAAGAGGCCTCGAAATCAGAGCTTGTTATACGGCCCTGTTGCCACTAAGAGGTCCATCAGAACATAAGCTTTATTTACGCCCTGTTGACCCATAAAGAGCTCCATCAGAACAGAAGCTGTATATTACGGCCCTGTTGCCATAAGAGATCCATTAAGAACAGAAGCTGTTATATTACGGCCCTGCTTGCCATATAGAGTCCATCGGACAAGCGTATTTACGCCACGTGTTGCCATAGAGTCCAGCAGAACAATCAACCTGTATACATTACGGCCTGTTGCCATAAGAGGCCATCAGAAAGAAGCATGTATATGACGCCCTGTTGCCATAAGAGTCCATCAGAACAGAGCTGTTATTACAGGCCCTGTTGCCAATAAAGAGTCCATCAAACTAAGCTGAATATTACGTCCCCTGTTGCATAAGATCGCATTAGTAACAGAAGCCTTCTTATTATACGGCCCTGTTTCCATAAGAGTCCATCAGAAACAGAAGACTTATTTAGCGGCCCCTGTTGCATAAGAGTCCATCAGAACAGACGCTGTATATTATGGCCCTGTTTGTCCATAAGAGTCCATCAAACAGAAGCTGTATACATTACTGCCCTGTTTTGCCATAAGAGTCCACATACAGAACATAATCTGGAGATTACAGCCCTGTTGCCCAAAAGAGTCCATCAGAACAAAGCTGTATATACGGCCCTGATTGCCATAAGAGCCATCAGAACAGAAGCTGTATATATATGCCGCCACCTTGTTGCCATAGAAGTCCTCCAGAACAGAAGCTGTATATTACGTCACCTTTTGCCATAAGAGTCCATCATTAACAAAGCTGTATATACGGCCCTGTTGCCATAGAGTCCCATCAAACAGAAGTGTATATTACGGCCCACTGTTGCCATAAAGATTCCATCAACTAGAAGCTGTAATATTACGGCCCTTTAAGTCATAAGAGTCGTAAAAACGAAGCTGTCTATTACGGCCTTGTTGCCATAAAGAGTCCATATAGAACAGTAAGCAGTATATTCGGCCCATGTTGCATAAAAGTCCATCATAACGAAGCTGATATTACGGCCCTGGTTGCTAAGAGTCCATTAAAACAGAATCTGTATTTACGGCCCTTTGCCAGAACCAGTCCATTAGAAACAGAAGCTGTATATTACGGCCACTGATGGCCCATAAAGAGTCCATAGAAACAGAAGCTGTATTTACGGCTCTCGTTAGCCAAGTAGAGCCATCATGAAAAGAAGCGTCTATTACGGCCCTGTTGCCATAGAGTCCCCATTAAACAAGAAGCTGTATCTTCCGGCCCGTTGGCACATAAGAGTCCCATCAGAACAGAAGCCTTATATTACGGCCCTGTTGGCATCCGAGTCCAATTCAAACGAAGCTGTAATATTACCGGCCCTGATATGGCTATAAGAAGTCCATCCAGAACAGAAGCTAGTATATAACGGCCCTGTTGACCATAAGAGTACCATCAGAACAGAAGCCTGTATATTAAACGGCCCTGTTGCCATAAGAGTCGATACGACATAAAGCAGAAGCTGTCTATTCCTCTCTGTTGCCTAAGAGTCCATCAAAACAACAGGCTGTATATTACGTTCCCTGTTGCCATAAGATTCCATCAGAACAGAAGCTGTATATTACCGGCCCTGTTGCCATAAGAGTCCTTAGAACAGAACTGATATTACGGCCCTGAGATTTCCATAAGAGTCCATCAGAACAGAAGCTTTTATGACGGCCCTGTTGCCATAAGAGTCCATCAAACAGAAGCTGTATAAGTACGGCCCTGTTGCCATAAGAGTCCATTAGAACAGAAGCTTATCTTACGGCCCTGTTGCCCATACAGTCACAATCAAAAGAAGCTGTATAAATTATGCCCTGTTTGCCATAATAAGTCCACCTCAAAACAGAAGCTGTATATTACGGCCCCTGATTTCCATAAAGAGTCGCCTCAGAACAGAACTTTTTTGTATATACGGCCTGTTGCCATAAGAGTACCATCAGAACAGAAAGCTGTCTATGCGGCCCTGTATGGCCTAAGAGTCCATCAGAAACAGAAGCTGTATATTACGGCCCTGTTTGGCACTAAGAGTCCATTAGAAAGAAGCTTGTACTCTTACTGCCACTGTTGGCCATAAGATTCCATCAGAACAGAAGCTGTATATACGGCCCTGTGGCTAAGAGTCCTCAGAACAAGAAGCTGTATATGACAGACCACTGTGGCCATAGATCCATCATGCAACGAAAGCGGATATTAACGGGCCCCTGTTGTCCATAAGAGTCCATTAAAACAGAAGCTGTATATTACGCCCCTGTTGCATAAAGAGATCGCATTAGAACAGAAGCCCTTGTATATTACGGCCCTGTTGCCATAACAGAGTTCCATACAGAACAGAAGCTGTAGAGTACGGCCCCTGTGCCATAAGAGTCCATTAAAACAGAAGCTGTATATTACGGCCCTGTTGCCTAAGAGTCCATTAGAACGGGAAGCTGTATTTACGGCCCTGTTTGGCCATGTACATCCATTAGAAAAGAAGCTGTATTATTACGGCCCTGTTGCATAACGTGTCACATCAGACAGAAGCAGTATATTACGGCCCACAGGTGGCATAAAGTCCTTAAAACATGAAGCCTTATATTACGGCCCTGTATAGGCATACACGAGTCCATCAGAAGAATCTGCATAAGTTAGGCCCTGTTGCCATAAGATCCATCAGCAACGAAGCTAGTATATTACGGCCCTAGTTGCCATAAGGAGTGTATCAGAACAGAAGCTGATATAATTAAAACGGCTCCTGTTGCCAAAAGAGTCCATCAGAACAGAAGCTGTAATATTACGTCCCTTTGCATAGATGTCCATCAGCAACAGAAAGCTTAAATATTAACGTCCCTCGTTGCCATAAGAGTCCATAAGAACAGAAGCTATCTTACGTCCCTGTTGCCATACAGAGAATCCATCAGAACAGAAGCGGTATACTTACGGCCCCTGATTTGGCCATAAAGAGTACCATCATGAACAGAAAGCTGTAATATTACGGCCCTGTTGCATAAAGAGTCCAATTCTAACATAAGCCCTGTCTTATTACGGCCCCGTTGCCATAAGAGTCCATCATAACAGAAGCTTGTATACTTAACAGCCCTGTTCCATAAGAGTCATTAGAACATAAGCTGTATATTACGTCCCGTTTGCCATAAAGGTCCATCCGAATACACGAAGCTGTATCGTACGGTCCCTCCACCCTGTTGGTCCAATAATAGTCCATCAGAAAGAAGCATGATATAGTACGGCCCTGTTGCCATCGAGTCCCAATCAGAACAGAGCTGTATCTTACTGCCCATAATGTGCCTATAGAGTCCATTAGAACTCCACGCTTGTTAATTACGCCTGTTGACCATAAAGAGTCCCATCGAACATAACTGTATATTACGGCCCTTTTGCCATAAGAGATCCATCAGAAACATAAGACTGTATATTACGGCCCTGTTTAGGGTGGGGCATAAGGAAGTCCATTAAGAACAGAAGCTGTATATTAACGGCCCCTGTTTTGCCATAATAGTCCATCCCGAAACAAAAGAACAGAAGCTGTATATACGGCGCCCTGTTGCCCATAAGAAGTCCATCAGAACAGAAGCTGTAGATTAACGGCCCTGTTTAGCATAAGAGTCCATCAGAATAGGACAGAAGCGGTTATTAACGGCCCTTGTTGCACTAAGATCCATCAGAACAGAAGCTGATATATTATCGGCTGTTGGCATTGAGTCCATCAGAACAAAGCTGATATATTTACGGTGCCCTGTTGCACATATAGTCCTCAGAACAGATGCTGTATATTACGGCCACTGTTGCCATAAGAAGTCCCCTCAGAACAGAAGCTGTATATTACGGCCCTGTTATGCCATAAGAACAGTCCTCAGAACGAGCTGTAATATAACGGCCCTGTTGCCATAAGATCCATCCGAACAGAATCTGTATATTACGGCCTGTTGCCATAAGAGTCCATCAGAACAGAAGCTGTATATTACGGCCTGTTTATGCCATAAAGTCCATCAGACAGAAGCTTTAATTACAGGCCCTGGTTGCCATAAGAGTCCATCAGAACAGAAGCGTATATTCACGCCCTGTATGCCACTAAGAGTCCATGAAACAGAATCTATATATTACGAGCCCTGTTTGCCTACAGATCCATCAGAACAAACGTGTATATTACGGCCCTGTTGCCATAAAGAGTACCATCAGAACAGAAGCATGTCTATTTACGGCCCTCTGTTGCCATAAAGTCCTCAGGAAACAGAAGCATCATATATTACGGCCTGTTGCCATAAGATTCATCAGACAGAAGCTGTATATATACGGCCCAGTTGCATAAGAGTCCATCAGAACAGAAGCTGTTATTACGGCCCTGTTGCACATAGAAGTCCTCAGAACAGAAGCTATATATTAACGGCCTGTTGCCATAAGATTCCTCAGAACAGAAGCTGTATATTCACGGCCCTGTTGCCATAAAATCCCTCAGAAACATAAGCTGTATATTACGGCCCATGTTGCCACTAAGAGTCCATCAGAACAGAATCGGTAATATTACTTCCCTGTGCCATAAATCTGTCCCATCAAACAGAACGGTATATTACGGCCATGTTGCCATAAGAGTCCATCAGAACAGAAGCTGTATATTACGGCCCTGTTGCCATAAGAGTCCATCAGAACAGAAGCTGTATATTACGGCCCTGTTGCCATAAGAGTCCATTAGAACAGAAGCTGTATATTACGGCCCTGTTGCCATAAGAGTCCATCAGAACAGAAGCTGTATATTACGGCCCTGTTGACATAAGAGTCCATCAGAACAGAAGCTGTATATTACGGCCCTGTTGCCATAAGAGTCCATCAGAACAGAAGCTGTATATTACGGCCTGTTGCATAGAGTCCTCCAGAACAGAAGCTAGTATATTACAGGCCCTGTTGCCATAAGAGTCATCAGAACAGAAGGCCTGATAATATTATGCTCCTGTTGCCATGAGTCCATTAGCACACAAGCTGTAATATTACGGCCTGTTCCATAAAAGATCCATCAGAACAGAGCTGTATTTACGGCCCTGTGCCATAAAGGAACAAAGTTTCTCCCCCCCCCAATATTTCATAACAGAACTGTATAATTAATGGGCCCTGTTTGCCATAATAGTCCATCAGAACAAGAAGCTGTATATCTACGTGGCCCTGCTTGCCATAAGATTCCGATCAGCCGACACGCTGTATATTACAGCCCTGTTGCCATAGAGTCCATCAGAACAGAAGCTGTTAATATTACGGCCCTTTATTGCCATAAAGTCCATCAAGAACAGAAGCTGTATATATTGCCCTGTTTGCCATAAGAGTCCATCAGAACAGAAGCTGTATATTACGGCCCTGTTGCCATAAGAGTCCATCAGAACAGAAGCTGTATATTACGGCCCTGTTGCCATAAGAGTCCATCAGAACAGAAGCTGTATATTACGGCCCTGTTGCCATAAGAGTCCATCAGAACAGAAGCTGTATATTACGGCCCTGTTGCCATAAGAGTCCATTAAAACAGAAGCCGTAATACTTAAGGCCCAGTGCCATAAGAGTCCATTATGAAAACAGATCTGGTATATTAGGCCCTGTTGCCATAAGAGTCCCATCAGACCAGATAAGACTGAATATATATACGGCCCTGTTGCCATCAGAGTCATTAAAACAGAAGCTGTATGTACGGGCCCTGTTTGCCATAATAGTCCATTAGAACCGAGCTGTTATTACGCGCCCTGGTTGCCATAAAAAAAGAGTCCCATTACTAACAGAAGCTGTATATTACGGCTCTGGCCATAAGAGTACCCATCAGAACAGAAGCCTGTATATTCGGCCCTAGTCTTGCCATAAGAGATCCATTAAAACAGAAGCTGTATCGTACGGCCTGTTGGCATAAGAGCTCCTCAGAACATAGCTGTATATTACTGCCCTGTTGGCATAAGAGTCCATTAAACCAGAAGTCTGTAATTTACGGCCCTGTTGCATACAGAGTCCATCAGAACAGAAGCTGTATATATCGGCCCCTGTGCACATAAGAAGTCCATCAGAACAGAAACTTATATATACGAGCCCTGTTGCCCATAAGATCTATCAGAACAGAAGCTAGTATATATAAAACGACAAGCTCTGTTTGCACAAAGATTCCATCAAACAGAAGCTACGTATCTTACGATATCTCCTGTTATGCCATAAGAGTCCATCAAACAGACAACTGTATATTTTACGGCCCTAGTGCACATAAGACTCACTTAAGCACACAGCTGTATATTACGGCCTGTGTGCCCAATAAAGAGTCCATCAGAAACAGAGCTGTAATATTACGGGCCCGTTGCCATAAGATTCCATCAAAAACAGAAAGCTGCTATATATATCGGCCACGTTGCCATAACGAGATCCATTAGAACAGAAGCTGTATATATAACGCCACTGTTGCCATAACAGTCGTCCATCAGAACAGAAGCTGTATATTACGAGCCCTGTGCCATAGATCCATCAGAACAGAAGCTGTATATTACGGCCCTGTTGCCATCAGAGTACCATCAGAACGAAGCTGTATATTACGGCCCTGATTGCCCATAAAAGAAAGTCCATCAACAGAACTTTATATTGGACGCCCTGTATGGCATAAGATCCAATCAGAACAGAACTGTACAAATACCGGCCCTGTTGCCATAAGGTCCATTAGAACAGAAGCCTTAATATTACGGCCCTAGTTGCCATAAGATTCCATCAGAACAGAATCTGTATATATACGGCCCCTGTTGGCATGAAGAGTCCATCAGAACAGAAGCTGTATTTACGACCCTGTTGCCAATAATAGTCCATCAGAACAGAAGCTGTATATTACGGCCCTGTTGGCATATAGAAGTTCCATAAAAACCGAAGCTGTATATTACGGCCCTGTTTCCATAAATAGTCCATTAGACAGAAACTGTATATTACGCCCTGTTGCCATCAAGAGTCCTCAGAACACAGAACTGTTATAATATCGGCCCTGTTGCCATACTAGTCCATTAAAACAGAACGCTGTATATTACTGCCCGTGGCCATAAGGTCCTTAGACAGAAGCGACTATTGAGCGCACCTGTTGCCATAAGAGTCCATTAAACAGAGCGTAATATTACGGCCCTGTTGTGGCATAATCAGTCCACTCAGAACAAAGCTGTATATTACGGCCCTGTTTGCATAAAGAAGTCATTAAACAGACGCTGTATATTACGGCCGTTGGCATAAGAGTCCATCAGAAGAATCTGTATATTACGGCCCTGTTGCCATAACGAGTCCAATCAGAACAGAAGCGTAATATTACGGCCCCTGTTGCCATAAGAAGTCTATCAAACAGAAGCTTATATTAACGGCTCTGTCTGCCATAAGAGTCCATCAGAACATAAAAAAAAAATCAAGAAGCCCCCCCCCTGGGGTATATTACGTCCCTGTTGCCATAAGAGTCCATCAGAACAGAAGCTGATCTTTCACCGGCCCTGTTGCCATAAAGAGTCCATCAGACCACAGAAGCTCGTATATTACGGCCACAACTGTGCCATAAGAGTCCCTCAGAACAGAATCTGTATTTACGGCCCTGTTTGCCATACGAGTCCATCATAACGAAGCTGTATACTATTCTGCACTGTTGCCATAAAGAGTTCCCTTAGAACAACTCGCTTTATATTACGGCCCTGATGTGGCCATATATAGTCCATCCGACACATAAGTGTATATTACGGCCACTGTTGACCATAAGAGTCCATTAGACATAAGCTGTATATTACCGGCCCGTTGACAATAAGAATCCATCGAACAGATACTGTATATTACGGCCCTGTTTATGCCAGTAAGAGTCCATACAAACAGACATCCTGTATATTACGCCACTGTTGGCATAAGAGTCCCTACAGAAACAGAACTGTTATATGACGGCCCTGTTGCCAGAAGAGTCCACATTAGAACATAAGCTGTATTTACGGCCCAACTTTGCCATAAAGAGTCCAATCAGAACCAGAAGCTGTATATACGCCCTGTTGCATACAGAGTCCATCAGAACAGAAAGCTGTATATTAACGGCCCTCGTTGCGCGATAAGCTTCCCTTAGAACATAAGGCTGCTATAATTACGGCCCCTGTTGCCACTACAAGATCCATCAGAACAGAAGCTGTATATTACGGCCGGGACTAAGTTGCCACTCAAGAAGTCCATCGAACAGAAGCTGATATTACGGCCACTGTTGGCATAAAGAAGTCCAATCAGACAGAAGCTATATTACGGCCCTGGGGCATATGAGTAAGTACCCATCAAGACAACAGCATCCTGTATATTAGGCCCTGTTAGGCAAAGAGTCCATCCAGAACAGAAGCTTATATTACGCCCTGTTGCCATAAGAGTCCATCAAGAACAGAAGCTGTATATTACGTCCCTAGTTTGTCCATAAAGAGTCCATCACAACAGAAAGCATGTATAATTACGGCACCATGTTTGCCATACTAGTCCATCAGACCAGAGCTGTATATTACGGCCTCTGTTGCCAATAAGAGCCATAGAACAGAGCTGTTATATTACGGCCCTGTTTGCCATTAAGAGTCCATAGCAGAAACAGACAGCATCGTATATTACGGCCCTGTTGCCATAAGAGTCCCATCAGCACAAAGCTGTATTTACGGCCCGGTCTTCCATAAGAGTCCAATATAACAGAATCTAGCTTAGGCGAGCCCTGTTGCCATCAGAGTCCATTAGAACAGAAGCTAGATATTACGGCCCTGTTGCCATAAAGAGTCCCATCAGAACAGAAGCTTGTAAGATTTACGGCCCCTGTTTGCCATACAGAAAGTCCATCAGAAACACAAGCTGTATATTACGCCACTGGTTGCCATAACGAGCCATCAGAAAAACAGAGCTGTATATTACGGCCCTTTGCCATAAAGAGTCCATCAGAACACGAACTCCTTATACTTCACGGCCCCACCGATGTTGCCATTAAGAGTCCATCAGAACAGATCTGTATATTAGGCCCTCGTTGCCATAAGATTCCATCAGAACAGAAGCTATATATTACGGCCCTGTTCGCCTAAAGAGTCCATCACAGAAAGCGTAATTACGGCCCTGTTGCCATAATATTCCCATCAGAACAGAATCTGTAATATACGGCCCTGTTGCCAATAAGAGTCCATCAGAACAGAAGCTGCGTAGATTACGCCCTGTTGCCATAAGAGTCCATCAGAACAGAATCTGTATATAAGGCCCTGTATGCCATAAATGGAGTCCATCAAACAGTAATCTGTATATTACGCGGCCACTGTTTTGCCATACGATCCATCAGAACACAGATAGCTGTATATTAAGGCCCCCTGTTGCACATAAGAGGCCATTAGGAACAGAAGCGTATATTACTGCCCCTGTTGACCATACGAACATCCATCGAACATAATCTGGTAAACAACTATTACAGAGCCCTTTACCCATAAAGAAGTCCATCAGAAAGAAGCTGTTATAAATTACTGCCACTGTTGCCCACATAAGAGTCCATCGAACATAAGCTGTAATTCCGGCCCTGTACTTGCCATAAAAGATCCATCAGAAACAGCAGCTGTTATTACGGCCCTTTGCATAAGAGCTCCATCAGAACAGAAGCTGTATATTACGTCCCTGTTGCCATAACAGAGTCCATCAGAACATAAGCTTTATATTACGGCCACTGGTGCCATAAGAGTCCCATTAGAACAGAAGCTGTATATTACGGCCCGTTGCATAAGAGTCCAGCAGAACAGAAGCTGATATATTACGGCCCTTTCGCCATAAGAGTCCATCAGAACTGGGGGGAAAAAAAGCTGAATATTATGGTCCTAGCTTTTGCCATAAAGTCCATCAGAACAGAGCTGTAATATTACGGCCCTGTTAGCCATAAGAGTCATCAGAACAGAAGCTGGTATATTACAGCCCTGTTGCCATAGAGTCCATCAAAACAGTAAGCTGTATATTACGGCCCAGGTTTCCAAAGAGTCCATAGACAGAGCTGTATATTATGCCTGTTGCCATAAGAGTCCATCAGAAATATGCTGTATATTACTTCCACTGTTGTCCATAAGAGTCCATCCAGAACGAAACTGTATATGACGCCCTGCTTGCCATAAGATTCCTCAGAACAGAGCTGTATATTTTACGGTCCTCGTTGCCATAAAGTCACAGACAGACAGCTGTATAGTACGCCCTGTTGCCAATAAGAGTCCATCAGACAGAAGCTTTAAAATATATGGCCGCTGTTCCATAAGAGTCCCTCGACAGAAGCTGGTCATATTACGCCCTGTTTCCATAAGATCCATTAAAACGAGCTTGCTATATTCGGCCCTGTTTGCCATAAGATTCCATAGAACAGAATGCGTATACATTACGGCCCTGTTTGCCATAGAAGTCCCATTAAACAGAGCTGTATATTAACGCTCTGCTTGCCATAAGAGTCCCAAAATTGTTTCACTAACAGAAGCTGTATATTACGGCCCTGTTGCCATAAGAGTCCATTAAAACAGAAGCTGTATATTACGGCCCTGTTGCCATAAGAGTCCATCAGAACAGAAGCTGTATATTACGGCCCTGTTGGCATAAGAGTCCATTAAAACAGAAGCTGTATATTACGCCCTGTTGGCATAAGAGTCATCAAAACAGACGCTGTAATTACGGGCCCTTTGCCATAAGATTACCATCAGACAGACTGTATATTCACGAGCCCTGTTGCCCTAAATAGTCTATCAGAGCAGCAGCTGTATAATTACGGCTCTGGTGCATAAAGAGTCCATCAGAACAGAAGCTGTATATTAACGTCCCTGTTGCCATAACGAGGTTCCATCAGAATCAGAAGCGTAGATTACTGCCCGGTTGCCCATAAAAGAGTCCATTAGAACAGAGCTGTATATTACCACCTGTTGCCCATAAGGAGTCCCTCAGACAAGAAGCGTAAGAATACTACGGGCCCTGATTGCACCCACCATAAAGTCCATCAAACAGAAGCTGTACTTTACGGCCTGGGGTTGCCATCAGCAAGTCCCATTAGAACAGAAGCTGTATATTAACGGACTGTTTGCCATAACAGTCCATCAGAACAGAAGCTGTATAATAACGGCCCCTGTTGCCATAAGAGTCCATCAGAACAGAAGCGTATATTACCGGCCCTGTATGCCATAAGAGTCCATCGAACAGCGTCGGCGTATATTACGCCCCTGTTGCCTCATAGAGAGTCCACAAACAGAAGCTGTATATTGCGGCCCTGATTGGCATAAGAGTCCAAAATCAGAACAGAAGCTGTATATTCCTAGCCACTGTTGCCAAGAGACATCCATTCAGAACAAGAAGCGTATATTACGCCACTGTTGCCATAAGAGTCATCAGAACAGAAGTCTGTATAATTACGTCCCTGTTGCCATAAGGAGTCCCTCAGACAGAAGCTGATATATACGGCCCGTTCCATAGAGTCCTTTAGAATCATAAAGCTTATATTACGCCCTGTTGCCATACGAGTCCATCAGACAGCAGCCCTTTATATTACGGCCCTGTTTGACCATAAAGTCCATCAGAACAGAAAGCTTGTAGATTACGGCACCATTTGGCATAAGACGTCCACAGAACAGAGCATGTATATTCGGCCACTGATTGCCCATAAGAGTCCATCAGACAACAGAAGCTGTATATTAACGGCCACTGTTTTGGCATAAGAGTCCCAATCAGAACGAAGCTGTATATTACGGCCCTGTGGCATAAGAGCCATCAGAACAGAAGCGCTGTATATATTACGGCCCTTGTTGGCATAAATCCCATCCGAACATAAGATGTATGTGCGGCCCTGTTGTGCCATAAGATCGTTCCATCAGAACAATAAGCGGGATAATTACGGCCCTGTCTGCCATAAGAAGTCCATCAAAGAACAAGCTTAATTTAACCGAGCCCGTTGCCTAAGAGTCCCATCAGAACAACGAAGCTGTAATATTACAGCCCTAGTTGCATCAGAGTCATCAGACGAAGCTGTATATTACGGCCCTGTTGCCATAAGAGTCCATTAGAACCGAAGCTGAATATCTACGGGCCCTGTTGCACATAAAGTCCATCAGATCCAAGAAGCATATATTACGGGCCCCTAGTTGCCCATAAGAGTCCATCAGAACAGACAGCTGATATTACGGCCTGTTGACCCTAAGAGTCCTCAGAACCGAGCTGTATATTACGGCCCATGTGCCATAAGATTCCATCAGAACAGAAGCTGTATATTAACGGCCCATGTTTCCATAAGAGTCCATCAGAACAGCAGCTGTATATTACGGACCCATGATTGCCCCATAAGAGTCCATTAGAACAGAACATATATATAAACCCGGACCTGTTGCCATAAGGTCCATCAGAACGAAGCTGTATATTAGCGCCCTGTTGTGCCATAAGAGTCCATCAAACAGAGCTTGTATATTACGGCCCTGTGCCCATAAATAGTCCATCAGAACAGAAGCTGTGATCTTACGGCCGGCTGCATAATAAAGAAGTCCATCAGAACAGAAGCTGTATTTACAGGCCCTGTTGCCATACGAGTCCATCAGAACGAAAGCTGTATATACGGCCCTAGTTAGCCCTAAGAGTCCATCAGAACAGCAGCTGTATATACGGCCCTGTTCATAAGAGTCCATCAGACAGAAGCTGTATAATACGGCACCTGTTGGCCATAAGAGTCCTTAGACCAACAGAAGACTATATATTACGGCCCTGTATGCCAGAATAGTCCATCAGAACAGAAGCTGTAATATTACGGCCCTGTTGCCATAAAGAGTCCATCAGAACAGAAGTCTTTATATGACGAGCACCTGTTGCCATAAGATTCCATCAGACCGAACTGTACAAATTACGGCCACTGTTGCATAAGAAGGTCCATCAGAACAGAAGCCTGTATAATACCCACTGTAGCCATACGAGTCCATCAGAACAGAAGCTGTATATACGGCCACTTATGCAATAGAGATCCATCAGAACAGAACTGATATTACGTGTGACCTGTTGCCATAAGATCCAGTAGATACTCTAGAACGGGATATTAGGCCCTGTTGCCATAAGAGTCCATCAGACGAAGCTGTATAATTACGGCCCTGTTGCCATAAAAATGCCATCAACAGAAGTTAATTATGCCCTTTGCCATAAGAGTCCATCAGAACAAACTCTATTACGGCCCTGTTGCATAAGAGTCCTCAGAACAGAAGCTGTATGATACGGACCTGTTGCCATAAGAGTCACTATCAAACAGAAATCTCGTCATATTCGGACCCTGGTGCCATAAGAGTCCCTCAGAACAGAAGACGGTATATTAATGGCCCTGTTTGCCATAAGAGTCCATCATAACACGAACTGTATTATTACTGTCGCCCTGTTGCCATAAGAGTCATCAAACAGACGCTATGTATATTACGGCCCTTTTGCCATACGGAGTCCAATCAAGAAAAACAAAGCTGTATATTACGGCCCTGTTGCCATAAGAAGTTCCTCAGAACAGAACGTCATGTATATTACGGCGCGCTAGTATGACATACCGAATCCATTAAAACATAAGGCTGTATATTACGGCCCTGTTTGCCAAAATAAGAGTCCATTATAACAGAAGCTGTATATTACGGGCCCTCTTGCAATAAGAGTCCCATCAGAACGAAGCCATGCATATTACGGCCCTGAGTGACCATAAGATCCATTAAAACAGAAGCTGTATATTACGGCCCTGTTGGCCATAAGATCCATACACAGAATCTGTATATTACGGCCACTGTTGCCATAAGAGTCCATTAGACAGAACTGTTATTACGGCTCTGTTGCCATACGAGTCCATCAAACATAATAGCTGTCATAATTACGGCCTGTTTGCCATAAAGTCCTTAAAACAGAACTATGTATATTAACGGCCCTGTTTGTCATAAGTCCATCATAACAGAAGCTGTATATTACAGGCCATGTTGGCATAAGATTCCATTAAACAGAAGCTGTATACTTACGGCCCTGTTTGGCATAAAGAGTCCATCATAACAGAAGCCTCTGTATATAAACTGCCCTGTTGCCATAAGAGTCCATCGCACAAAGCTAGTATAATTACGGCCCTGTTGCATATAGAGTCCATCATAACAGAAGCTGTATCTTATGCTCCCTGATTTGCCATAAGAGTCCATCAGACAGAATACTGCTATATTCCGGCCCTGTTGCCATAAGAGTCCATCAGAACAGAAGCTGTATATTACGGCCCTGTTGCCATAAGAGTCCATCAGAACAGAAGCTGTATATTACGGCCCTGTTGCCATAAGAGTCCATCAGAACAGAAGCTGTATATTACGGCCCTGTTGCCATAAGAGTCCATTAGAACAGAAGCTGTATATTACGGCCCTGTTGCCATAAGAGTCCATTAGAACAGAAGCTGTATATTACGGCCCTGTTGCCATAAGAGTCCATCAGAACAGAAGCTGTATATTACGGCCCTGTTGCCATAAGAGTCCATCAGAACAGAAGCTGTATCAATTACGGCCCGGTTGCATAAGAGTCCCAGCAGAACAAAGCTGTATATTACGGCCCTGTTGCCATAAGAGTCCATTAGAAAAGGAAGCGATATTACGGCCCTGTTGCAATAGCGGTCCATTAGAACAGAAGCTGTAATTACGGCCCTGTGCATAGAGTCCCCTCAGAACAGAAGCTGTATATTACGGCCCTGTTGCCATAAGAGTCCATCAGAACAGAAGCTGTATATTACGGCCCTGTTGCCATAAGAGGTCCATTAGAACAGAAGCTTTATATTACGGCCCTGTTGCCATAAGAGTCCTCAGACACAGGAAAGCTGTATATTACGGCCCTGTTGCCATAAGAGTCCATCAGAACAGAAGCTGTATATTACGGCCCTGTTGCCATAAGAGTCCATCAGAACAGAAGCTGTATATTACGGCCCTGTTGCCATAAGAGTCCATTAGAACAGAAGCTGTATATTACGGCCCTGTTGGCATCAGCTCACTGAGGATGATTATATTGCTGCTGCTTCTAAAGTGAATTCCCCCAATCCAAGTTTTTAATTTCTGCCTCAACCCTTGAGTATTATTTTGTGTGTGTGTGTGTGTGTGTGTGTGTGTGTGTGTGTGTGTGTTTGGCTGGCCCCAACCGTTTGCTTTTATTGACCTGTCACATAAATTCCCCCTGCAGTGACATTCTGATAGGAGAGCAGAACACACACACACACACACCACACACACACACACAAACACACACAAAGAGAGAACAGATGGCAATACAGGATTGTCCCGGCCTCACGGCCTGCCTGCTGATGGAAAACCCATCATGAAAAATGCATCCGACACCTGTGTAATTTGCCTAATCATCTTTTCCTAATAAGCTCCCTGTCATTAATTATGCAAAACTTCCCCAATGCAGTCAAGATAAAAGTAAATGTGATGACTTAATACCCTTCAAAATAATTAGGGGGCCCAGCACGCCCCCATCTTCCCCCCTTCCACCATACCAAACACTCCCAACTACCCCCCATCCAACCTCTCTCCGTCCCGCCTAACCCCCACCCCAACCCCCAAACCCCCTAACTCACAGCTTTTCCTTCTGACTCTTCCTCCTTCCATCTCTTTCTTTCTCGTCCTGCACTTTGAATTGGGAAAATTGAGAGGGAGGGAGAGAGAGACAGAGAGCGAGAGAGCGAGAGAGCGAGAGAGAGAGAGAGAGAGAGAGAGAGAGAGAGAGAGAGAGAGAGAGAGAGAGAATTCTGCAAAAATATCCTCAGTGTACAACGAAAAACACAAAATAATGCATGCAGAGCAGAATTAGGCCGATACCCACTAATTATCAAAATCCAGAAAAGAGCCGTTAAAATTATATAACCACTTAAAAGTAAGCGATTCCAAACCTTCCATAACAAAGCCATCACCTACAGAGAGATGAACCTGGAGAAGAGTCCCCTAAGCAAGCTGGTCCTGGGGCTCTGTTCACAAACACAAACACAAACAGACCCCACAGAGCCCCAGGACAACAACACAATTAGACCCAACCAAATCATGAGAAAACAAAAAGAGAATTACTTGACACATTGGAAAGACTTAACAAAAAAACAGAGCAAACTAGAATGCTATTTGGCCCTAAACAGAGAGTACACAGTGGCAGAATACCTGACCACTGTGACTGACCCAAACTTAAAGGAAAGCTTTGACTATGTACAGATTCAGTGAGCATAGCCTTGCTATTGAGAAAGGCTGCCGTAGGCAGACCTGGCTCTCAAGAGAAGACAGGCTATGTGCACACTGCCCACAAAATGAGGTGGAAACTGAGCTGCACTTCCTAACCTCCTGCCAGATGTATGACCATATTAGAGACACATATTTCCTTCTGATTACACAGATCCACAAAGAATTTGAAAACAAACCCAATTTTGATAAACTCCCATATCTATTGGTTGAAAAACCACAGTGTGCCATCACAGCAGCAAGATTTGTGACCTGTTGCCACAAGAAAAGGGCAACCAGTGAAGAACAAACACCATTGTAAATACAACCTATATTTATTTATTTTCCCATTTGTACTTTAACTATTTGCACATCGTTAAAACACTGGGGTTCAAATTAAAGCAGATTTACACACACATTTACATGTTAGTCATTTAGCAGACGCTCTTATCCAGAGCGACTTACATACCAGTGCATACATTTTTTATTTTTTTTTCATGCCCTCCGTTGGAATCGAACCCACAACCCTGGCGTTGCAAACGCCATTCTCTACCAACTGAGCTACATCCCTGCCGGCCATTCCCTCCCCTACCCTGGGCCAATTGTGCGCCGCCCCATGGGGTCTCCCGGGTCGCGGCCGGCTACGACAGAGCCTGGATTCGAACCAGGATCTCTAGTGGCACAGCCTAGCACTGCGCCTTAGACCACTGCGCCACTCGGGAGGCCAGCTGCAAGGTGCAGACTTCCGCATGTCGGCATGTAGTGGCTAAACTAGCTGACAGTGGTCTCAGACAGCGGGACACCGCAGGCCTGATGAGAGCCAACCTTAGCCAACCTTAGCTAGCCTGGCTGTCTGGCGGTGCCTCGCAGTGCCTCACGGTGCAACCCACCTGTCGTGTTCTTCCAGCCTGCATGTGACAGGAATTAACACCCAGCCTAATGAGGTGATAGATAATCTAGGAGCGATGCTGCTTCTTTCAGAGACCACTGGGTTATGACAGACACTTTCTAATTGAAGATGTATTGTCCCAACATGAGGCAGTCTGAGGGCAACAAACAGGATGTTGTTTCCTTTGACAGTACAAGACAACAAAAGGAGGAGGATTTTGTCTTAGTTTCATCACAAACGATAAAGCAACAAACTGGTGTGACAAGTCCCTTCTTCAAAAGTATTTTGAATCCTTTGTCCCCTTGCTTTTAACATAGCATCTCTCAGAGAAACACCGCAGGTCTCAGCAAGGGGATAGTCTCCATGAGGGTTGCTGGCCGGGGCTAGCAGTAAGTAGCAACGGGGTTAGCACTAAGTCGGTCTCTGTGAGGGTTGCTGGCCGGGGCTAGCACTAAGTCAGTCTCTGTGAGGGTTGCTGGCCGGGGCTAGCACTAGAAGTCGGTCCTCTGTGAGGTAGCTGGCCGGGCTAGCACTAAGTCAGTCTCTGTGAGGGTTGCTGGCCGGGGCTAGCACTAAGTCGGTCTCTGTGAGGGTTGCTGGCCGGGGCTAGCACTAAGTCGGTCTCTGTGAGGGTTGCTGGCCGGGGCTAGCACTAAGTCAGTCTCTGTGAGGGTTGCTGGCCGGGGCTAGCACTAAGTCAGTCTCTGTGAGGGTTGCTGGCCGGGGCTAGCACTAAGTCAGTCTCTGTGAGGGTAGCTGGCCGGGGCTAGCACTAAGTCAGTCTCTGTGAGGGTTGCTGGCCGGGGCTAGCACTAAGTCGGTCTCTGTGAGGGTTTGCTGACGGGGTTTAGGGCACCAGGTCAATCTCCCTACGGGTGTCTGATCGCCTTGTTTTAACCAGCTTGTCCCACAACAATAGGACCCAAATAGAACATCAGGCCTTCTCTCTGTCGCCCATCTGAGAGTCTTTATTCTAGGCCAACCACCACCCACCATCTTCTATTCCCCCCCATTGTTTCATCCCTGGCTGTGATTAAATCCTGCTACTTTACGGATTTATTTTATTTCTGGGAAGAAAAGCTCAGACAATTTCTGCCTCCCCCCCCCCCCCCCACCCTGCTTCCCCAGTGTTCTACCTTTGATCAGCGTCTGCTGTCCCGGCATGAGGCATGAGGCATGAGGCATGAGGCGTGATGCAGAGTGATGCAGCGTGAGGCCCTGGCTAATGGGAGGTTATGGCCCAGTCCCAAAATGACACCCTATGGGGGGGTCTGGTCAACAGTAGTGCACTGTGTAGGGAATAGGGCGCCATTTGGGATGCTACCTTTCTCTGCTAGGGTGTAGCCTGCCGTGTCTCAGGGTCAATGCGCTAGCTAGGCTACCGAATGAGACTGTGTATTTTAATCATGTTAAAGCTGTCCGGGGGGCAGCGGTCGCTGTGTGTCTCTGTGAACACACCTGGTAAGTTTGACGCCCGGGAACT
>LR778256.1:28126958-28170263 GCA_902810595.1 Coregonus sp. 'balchen'
GTTAATTAACCTCTAGACACCCCAGGTGTCGGAACAAACATACATATTGAATGGGAGCTGCCACAGACAGCCTGTAGGTCAGGACTAATACATTCTGAGAGTTACAATTAAAACATCATCAGACCTTGCTATAGAGTTGCATCCCAAATGGCCCCCTATTCCCTAGATAGTGCACTACTACCCTATGGGCCCTGGTCAAAAGTAGTGCACCACATATAGGGAATAAGTTGCCAATTAGGACGCAAACCCTAGAACTCCATTTAAGAGCCCACTTACCAGGAGGCAATTTAATACAGTCGAAGCCTCTCTGAATGGGGGTGAGGCGGGTTAGAGCTGATATATAATTTCAGTCAATGGAAAAGCAACGGAAAGGAAAGGAAAGGCCAGTGATGCAAACTCAATGATAATGTTATAATGTTACTCCCTCTTCCTTTCACTTTTAATGGGCATCTGCTGTTAATGATAATGTTACTCCCTCTTCCTTTCACTTTTAATGGGCATCTGCTGTTAATGATAATGTTACTCCCTCTACCTTTCCCTTTATGGGCATCTGTTGTTAATGATAATGTTAATACTTCCCTCTTCCTTTCACTTTTCATGGGCACCTGTTGTTAATGATAATGTTACTCCCTCTTCCTTTCACTTTTCATGGGCATCTGTTGTTAATGATAATGTTACTCCCTCTTCCTTTCACTTTTCATGGGCATCTGCTGTTAATGATAATGTTATAATGTTACTCCCTCTTCCTTTCACTTTTCATGGCATCTGTTGTTAATGATAATGTCTTATCTCCCTCTTCCTTTCACTTTTCATGGGCATCTGTTTGTTAATGATAATGTTTATAATGTTACCTATTTCCCTCCTTCCTTTCACTTTTAATGGGCATCTGCTGTTAATGATAATGTTTACTCCCCTACTTCCTCTTCCTTTCACTTTAATGGGCATCTGCTGTTAATGATAATGTTACTCCCTCTTCCTTTCACTTTTAATGGGCATCTGTTGTTAATGATAATGTTACTCCCTCTCCTTTCACTTTTCAATGGGCATCTGTTGTTAATGATAATGTTACTCCCTCTTCCTTTCACTTTTCATGGGCACTGTGTTAATGATATGTTTTACTCCCTCTTCCTTTCACTTTTCATGGGCATCTGTTGTGTAATGATAATGTTACTCTCCTCTTCCTTTCACTTTTCATGGGCATCTGTGTTAATGATAATGTTACTCCCTCTTCCTTTCACTTTTCATGGGCATCTGTTGTTAATGATAATGTTACTCCCTCTTCCTTTCACTTTTCATGGGCATCTGTTGTTAATGATAATGTTACTCCCTCTTCCTTTCACTTTTCATGGGCATCTGTTGTTAATGATAATGTTATAATGTTACTCCCTCTTCCTTTCACTTTTCATGGGCATCTGTTGTTAATGATAATGTTACTCCCTCTTCCTTTCACTTTTCATGGGCATCTGTTGTTAATGATAATGTTATAATGTTACTCCCTCTTCCTTTCACTTTTCAGAACACCCTCAATTCGTCGGGGCATGGACTCTACAAGGTGTCGAAAGAGTTCCTCAGGGATGCTGGCCCATGTTAACTCCAATGCTTCCCACAATTGTGTCAAGTTGGCTGGATGTCCTTTGGGTGGTGGACCACTCTTGATACACACGGGAAACTGTTGAGTGTGAAAAACCCAGCAGCGTTGCAGTTCTTGACACACTCAAACCGGTGCACCTGGCACCTACTACCATACCCTGTTCAAAGGCCCTTAAATATTTTGTCTTACCCATTCACCCTCTGAATGGCACACATACACAATCCATGTCTCAATTGTCTCAAGACTAAAAAATCCTTCTTTAACCCCGTCTCCTCCCCTTCATCTACACTGATTGAAGTGGATTTAACAAGGGACATCAATAAGGGATCATAGCGTTCACCTGGATTCACCTGGTCAGTCTATTTAATGGAAAGTGCAGGTGTTCTTAATATTTTGTACACTCAGTGTACAGTATAAACTTTGACTGATGTGAATTAGATGCATCCCAGAATAGCATCATAGAGAAACATGCCCAAGTAATTTTATTAGCATGGTATCAAATGGTACCTCTTCCACTTTCACCCAACTCACCAACCCACCAACCCAGCATCTCTCAATTTCAACTCCCCCAACACACCAACCCACCAACCCACCATCTCTCAATTTCAACTCCCCCAACACACCAACCCACCAACCCAGCATCTATCAATTTCAACTCCCCCAACACACCAACACACCAACCCAGCATCTCTCAATTTCAACTCCCCCAACCCACCAACCCACCATCTCTGAATTTCAACTCCCCCAACACACCAACACACCAACCCAGTATCTCTGAATTTCAACTCCCCCAACACATCAACACACCAACCCAGCATCTCTCAATTTCAACTCCCCAAACACACCAACACACCAACCCAGCATCTCTCAATTTCAACTCCCCCAACCCACCAACCCACCATCTCTGAATTTCAACTCCCCCAACACATCAACACACCAACCCAGCATCTCTCAATTTCAACTCCCCCAACACATCAACACACCAACCCAGCATCTCTCAATTTCAACTCCCCAAACACATCAACACACCAACCCAGTATCTCTGAATTTCAACTCCCCCAACACATCAACACACCAACCCAGCATCTCTCAATTTCAACTCCCCAAACACACCAACACTAGTATCCCTGTCACATTCTGCCTAGTATCCCTGTCACATTCTGCCTAGTATCTCTGTGGGATAGGGGATAGGGGATAGGGAAATAGCGAGAGAGGGGATAGGGCATAGGGGATAGGGAGATAGAGGGAGATAGAGGGAGATAGGGGATAGGGAGAGAGGGGAGAGTGGATAGGGAGATAGAGAGTGAGTGTCACGTTCGTTTACAGACGGGTCAGACCAAGGCGCAGCGTGATATGCATACATGTTTATTTGATACGAATAAACCACGACCACCGAAGCTGGACTGGGCACCGGTGGAGCGGACTGCTCTGGCTCCGGAGTGGAGCCGCTGAGCGGATTTGGACTGGACCCCGGTGGAGCGGCCTGCTCAGGCTCCGGACTGGAGCCGCTGACCGGAGCTGGACTTGGCACCGGTGGAGCGGACTGCTCTGGCTCCGGAGTGGAGCCGCTGACCGGATCTGGACTGGATCCCGGTGGAGCGGACTGCTCTGGCTCCGGAGTGGAGCAGCTGACCGGAGCTGGATCAGGCACCGATGGAGCGGACTGCTCTGGCTCTGGAGTGGAGCCACTGACCGGAGCTGGACTGGACCCTGGTGAAGCGGATTGTTCTGGCTCCGGAGTGTAGCAGCTGACCGGAGCTGAACTGGGCACCGGTGGAGCGGACTGCTCTGGCTCCGGAGTGGAGCAGCTGACCGGTGCCTGGCCATGCCGGACTGGACACACGCACCACTGGCTTGGTGCGAGGAGCAGTCACAGGCCGGACCGGGCTGGCGACACGCACCACTGGCTTGGTGCGGGGAGCAGGAACGGGCCGTACCGGACTGGCAACGCGCACCACTGGCCTAGTGCGGGGAGCAGGAACAGGCCGGGCCGGGCTGGCGACGTGCACCACTGGCTTGGTGCGAGGGACAGGAACAGGCCGGACCGGGCTGGCGACGCGCACCACTGGCTTGGTGCGAGGGGCAGGAACAGGCCGGGCTGGCGACGCGCACCACTGGCTTGGTGCGAGGGGCAGGAACGGGTCGGGCCGTACTGGGAACACGCACCACTGGCTTAGTGCGGGGAGCAGGAACGGGCCGGACCGGACTGGCGACACACACCACTTGCTTGGTGCGAGGAGCGGGACTGGGTTCCTTTATTAACCCCCGCTCCTTCTGCTGCCTAACCAGCTCCTCTCGCCGTGCCTCTACACTTTCCTTCTCCCTTTTAGCCTCCTGTAGCTCCTCCCTCTGACCGAATAACTCCTGCTCCCTCTGAACCAATAGCCCCCGTAACATGGTGGCCTCCTCTCCTAACCTGCAGACCCGCCCTTTAACGGCCTCCTGCTGCCTCGTCGTCCACACCGTGCCCCCCCAAAAAAATGTATTGGGGTTGCCTCTCGGGTCTCCGTCGTCGGCCCTGTTGGCACCGTTTCTCCTCTCTATACCGGGCCTCCACTGTCTCCTCCCAAGGACAGCGATCCATCCCAGCCTGAATCTCCTCCCAAGTGCAGGATCCCTTACCGTCCAGGATCTCCTCCCAGGTCCAGGCTGTCTGCTCCTGGACACGCTGCTTGGTCCTCGTTTGGTGGGATCTTCTGTCACGTTCGTTTACAGACGGGTCAGACCAAGGCGCAGCGTGATATGCATACATGTTTATTTGAAACGAATAAACCACGACAAAACAACAAACTAAACTAAACGTGAAGTCCAAGGTACAACAAACAACATACCTCACGCTGCGCCCTGGGTTGTGGGAACAAGATCCCACAACCCACTAGTGCCAATAGGCTGCCTAAGTATGGTCCCCAATCAGAGACAATGAGCGACAGCTGCCTCTGATTGGGAACCACACCGGCCAACATAGATATAACATTCTATACTAAACATAGAAAATGCCACTAGAAATCAACAAAAAGGAATAAACACACCCTGACTCAACATATAAGCGTCCTCTGAGTCAGGGCGTGACAGTGAGGGGCTAGGGAGATAGAGGATAGGGAGATAGGGAGAGAGGGGATAGAGGATATGGAGATAGGGAGAGAGGAGATAGGGGATAGGGAGATAGGGAGAGAGGGGATAGAGGGAGATAGGGAGAGAGGGGATATGGGATAGGGAGATAGGGAGAGAGGGGATAGGGGATAGGGAGAGAGGGGCCAGGGAGATAGTGTACAGCGGATAGGGAGATAGAGGATAGGGAGATAGGGTATTTGGGGATAGGGAGATAGAGGATAGGGAAATAGGGAGAGAGGGGATATGAAGCTCCAAGTGCTCATTCTAGAGAACCACACCCCCACAATATGCCTCCATCTCCTTCCTTCTCTCTCCCTCCCTTCTCCCTCCATCTCTCTCCTCCCACCTCCCTCCCTCCATCTCCCTCCTCCTCCCTCCGTCTCCCTCCTACCTCCATCTCCCTCCTTCTCCCTCAATCTCCCTCCTCCCTCCATCTCCCTCATTCCTACCTCCATCTCCCTCCATCTCCCTCTGTCTCCCTACCTACCTCCTACCCTCCGTCTCCCTCCATCGCCCCTCCTCCCTCCATCCCCTGGCCCACTCCCTCCAGCCTTCCCTCCACCTCCCTCCTCCCTTCCTCCATCTCCCTCCTTCTCTCTCCTCCCTCCCTCCTCCCCCCCCAAATCCTCCCTCCTTCTCCTCCTTTCTACCTCGAGCTTCCTCCATCTCCCTCCTCCCTCCTCCCCTTTTCTTCCCTCCCTCCCTCCCTCCCTCCCTCCCTCCCTCCCTTAGCCATCCCATGAGGCCAGGGATCTAAGCAATCTACACCCTAAACAGAGCCAACAAAGCAACACCCCCTGGAGACCGGCCATCCCCCCGCCTGCATACTGAGATGTAGGCTTACGCTCTCTCTCTCACACTCTCACTCTCTCTACATCTTTCTCTCTCCGTCTTTCTCTGTCTCTCTCCTCTTCCCTCCACAATCTCTCCCTCTCTCTCTCTCTCTAAATCCACACTCATGATGTAATGAACCTGCAAGGCTTTCCCCTCCTCTTTCTCCTCCTCTCTTCCCCCTCCTCTTTTCCCCTCCTCTCTTTCCTCTCCTCTCTTTCCTCTCCTCTCTTTCCTCTCCTCTCTTCTCTCTGCACTCTCTCCTCTCCTTTCTCAGTTGCTGCACTTTTTTTTTACTTTGAGGAAAAGTTTTTAGGAAACACACCGTCTCACCCCCTCCTCCCTACCTTCCCCCTCTTCTTCCTCTATTCTCCCCCCCACCCCACCCCCCTCTTCTCCCTGCATAAACCCAAACCTTGAGTCTGCGTCTGCACCCAGCCTGTCTCAGGATGGGGCCTATTCCCAGGACTCACTCTTTCCAAGTAATTGCCCTGTTTTCCAGCAGCATGCAGGGGATCCAGCACCACACGATGCAAGGATTTAATTTGTGGGTAAATACTCTTTCTGCTGAGTTTAAAAGGGAAGCACCGAGCCCGTTGGGGGATCCAGCTTCAGGGAGATACTCAGAGGAAGGCTGGGAGGCTGGGAGGGAGAAATCATTAAGCAGGAGGGAGAAGAGGAGAGGGTTCTTGAATCTTGTAATGTAATGCAGTAAAACGGGGGTTTCATGATGCTACATGATGTAAACAGGCAGGGGCCAGGGCTGACCTTAAGTGTGTTCATCTCCACAAGGTATTTTGAGAAGAAGAAGAAGATGTTTTCATCCGGATATGTTAACCACATACACCTACACATACCACAGCTGTGAGACAATTACACTGCAACGTAATTGCCTTTTAAATGACCAGGTTTCATCTGACAAGCCCTTCTCTCTCTCTCTTTCTCTCTCTCTCTCTCTCTCTCTCTCTCTCTCTCTGTGTGTGCTGTAATTGTTATTATTCATGTCATTTCTGCCATGGGGTGTTTTTAAAAGTAGAGCGTTATAATCACATGGTGACACATGCAGAGGAAGTCGTTAGAGATGTTTTAACTTTGTGTGTGTGAGAGAGAGAGTCATTAAGGGATTGATAATGAGAAACCTTTAACTCTCAACAGGTCTAATTTAGACAGGCTCAGCTGTAAAATCAAAGTACAGAAATGATTTGATCGATGTCATTATTTAGTCTTATTTGTTATCTCAGTGGCCTAAAATAGATTTCCCAAAGCTACTGGTAACTGGCACAGATGTCACAGCACCACACAAATACACTGTTAATATGTAGCTATTGTCACGATCGTCGAAGGAGGAGGACCAACGCGCAGCGTTATTTGCAAACATACTTATTTATTAATTAACACGAACAAAACAACAAACGATAACGTGAAGTCCTTGGTTAACAAACATAAACCAACACGGAACAAGATCCCACAAAACACTGTGGGAAAACTGGCTGCTTAAGTATGATTCTCAATCAGAGACAACAAGCAACAGCTGATACACGTTGCCTCTGATTGAGAACCACCCCGGCCAACATAGAAATACAATACTAGACTGAACACAAACACATAGAAACTACACACCCTGGCTCAACATAACAGAGTCCCAGAGCCAGGGCGTGACAGCTATCCTAAACACAGCCTCTACTACAGGGGTCTTCTATTCCGGTCCTGGAGGGCCGAAACACCTCTGTTTTTCCATCCTCTCCGGTCCTGGAGGGCCGAAACACCTCTGTCTTTCCATCCTCTCCGGTCCTGGAGGGCCGAAACACCTCTGTCTTTCCATCCTCTCCTGTCCTGGAGGGCCGAAACACCTCTGTCTTCCACCTCTCCGGTCCTGGAGGGCCGAACAAACCTCTGTCTTTCCATCCTCTCCGGTCCTGGAGGGCCGAAAAACCTCTGTCTTTCCATCCTCTCCGTCCTGGAGGCCGAAACAACCTCTGTCTTTCCATCCTCCTCTCCGGTCCTGGAGGGCCGAAACACCTCTGTCTTTCCATCCTCTCCGGTCCTGGAGGGCCGAAACACCTCTGTCTTTCCATCCTCTCCGGTCCCTGGAGGGCCCGAAACACCTCTGTCTTTCCATCCTCTCCCGTCCTGGAGGGCCGAAACACCCTCTGTCTTTCCATCCTCTCCGGTCCTGGAGGGCCGAAACACCTCTGTCTTTCCATCCTCTCCGGTCCTGGAGGGCCGAAACACCTCTGTCTTTCCATCCTCTCCGGTCCTGGAGGGCCGAAACACCTCTGTCTTTCCATCCTCTCCGGTCCTGGAGGGCCGAAACACCTCTGTCTTTCCATCCTCTCCGGTCCTGGAGGCCGAAACACCTCTGTTTTTTCCATCCTCTCCGGACCTGGAGGGCCGAAACAAACCTCTGTCTTTCCATCCTCTCCGGACCTGGAGGGCCGAAACACCTCTGTCTTTCCATCCTCTCCGGTCCCTGGAGGGCCGAAACACCTCTGTCTTTCCATCCTCTTCCGGTCCTGGAGGGGCCGAAAACACCTCTGTCTTTCCATCCTCTCCGGTCCTGGAGGGCCGAAACACCTCTGTCTTTCCATCCTCTCCGGTCCTGGAGGGCCGAAACACCTCTGTCTTTCCATCCTCTCCTTCTAATCAGGGGCTAATTCAGACCTGGGGACACCAGGTGAGTGCAATTAACTACCAGGTAGAAATAAAATAAAAACAGAAGTGTTTCGGGCCCTCCAGGACCGGAATTGAAGAACCCTGCTCTACATACATACACACACACGCATGCATGCACACCTCTTGAGAACTCTGAGACGTTTTCCTTGACCTCGATTCATAAATGGGATGAATACTTTCTGAACAGACATCATCGAAGCAGGATTTCCTTCTCTTTCAAGTAAGCCAAGCATTCAAGCACTTGAATGAGACAGCGGCTTTAACTGTGCCGGTGCCAGCACCAGCCATATCACACTGAATTACTCCATTCAGTGAGTACGTCTCTACCACTGCAGCGTGTACTAACCCTGAAGCATACGTCCTGACATCGTTAAAAAATGTACGTCTTTTAATATTCAGCCTGCGTTTGCCTCTGAAATAAATGTTAAAACAAAGTGCCTAATAGAGGGAGACCTGGAGCTATCGTGCACGAGTGCACACACAAACCACACACACACACACAACCACACACACACCACACACACACACACCCACACACACACACACCACACACACACACACCACACACACACACACACCACACACACACACCACCCACACACACAACCACCACCACACACACCACACACCACACCCACACACACACCACAACACACACCACACCACACACACAACGCACACTCACACACACACACACACACCACACACGACCACACACACACACACACACACTACGAACACCACACACACACACACACACATCACACACACACACCACACACACACCACACACCACAACACACACACACACCACACACACACACCACACACACACACACACACACACACACACACACACACACACGCCAGACGTGGAGAAGCGTTGGGCCGATCATGATGACCTCAGGCACAGAGTTACAGTCTAGAGAGAGGAGAGGTCTGGAGATATGGTGCTCTATGTGAAATGGCTGATCTCTCTAGGGAAAAGATTAGTAGTATGATTCATTACTGTTTAACTTACTAGTAACTCTTTCATCCAGTCCAAGATGATGTAATTTATATAATTTGACAGTTATTATGTAAAGAAAAATGACCTACATCTCTTTTACAAATCGGGCTAGCTCCAACCATACATCAGAGTGGTTTGATTCCACCTGTTGGTCGCCCTTCAAATCTTTCACAGATGACTTAAAAACAACTTTTTAAGAAAATTACATATAGATGATTGGACAAGGGTCATGGCAAGGTGGTTTGTTTTAAGTGGGACCCAGACAGTAACTGACGGATTATCTTTTGACAGTTTGGCTTCTTTACAAGACAATTAGTTTCTTTCTACTGACAAAAAATGGAAATAGCTATTCTGTATTCAGGAGAAATATTTTGGTGCTGAAATTATAGGGAGGCCAAAGTTCTCTGCCTTCAAGCACCATTTGCAATAATGTAATTGGCTGTTGTTGAGGTGAGCTATGACGTCCGTTTGAAGGAGAAGGTGAATCATAGTAATTACAATAGACACATTAGGAAGAGCACACACACAACACACACACACACACACAAACACACACAAACAAACACACAAACATACACAAACACACACACATACAAACACACACACACACACACACACACACACACACACACACACACACACACACACACACACAAACACACACCACACACACACAACACACACAACACACCAACACACACACAACACACACACAAACACACACACCAACACACACACACACACATCACAACACACACACAAACACACACACACCACACATCACCAACACAAACACACACACACAAACACACACACACAACACACACACACTCACACACAACACCACCACACACACACAAACAACAATAACACACACACACACACACACACACAAACACACACACACACACACCAAACACACACACACACAAACACACACACACACACAACAACAACACACAAAACACACACACACACAAACACTCATGCTATTGAAACAAACTTCTTAAGATCATGAGGACATGAAAAAACACAAACTCAACTGTCTTTTTCCTGCTCATATTACATCATTAAATTAAATCAATGAAATGTCACACAAAGAATACACACCACACCTAGCAGGGAGTTTACGTTTACGACACACCTCCTCATAACGCATCATAACGCATCATAACGCATCATAACGCATCATAGCGCATCATAGCACATCATAACGCATCATAACGCATCATAGCGCATCATAACGCATCATAACGCATCATAACGCATCATAACGCATCACAATGAATCATGCAACAAGAACAGAGTCCCCCCCCCCCACCCCCACAATTCTAGAATAAAAATAGATTTACTTTGAAGTAAAAGACAAAACATCTCTAGAGAATAAACCCAATTATAATAAAAGAAAACAAAGCAAAAACTACAGTTTGCTACGATGAATAGGTCTGGTCTGACACCGTACCACTGATACAATAGGTCTGGTCTGACACCGTACCACTGATACAATAGGTCTGGTCTGACACCGTACCACTGATACAATAGGTCTGGTCTGACACCGTACCACTGATACAATAGGTCTGGTCTGACACCGTACCACTGATACAATAGGTCTGGTCTGACACCGTACCACTGATACAATAGGTCTGGTCTGACACCGTACCACTGATACAATAGGTCTGGTCTGACACCGTACCACTGATACAATAGGTCTGGGATCCCCAGGGGTCTGGTCTGATACCGTTCAATAGGCTGGGATCCCCAGGGCTCTGGTTGATGTTCAAAGGGGGGCCCCCCCGGGGGTTGGTCTTACAAAAATGGGGGGACCCCAGGGACTTTAACCCCTCAATAACCCCAGGGGCGGGGTCGATCCGTCATACGGGATCCCGGGGCCTCGGTTTTATCCCCAAAGGCGGGACCCCGGGGGGGTTTGGGCATATTTCAATATGGTCCCACCCGGGAAACCCGAAAAGGGGGGGGATCCCCGGGCTCGGGTTGACCGAAAAGGGGGATCCCGGGGTCGTTTGAACTTTGATAAAAGAACAAAAAAAACCCCCCGGGGTTTTTAAAAACCCACCCCAAGGCCAGCGGATACCCAAAAAGGGGGGGCCGGGTTTAGGGATTCCCCTCCAAAAAGGGGCAAATTTTGCCTAAAAACCAAAAACCCTAATAACAAAAAACCCCCTGTGTCCGTGGACGAACTGAACCTCGGAAAATAAAAAACCCCGGACAGCCCCCCAAAAGAAAAAGTGAAAAGGGCCGGGGTTCCCACGGACAAAAAGGCGCAGTGCCGAGGGGAACCCCCCCGGCCCGAAAAAAAAAAAGAGGAAGTAAAAAAAAAAACGCACAACCCCCCCTGGTTAAAAAAAGAAGCCCGACCGGGCGGGAACCCCCCCCCCGGGGGGGCGGATGGACCGCCCCCTAAACCCACCAGGGGGGGGGGGGGGCCCCCAGGGGGCGGACCGGCCCGGGGGCCCAAAAAAACCCCTTCCCCCCAAAAACCCCGGCGGCCCGGGTGGAGGGGCGGAATGGTTTTGGGCGGAGGGGGGGCCCCCGGGGGGAGAAAGCCCCACCGGGCCCGGGGGGAAAGGGAAGGGCGGGCGGGCGACGGCCCCAAAGGCTTGGGCGGGGGCGGGAAGGGGGGCCGGGGGGGACCCCCCTGGGTGGGGGGGAGCGGGGGGGCCGGCCCGGGTGACGAGCGCCCCAAAGGTTGGGGGGGGGAAGGGGAAAAAGGGGGCCGGGGAAAGGGGGGGCCCAGGGGGCCCTTGGTGGGGGGGGCAGGGGGGGGAATGGACCCCGGTGGGGCGAAGGCGGGGGGGGGCGGGGGGCCCCGGGGGCTGGGGGGGGGCCCCAAAAGGTGGGGGGGGGAAGGGGAGGGGGAACAGGCCGGGCGGGGGCGGGAAACGCGCAAATTGGTTTGGGGGGAGGGGGGAACGGCCGGCCGGGCTGCAAAGGGAACGGGGGGGGGGACGGAAGGGCCGGGCCCCCCTGGCACCCCCCACATTTGGGGGGGGGGCAACACCCCGGGGGGGGCTCCCCCGGAAAACCCTTTTTTTTGGGGGGCGGGGCCCAACCCCCCCGGGTAAACCCCCTTGGTTTTGGTAAAAACCCCCCCCCGGGTCCCACCTCCTTTGGGGACCCCGGCCCCCGGGTCACGCCCCCTTGGGGGCCCCCGGGAACAGGGCCCTTTTTCCCCCCCCTTTTTTCGGGGGCCCAAAACACCCCCCGGGTCCCCCCGGGCCCGGGGTTTTAGGGCCCCCCTTCGAACCCCCCCTTTTTTGGGGGGCAGGCACCGGGGCCGGGCCACTCCCCCAAAGGGTTTCAAAGGAAAACCCCCCTAAAACCCACTCTTTCGGGGACGGAAGGGGGAAACCACTGGTAAACCCCAGCCCGGGGGGCCACCAACTTTCCCCCCTAAGACCAATGGCCCCACCGGTCCTTTTCCCCATGCCCCCAAAACCGCCCTTTCTCCTCACCCCTCCCCCCAATTGCCCCCAAAAAAATGCTTGGGGGTGCCCCCCTGTCGGGCCCCCCTTGGGCCGTTCCCCCCCCTCTTTTGGGGTCTCCCCCTTCATCGCCCCGGTACCGGCGGCCCCCTCCCCGTAATCTGCCCCAAACCGAGGAGGAAACCACAATTTACCCCCTGATGGTCCGGGGACACGTGCTTGGTCCAGTATTGGGGGGATTTTTGATGATGTCGAAAGGAGGGACCAAGGCGCAGCGTGATAGGAGTAAATTTTTTAAAATTTAACCAGAACAAAAACAACAAACGAACGTGAAGTCCTCGGGGAACTACACAAACCAACAGGAACAAGATCCCCCAAAAAACAAGGCACAATAGGGCCTAAGTATGGTTCCCCAATAAGACAAAAAACAGCGATTTTACGTTGCCTCTGATGAGAACCCCCCGGCCAAATAGAAACACATAAACTAGATCGTGAAAAATAGAACACAAAAACAAGACATCACACCTGGCTCAAATGAAGAGTCCTAGGCCAGGGCTGACACGACAGTTAGATCATAAACCAAAAACCCGGACAGTTTAATCATAAAAAAAACCCTGACAGTATAGAATAAACCCAAACCCCGACAGTATAGTTATAAACCCAACCGACAGTTTTAGATTAAACCCAACCCTGACAGTATAGATCATAAACACAACCCTGACAGTATAGATCATAAACCCAACCCTCACAGTATAGATCATAAACCCAACCCTGACAGTATAGATCATAAACCCAACCCTGACAGTATAGATAAAAACCCAACCGACAGTTTGATCCTAAACCCAACCTGACAGTTAGCTAACAAAACCCCGAAGAATAGATCTAACACAACCTGACATTTTTTATTAAAAACCACGGGGGGTTTTAATGTAGAAAAAAAAAAACAACTCCATGCTTTGATGGTCCTCCTCCACTCGAGTTTACTCCACCCACACTCACAAGCACACACACACACACACACAAGCACACACACACAGATACAGACACCACCACCACACACACACCACACACACCAGACAGGTAGAGTGTAGTGCTAGGTTGCTTTTCCTGACTCTAATCAAGGCCACCCAATAGGTAATTAGTGCTAATTGCTTTTGAGAATCCCTCCCCACAGTCCATCACTACATGTCTACCGAGCTCCGTTTTCCATCTCTTTATTTATTCACTCAACTTTAGTCTCGGGTCCCAAACGGCACCCCTATTCCCTATTTAGTGCAGACATTTTTTTTACTAGATCCCTGCTAAAAAAGTAGTGCACACTATAGGGAATAGGGGGCCATTTGGAACACGTTCCATTTCCGTTCTGTGACTTTAATCTATCGGCTGCCTCTCCTGTGACCTCCACAATTACTCCGAGGGAAAAGTTTGGATGTTCTGCTGCCGCAAAAGGAGTTTAGAGTAGATAGGATCAGACTATAGGTTAAAGTATGAATATCTGCAATTAGAAGCTGAAAGGGTTGGCGTCCCAAATGGCACCCTAGTCCCTGTATAATGAACTAGGGCTCAGGTCAAAAGTAGTGCCCTATATCGGGGGGAAAAGGTACCATTTGAGACACAACCAGCCTATGTCTGTCTGGAGAGCACAACAACCCCAAAATGGACTACTGTTGAAACAATTGCTGCATTGCCCTGAAGAAAAGCGTTATGAATTAGACTAATTAACACTAATTCTAACTGATACAATTATGTACTTATGAAGCACCAAGCCTTAACAGCTCTTAGAATGAGTGTCAACACTAGACGCCACCACCACCATTACCACTGGACTAAAAACACTGGCAATTGTAGCTTTTAAGTGAACTGAAGTGCTATGGCCTCTTAGTTCATCTAAAACTCAAATGAAGCCTTTGGCCCTTTAACCATGCTAGATAACGGTATTCTACATCAATAAACACTCATGGGAAAGTTTTTCTCTCCTGCCGCAAACTAAGTGGCAGGTACTGGCTGAAAGGAGGGTGATTTGACACCCGGCGTTTTTTGACATTTTCCCATATTTGCTCAAGAGGTTTTGCTCTAGCCAGACCGGCGTATTTGTTTTGATGTGACTGTTACAAATGTTTTTATCCATACTGACTCCATAATACGTCTTTAGACTTACAGGCAGGCGGTATGGTTTCATGACAACTTTAACCAAGCTAAGGTAGCAATAGCCTTCCCCTCCTATACCTTTAATGAATAATGCATGAAGTTGAAATCCCAAACTATTGAATTGCAGTAAGGACGGAGGAGATGGGGAGGGGGGGGGGGGTGGAACTTCAGGACTCAAAAGTTGAATTACAAAACATTGCATTCTTTCATCTAATGGTCTGTGTCCCAAACGACACCCTATTCCTAACCCAGCGCACTAATTTCCCCCCAATACAGACCCGTGAGTAGTGTCAAAGTAGTGTGCTGTGTAGGGAATAGGGTGCCATTTTTGGAACGCGGACCATGAAGTTTTTTTATTTTTTTGCGAGGTGCTGAGGTCAATGAAGAGCCCTCTGGCTCTCTGGTAGATGAATAATGCACAACAGAGCTGCAGGAAAACCTTGAGAGAGTTAGTTGCTCCTTTACTCCGCAAGTGTAGATTATTGACGCATCACTTTTTCTCTCTTTCTTTCCTCGGGTAAAACAGGACCCTTTTTTTGTCTGTGAGGTGTCCGTACCGTTCACAGCTATATCGCCCCCCCAGGCTAAATAGGCCCTAATTTGCACAGGTTCTGTATGGGGGCCAATTATTACAATACCATTTGTCCTGGAAACCGTAAACACAATAACACAGGCTGTGTGCCAAACAGCACTCTATTCCCTACACAGTGCACTACTTTTAACCAGCACCTCTATGGGTCCTGGTCAATATCATCAGTTGGACCTTCCCTCTACCCACCAATATCATCAGTTGGACCTTCCCTCTACCCACCAATATCATCAGTTGGACCTTCCCTCTACCCACCAATATCATCAGTTGGACCTTCCCTCTACCCACCAATATCATCAGTTGGACCTTCCCTCTACCCACCAATATCATCAGTTGGACCTTCCCTCTACCCACCAATATCATCAGTTGGACCTTCCCTTCTACCCACCAATATCATCAGTTGGACCTTCCCTCTACCCACCAATATCATCAGTTGGACCTTCCCTCTACCCACCAATATCATCAGTTGGACCTTCCCTCTACCCACCAATATCATCAGTTGGACCTTCCCTCTACCCACCAAATTCAATCAGTTGGACCTTCCCTCTACCCACCAATATCTCAGTTGGACCTTCCCTCTACCCACCAATATGATCAGTGGACCTTCCCTCTACCCCCCAATATCATCAGTTGGACCTTCCCTCTACCCACCAATATCATCAGTGTTGGACCTTCCCTCTACCCACCAATATCTCAGTTGGGACCTTCCCTCTACCCACCAATATCATCAGTTGGACCTTCCCTCTACCCAACCAATATCATCAGTTGGACCTTCCCTCTACCCACCAATATCATCAGTTGGACCTTCCCTCTACCACCAATATCATCAGTTGGACCTTCCTCTACCCACCAATATCATCAGTTGGACCTTCCCTCTACCCACCAACTATCATCATTGGACCTTCCCTCTACCCACATATCATCAGTTGGACCTTCCCTTCTACCCACCCAATATCATCATTGGACCTCCCTCTACCCACCCATATCATCAGTTGGACCTTCCTCTACCCACCAATACCATCAGTTGGAACCTTCCCTCTACCCACCAATAAATCATCCGTTGGACCTTCCCTCTACCCACCTATATCATCAGTTTGGATCTTCCCTCTACCCCCCAATATCATCAGTTGGACCTTCCCTCTACCAATCAATTTTGTCAGTTGGACCCCCCCCCCCATGAATATTACCTGGATATTACATGGCTAACTTAATCCCAGGCAGGGTGTGGAGCATTGATATGAGCCAGATTTTAAACTAGTTTAGATTCTCTTTGTGACTTGGAAGTACTTGGGGCTCATTAGTTGTTGTTTTTTAGTATTTGTTGACTGTGTGATAACTTTACTGGCTGTTAGAGCCTACAACGCATTTAATCCATTCTGATATTCTGTATTGATTACATCATATATTTCACAATGCTCTCTGAGAGAGACAGTTCACAGTCTGTAGCTATTCAAAGATATAGAAAACATAGTTACTATAGGATATCTCTAGACGATTTAGAAAACATAGTTACTATAGGATATCTCTAGACGATATAGAAAACATAGTTACTATAGGATATCTCTAGACGATTTAGAAAACATAGTTACTATAGGATATCTCTAGACGATATAGAAAACATAGTTACTATAGGATATCTCTAGACGATTTAGAAAACATAGTTACTATAGGATATCTCTAGACGATATAGAAAGCATAGTTACTATAGGATATCTCTAGACGATATAGAAAACATAGTTACTATAGGATATCTCTAGACGATATAGAAAACATAGTTACTATAGGATATCTCTAGACGATATAGAAAACATAGTTACTATAGGATATCTCTAGACGATATAGAAAACATAGTTACTATAGGATATCTCTAGACGATATAGAAAACATAGTTACTATAGGATATCTCTAGACCGATATAGAAAACATAGTTAACTATAGGATATCTCTAGACGATATAGAAAACATAGTTACTATAGGATATCTCTAGACGATATAGAAAACATAGTTACTATAGGATATCTCTAGACGATTATAGAAAACATAGTTACTATAGGATATCTCTAGAAGATATAGAAAACTAGTTACTATAGGATATCTCTAGACGATATAGAAAACATAGTTACTATAGGATATCTCTAGACGATATAGAAAACATAGTTACTATAGGATATCTCTAGAAGCTATAGAAAAACATAGTTTACTATAGGATATCTCTAGACGATATAGAAAACATAGTTACTATAGGATATCTCTAGTACGATATAGAAAACATAGTTACTATAGGATATCTCTAGACGATTTAGAAAACATAGTTACTATAGGATATCTCTAGACGATTTTAGAAAACATAGTTACTATAGGATATCTCTAGAAGATATCGAACAACATAGTTACTATAGGATATCTCTAGACGATTTAGAAAACATAGTTACTATAGGATATCTCTAGAAGATATAGAAAACATAGTTACTATAGGATATCTCTAGACGATTTAGAAAACATAGTTACTATAGGATATCTCTAGACGATTTAGAAAACATAGTATACTATAGGATATCTCTAGACCGATATAGAAAAACATAGTTACTATAGGATATCTCTAGACGATTTAGAAAACATAGTATACTATAGGATATCTCTAGACGATATAGAAAAACATAGTTACTATAGGATATCTCTAGACGATTTTAGAAAACATAGTTACTATAGGATATCTCTAGACGATTTAGAAAACATAGTTACTATAGGATATCTCTAGACGATTTAGAAAACATAGTATACTATAGGATATCTCTAGACGATATAGAAAACATAGTTACTATAGGATATCTCTAGACGATTTAGAAAAATAGTTTACTATAGGATATCTCTAGACGATATAGAAACCATAGTTACTATAGGATATCTCTAGACGATTTAGAAAACATAGTTACTATAGGATATCTCTAGACGATATAGAAACCATAGTTACTATAGGATATCTCTAGACGATTTAGAAAACATAGTTACTATAGGATATCTCTAGACGATATAGAAACCATAGTTACTATAGGATATCTCTAGAACGATTTAGAAACCATAGTTACTATAGGATATCTCTAGACGATATAGAAACCATAGTTACTATAGGATATCTCTAGACGATATAGAAAACATAGTTACTATAGGATATCTCTAGACGATATAGAAACCATAGTTACTATAGGATATCTCTAGACGATTTAGAAAACCATAGTTACTATAGGATATCTCTAGACGATATAGAAACCATAGTTACTATAGGATATCTCTAGACGATATAGAAAACATAGTTACTATAGGATATCTCTAGACGATTTAGAAAACATAGTTACTAGTACTATAGGATATCTCTAGAAGATATAGAAGCATAGTACTATAGGATATCTCTAGACGATTTAGAACATCGTACTATAGGAATCTCTGAGATATAGGAAAACCATAGTTACGGGCCTCCCGAGGGTGCAGCGTTGAGGCACTGTGTTGCGGCGTCACTTACAGACCCGGGATCGAACCCAGGCTGTGGCCACAACCGGCTGTGCCGGGAGTCCATAGTGCGGCGCACAATTGGCCAGCTTCGTCTGGGTTAGAGGCAGGGTTGGCCGGGGGGGGGGTGGGGGGGGTTTTACTTGGCTCATCGCGCTCTAGGCTGACTCCTTGTGGCAGGCCGGGACGCCTGCCAGGCTTGACTTCGGTTGTTCAGTTGAACAGAGTTTCCTCCGACACATTGGTGCGGCTTGCTTCCGGGTTAAGCGGGCGGGTGTTAAGAAGTGCGGCTTGGCTGGTCATGTTTTGGAGGACGCATGACTCGACCTCCGCCTCTCCCGAGCCCGTTGTGGAGTTGCAGCGATGAGACAAGATTGAAATCATGAAATTGGGGAGAAAAAGGGGGTAAAAATTACACCAAAAAAATCTATCAATAAACGTAGTTACTATAGGATATCTCTAGAAGATATAGAAAACATAGTATACTATAGGATATCTCTAGAAGATATAGAAAACATAGTATACTATAGGATATCTCAAAGTCTATGTCTTACCTGACACTTGTTTGCTTTGATGCCACTGCACTCAGGTTAATGCACAGTGATCTACTCTGCATCAATTCACCTTTCAGTTACCTCCTCGACATACTATTCTATCGCCTGTGTGTTTCGTGATGAGCAGCGGAACTCAGGCAGACGCACTGGCAACACTAGATGTCAGTGTCAGTGCTACTGTGGGGCGGACCACAAGCTCCACAAGCTCCACTTAGGTTCATATATTTAGAGCACAGGGATTTGATGCTCTGCCAGGGACATTCATGCCCAAATGGCACCGTATTCTCTATATAGTGCACTACTTTTGACCATAGGCCTTAAAGTCGTTCACTATATGGCCTCCTTGGTAACTCAGTTGGTAGAGCATGGCGCTTGCAACGCCAGGGTTGTGGGTTCGATTCCCACGGGGGGGGGGCAGTATGAAAATGTATGCACTCACTAACTGTAAGTCGCTCTGGATAAGAGCGTCTGCTAAACGACTAAAATGTAAATGTATATAGTATATAGAGAATTGGGTTACATTTGGGACATAGTCTTCTTCTCCGGGAGCTACTGGGGCTATAACTGTTACTAAGACTGATTTAAAGGGGGGGGGGCATCTCTTTCATCTTAATATCCAACAGTGTGTATAATTAGTGCTGAAATGTGCTGACATATTTCCTCTCTTTCCTTCATCTCCTACTAGGATGTAGCCTATCACCAAGGGGATGACGGAATTCCCAGCATAGACGGACTCACGCAGAGAAGAGCACGAGCCACGTGTTGGTAATATAAGTCTATGGGGCAAGAAGAGGACCAGTGTGTGTTCCACTCATAGCCTTTCTACTACAGCTCGATCGAGCTCCAAGATTAGCATCAGATACTAGTTATTGGTTTCACAACTACAGTGGTGGGCTACAAATGACAGATTCAGATTCAGATTTTTAAAACTTTTACTGTCCATTCTTGTGGACTGCGTTCAGCCCACTATTGAATTGAATCTGTTTACTGAATCTGACGTTGCATTTCGTAAGTGTGAATGCACGGACATAGCATCACCGTGGAGAGTGAGAACTGTGATTGTCACACATATCTTCACACTTCCACTTAGCAGATGCTGAAGGAGAGAGAATGGGGGGGGATTGCTGGTGATTCTCAGATCCACCTCTATGCGGACGACACCATTTTGTATACATCTGGCCCTTCATTGGATACTGTGTTAACAAACCTCCAAACGAGCTTCAATGCCATACAACACTCCTTCCGTAGCCTCCAACTGCTCTTAAACACTAGTAAAACTAAATACATGCTCTTCAACCGAACGCTGCTGGCACCCGCCCACCCGACTAGAATCACTACTCTCGGCGTGTCTGACCTAGAGTATGTGGACAACTACAAATACCTAGGTGTCTGGTTAGACTGTAAACTCTCCTTCCAGACTCACATTAAGCATCTCCAATCCAAAGTTAAATCTAGAATCGGCTTCCTATTTCGCAACAAAGCCTCCTTCACTCATGCTGCCAAACATGCCCTCGTAAAACTGACTCTCCTACCGATCCTTGACTTTGCCGATGTCATTTACAAAATAGCCTCCAACACTCTACTCAGCAAATTGGATGTAGTCTATCACAGTGCCATCCGTTTTGTCACCAAAGCCCCATATAATACCCACCACTGTGACCTGTACGCTCTTGTTGGCTGGTCCTCACTACATATTCGTCGTCAAACCCACTGGCTCCAGGCCATCTATAAATCACTGCTAGGCAAATCCCTGCCTTATCTTAGCTCATTGGTCACCATAGCAACACCCACCCGTAGTATGCGCTCCAGCAGGTATATCTCACTGGTCATCCCCAAAGCCAACACCTCCTTTGGCCGCCATTCCTTCCAGTTCTCTGCTGCCAATGACTGGAACGAACTGCAAAAATCTCTGAAGCTGTAGACTCTTATCTCCCTCACCAACTTTAAACATCAGTTGTCAGAGCACCTTACCGATCACTGCACCTGTACACAGCCCATCTGAAATTAGCCCACCCAACTACCTCATCCCCATATTGTTATTTATTTTGCTCATTTGCACCCCAGTATCTCTATTTGCACATCATCTCTTGCACATCTATCATTCCAGTGTTAATACTAATTGTAATTATTTTGCACTATGGCCTATTTATTGCCTTACCTCCATAACTTACTACATTTGCACACACTGTATATAGATTTTCTATTGTGTTATTGACTGTACGTTTTGTTTATTCCATATGTAACTCTGTGTTGTTGTTTTTATCGCACTGCTTTGCTTTATCTTGGCCAGGTCGCAGTTGTAAATGAGAACTTGTTCTCAACTGGCTTACCTGGTTAAATAAAGGTGAAATTATTTTTTAAAAATTTTAAATAAAATATCTGTCCCAGGTTAACCTGGTGGGAGGAGTTTACACCGGGTGAAAAGTGATTGCATTCGTTTTGGAAGCAGGTTGCCTCCCGGGCGTGAGCCAGGTGAAATGTATTGGGCATCGGTCAAATGGGTGGGCTGGTAAGTTCCCATTCAGTTGTCAAAACGTGGGTTGGGACAAACATGCATTGTCAGGCAAGCTGCAGAAGGGCGAGCAGGCTACTATTCCCCGTCATTTATCAGTGCAATTTTGACGGCCAACTACAAACTGAAAAAGTTTGAGACGGTTTATCTACTATTCCCTCGTTAGATTGTAGCTAATTTCGCTCTGGATAACATTAGCTGTCGATCTTGTTGTTGTTGATGAGCATAGGCAACTGAGGTATAGATAGCGTTCCTTTTCATGGTTGTTTGATCAACAGGACTGTAAAGTTCCCAAATGTAAGAGGACTTCCGTGGTATTTACATATTTGCAGACATCCATTCAGGTGTATTTTGTGGCTTTTGGCGAATGCTTTCTAATTATCTAAAGTCGCGCTGTTGCAACGGCCTGTAAACACACACAGTCCAGTTCAAAGTGAATGATGGCAGCCCCCTTGTGGCAAATGGCTTATTTGCATATAGTCCTACTGTAGCTCTGATTGGCTATGGCGCAACAGTCTGTGTAGACTCCGGTCCTGGACGAGACAGATGTTTTTATTTGGATTTATTTGCTGCAGTGTCTATTAATTGTCCGAACCCACGGCCGCTTTCCCACTCTATATTGCTATAGAATTTTCACAAATACCTTAGTATATGTCATTCCCAAACATTCTATGAATTTATGAAAACATGAAAAAGACCCTATCTAAGTGCTCTCTTGTCAGATCTTTTTTTTTTTAAAGGCGCCATATTCTTGCTGGGGGTGTGTATATGAACAGATTTTAATAAGATTTCATGTTGCTAAAATAGCTGTCAGTTCCACTTTAAGAGGCATTAGAATTAGACCAACAGGATCCACCAAACGCATTTGGTGTGTCGTCATAGTGGTCTCTAACTTGTCGTCAGACTCGCTCAGGTGGAACTAACTTATGCTGGTGCCTTTTTTTCAACGTCATTGAGAAAACAGAAAAGGTGTCAAGGTATTTTTTCACCAGACATCCTTTCTAAAAGTGATTGCTTTTGATAAAAACGTTTTATCTGCCTACCCAATGAAAACTAGTTTGAAAATTGGAACATATATTTTATGACAAAAAAAGAGATGTTTCTGGACGTTGCAACATGCTGCCTTGTTGACCCCATGCTGTGGCACAAGGCTTTCATATCCCCTGGGGTAGGAGGAGCCATACCTCGAAGGCGCCAATCATGTTACTCCATAACCCGGAAGAAACAGCATCCGAAAAGAGCGCCTGGATTTCAATTTTGAACAGATAACAAGACGTTGACAGGTTAGTGAATCTTTTTCAAAGTAAGCAACTATTTTATGTAGTGTGTACAGTTATATCGCTGTAAATGTGTAAGTCGAGTCACATTCCAGTCACTACCTTTTACTATGTCGCTTTCTCGACGTTGTCGAGACAAACAGGGCTAGCTACGTTCATTGTTTGTTGCTAAAGCTGAACGTTATTTTCGGTGCTCACGTCGAGAAACATTTATGTTATGTTTTTTTTAACCTTTTATAATTATTGTCCTGTAGGCTACAAAGAACGTGTTGTTACTTTGTCGCAATCAAGAAGAATTTGAAGGAGCAAAAACCGTGAGGGAGGAGCGCCCTTCTCTGCGCCGCTCGGTTATGTTGTCAACAAGGCAGCATGGTGATTCGTCCAGAAACATCTATTTTTTCCTATTTGATTCTGAGTTAAGACATATACAGTTTGTCTGTGAACTTTTTCTAAGATGCATACTTTTGTTTTTCCTGAATTCATTTCTGTAGCACATGCGCAGATCAAATACACCGTTGCAGTTGACGTAGCCCACGTCAGCTGACGTAACCTAGCAAGCCAATCGCAGAATGTAAGGACAGAATTGAAGCAATCTGGCCAGCTTGAAATCAATATTTTAAATTGGTAACATCGCACAGTGTGACGTGATAATGGTAAAAGACTGAATCCGACGTACAGTCTGCAAAGGTCTTTACTGCTAATGGGAAAAACCTCTAACATGTTATGACACTAGGAGGAATGGAAGACGAACATGCCTGCTTCTTAGTAGCTAAGGGGTGCTTTCAAATGCCCTTATATTGACCTCCCTCTCTCTCCCCCCCTCCTCTCTCTCCCCCCTCCTCTCTCTCTCCACTCTCTCTCCCTCCCCCTCCCCTCTCTCCCTCTCTCTCCCCTCCCCCCTCCCTCTCTCTCTCCCCCTCTCTCTCTCCCCCCCTCCTCTCTCTCTCCCCCCCTCCTCTCTCCTCTCCCCCCCTCCTCTCTCTCTCTCCCCCCTCCTCTCTCTCTCTCCCCCTCCTCTCTCTCCCCTCTCTCCCCCCCATCTCTCTCCCCCCCCCCTCTCTCCCTCTCCCCCCTCCTCTCTCTCCCCCCCCCCTCTCTCTCTCCCCCCCTCCTCTCTCTCTCTCCCCCCCCCTCCTCGCTCCTCTCCCCCCATCCTCTCTCTCTCTCCCCTCTCTCTCCCTTTCTCTACCCCCCCCCCTCTGACTTCCTCCTCTCCCCTTTTGTCCCTTACCTAGGTATCCTCCCTGGACTCCCTCATTAGTGTCATCTCCTCTGTAGCACCATGGAGCAGGCTGAGACACCTGGTCTGCGTCCCAAATGACACCCTGTATTCCCTTTATAGTGCACTACTTTTGACCAGGGCCCATAGTGCACTATATAGGGAATAAGGTGCCCATTTGGGACGAGCGTTAGAATCCAGGGCCATTACATAGAGCAGGTCTGAGGGCAGCGCTTTAGCAGCAATTAACCCCAGTGACGTCTCCCTTGGGGGCCGAGCATCAACGACAGCCTTTCACTAACTAACATACTGTAAACAACAGGGTCTAACCAATGACACACAGGGTGCCCTTCTAGGGAGGAGGAGGAGGAGGAAGAGAGGACGGACTGGGTCGGGGAGAGAGGGAGGGAGGACTGGGTCCGGGAGAGAGGGAAGGAGGACTGGGTCCAGGAGAGAGGGAGGGAGGGAGGGAGGGAGGGAGGACTGGGTCAGGGAGGGAGGGAGGACTGGGTCGGGGAGGGAGGGAGGACTGGGTCGGAGGGAGGGAGGGAGGACTGGGTCGGGGAGGGAGGGGAGGGAGGGAGGGAGGGAGGTGAGGGACGGACGGGACGGCGGACGGACGACGACGGACGGACGGACGGACGACGGACGGACAGGACGACGGACGGACGGACGGACGGGGTCGAGAGAGAGAGAGAGAGAGAGAGAGAGAGAGGAGAGAGAGAGAGAGAGGAGAGAGAGAGAGAGAAGAGAGAGGACGCTATAGATAGATAGAGTACTAGGAGAGATGATGGGGAGGATCCTCTTGTGTCTGTAGGGTATGCACGGTGTCGGCGAGGGGGAGAGAGTTGCTATTTGCATCAATAACCACTGCCTTCATCAGCGCTGTGTCCTTGGGTCTTCTGCAATATTATTGTTTATTGAGCTCTATGAAATGCTTTTTACCTTGAGGATCTAAAACATATTTGTGTGATTGTCAATGTTGCCTGTTGGATAAAGCTGTTTAACAAACTTAATGTGAGATTTCTAGGCCTAGTGAATTTGAGAGCCCTATAATGGTTTGGGAAAAAGTACAAAAAATGTCCAATGTTTTCTTCTCTACAGTTGTCCTGATCTGGAGTCAGTGTCGGCCCCAGTAGGAGCATGAGTTTCTCCCCCCTAATGATTTAATCTGTCTACAGTTGTCCTGATCTGGAGTCAGTGTCAGCCCCAGCAGGAGCATGAGTTTCTCCCCCACCCCTGTGTGCCCGACCGGCAGCCGGAGCGTCCAGGAGCAGAGAGAGAAGTGGGAGAGGAAGAGAGCCCGGACAGCAAGAGCCATGGTCCAAACTGAACAGAAATACTGTCAACAGCTGGAACTAGTCAACACGGTATGGGCACAGCACCTCCTATTTATACCGTCTTTGTCTACGTCCCAAATGACATCCCTATTCCCTATATAGTGTACTAGTTTTGACCTGGACCTATGGGGCTCTGGTCTAAAGTAGTGAACTGTGTATGGAATAGGGTGCCATTTGGGATGCAACCGTTGTCTGCTGATACAGGAAAGGGGGATATCTAGTCGGTTGTACAACTGAATGCATTCAACAGAAATGTCTTCCGCATCCAGCAGTTGTTGTTGGGGGTTAACTGCCTTGCTCGAGGGCAGAACCATGTTTTATTTATTGATCTGTGACTCGTTGATGAAAGTTGGCACACATGCTCAGGGAAAAGAACCACGCAATATCTCAGACAGCACTGGCCCAATTTTGACGAAACTTGGGTGAATGATTCGTCTTGCCATAGAGATCCAGCATTTACAAAATTACACTGATTGGCCTAAGGGGGGCGCTATAGGAATTAACGGATGTGTGTTAGTCACACGCGATATCTCAACTGTCCCAAGGGGGGCGCTGCGTGTTTACTGTTGCCTTGTTTAGTTGTTGTTCCTGCTTATTGAAAGTGCTGCTGTGGGAGCATACAGTGCATTCGGAAAGTGTTCAGACCCCTTAACTTTTTCCACATTTTGTTACGTTACAGCCTTATTCTAAAATGGATTACATTTTTTTTTAATCCTCATTTATCTACACACAATACCCCATAATGACAAAGTGAAAACAGATTTTTAGATTTTTTTTGCAAATTTTATAAAAAAATTAAAAACAGAAACCTTATTTACATAAGTATTCAGACGCTTTGCTATGAAACTCGAAATTGAGCTCAGGTGCATCCTGTTTCCATTGATCATTCTTGAGATTGGAGTCCACCTGAGGTAAATTCAATTGATTGGACATGATTTGGAAAGGCACACACCTGTCTGTATAAGGTCCCACAGTTGACAGTGCATGTCAGAGCAGAAACCAAGCCATGACGTTGAAGGAATTGTCTGTAGAGGCCCGAAACAGGATTGTGTCAAGGCACAGATCTGGGGAAGGGTACCAAACAATTTCTGCAGCGTCGAAGGTCCCCAAGAACACAGTGGCCTCCATCATTCTTAAATGGAAGTAGTTTGGAACCACCAAGACATTTCCTAGAGCTGGCCGCCTGGCCAAACTGAGCAATCGGGGGAGAAAGGCATTGGTTAGGGAGGTGACCAAGAACCTAATGGTCACTCTGACAGAGCTCTAGAGTTCCTCTGTGGAGATGGGAGAACCTTCCAGAAGGACAACCATCTCTGCAGCACTCCACCAATCATGCCTTTATGGTAGAGTGGCCAGACGAAAGCCACTCCTCAGTAAAAGGCACATGACAGCCCGCTTGGAGTTTGCCAAAAGGCCCCTAAAGACTCTCAGACCAGGAGAAACAAGATTATCTGGTCTGATGAAACCAAGATTGAACTCTTTGGCCTGAATGCCAAGCGTCACGTCTGGAGGAAACCTGGTACCATCCCTACGGTGAAGCATGGTGGTGGCAGCATCATGCTGTGGGGATGTTTTTCAGCAGCAGGGACTGGGAGACTAGTCAGGATTGAGGGAAAGATGAACGGAGCAAAGTACAGAGAGATCCTTGATGAAAACCTGCTCCAGAGCGCTCAGGACCTCAGACTGGGGCGAAGGTTCACCTTCCAACAGGACAACGACCCTAAGCACACAGCCAAGACAACGCAGGAGTGGCTTCGGGACAAGTCTCTGAATGTCCTTGAGTGGCCCAGCCAGAGCTCGGACTTGAACCCGATCGAATCATCTCTGGAGAGACCTGAAAACAGCTGGGCAGCGACGCTCCCCATCCAGCCTGACAGAGCTTGAGAGGATCTGCAGAGAAGAATGGGAGAAACTCCCCAAATACAGGTGTGCCAAGCTTGTACATTTACAATTACATTTAAGTCATTTAGCAGACACTCTTATCCAGAGAGACTTACAAATAGGTGCATCCAACTTAGGATAGCCAGTGGGACAACCACCACTGGGGGGAGTGGGGGGGTGTAGAAGGATTACTGTTAGACTATTCCAGGTATTCCTTAAAGAGGTGGGGTTTCAAGTGTCTCCGGAAGGTGGTGAGTGACTCCGCTGTCCTGGCGTCGTGGGGGAGCTTGTTCCACCATTTGGGTGCCAGAGCAGCCAAAAGCCTTGACTGGGCTGAGCGGCAACTGTGCTTCCGCAGAGGTAGGGGGGCTAGCAGGCCAGAGGTGGATGATCGTAGTGCCCTCGTTTGGGTGTAGGGTCTGATCAGAGCCTGAAGGTAAGGAGGTGCCGTTCCCGTTTGTAGTAGATGCGAGCTTCAACTGGAAGCCAGTGGAGTGTGCGAAGGAGCGGGGTGCCATGAGAGAACTTGGGAAGGTTGAACACCAGACGGGCTGCGGCGTTCTGGATAAGTTGTAGAGGTTTAATGGCACAGGCAGGGAGCCCAGCCAACAGCGAGTTGCAGTAATCCAGACGGGAGATGACAAGTGCCTGGATTAGGACCTGTGCCGCTTTCTGTGTAAGATAGGGTCGTACTCTGCGAATGTTGTAGAGCGTGAACCTACAGGATCGGGTCACCGCTTTGATGTTAGCGGAGAACAACGGTGTTGTCCAGGGTCACGCCAAGGTTCTTTGCTTCTTAGCCAAGGGAGTGGGCTCACTCACATTTTTGCCTAAGAACACAGCCATGAATAAAGAATGGTACCATCACATCCTCCGAGCGCAACTTCTCCCAACCATCCAAGAAAAGTTTGGTGACGACCAATGCCTTTTCCAGCATGATGGAGCACCTTGCCATAAGGCAAAAGTGATAACTAATTGGCTCGGGGAACAAAACATCGACATTTTGGGTCCATGGCCAGGAAACTCCCCAGACCGTAATCCCGTTGAGAACTTGTGGTCGACCTACAAATTCTGACAAACTCCAAGCATTGAAGCATTGTAGTGTCATACCCAAGAAGAATTGGCTTTAATTCCTGCCAAAGATGCTTCAACAAAGTACTGAGTAAAGGGTCTGAATACTTATGAAAATGTGATATTTCCGTTTTTATTTTGTAATACACTTGCAAAAAAATTATAGAAACCTGTTTTTGCTTTGTCATTATGGGGTTTTGTGTGTAGATTGATGAGGGGGGGAAAAAAAACGATTTAATCAATTTTAGAATAAGGCTGTAAAAATTTTTTGGGGGAATAAGTCAAGGGGTCTGAATACTTTCCGAATGCACATTACGCCCGAGCTTATGCCCGCATTCAAGGACATTAATAAACACTTTGACAATATTATCAATATTAGTTTATAAGTTGTCAAAGTAACGTTTACTGCAACGTTTATGGGTAGGCCTATATTATCGGCTGTTTGGTTTGCGAGGAGGGATTTCTGACGGCACAATTTTATTGCCTACACTTTGGTCAAGTAAAGCATAAACGTTTCAGGTTTGTTTTTAAGCACCCAATTCGACAAGTCTGTCTTACAATCGTTTGTTCTCTCTCATTATCACAAAACTATGTTTTCATTTAGGCTATTCACAAATAACTTTCTGAGAAGATACGTTTAGGCCTAAAGATTCACGATGTTGATTGATAGAGGAGGCTATGCCTAGAACTCCGTTAGGCCGATAGATTCATCCGATAGTTGATCATGATAGAGGAGGCTATGCCTAGAACTCCATTAGGCCTATAGATTCATACGATAGTTGATCATGATAGAGGAGGCTATGCCTAGAACTCGTAGTAAGATTCTTCGATAGTTATCTATGATCATCCAGAACTCCGTTAGGCCTATAGATTCATCCGATAGTTGATCATGATAGAGGAGGCTATGCCTAGGCCAACAAGTCGCACTCCAATGGAATGGCGATTAGGGAGAAAAAGGGAAATGAAAACGTTAAAACAATAAGCCAGACAACAGGGTCCGTAAGGCCCATGATCATTTACGTTTTAGTCATTTGGCAGGACGCTCTTATCCAGAGCGACTTACAGTTAGTTGAGTGCAATCATAAGTTGGTTTTATACCCCCCGTGGGAAACGAACCCACAACCCTGGCGTTGCAAACGCCATGCTCTACCAAACTGAGCTACATTCCCTGCCGGCCATTCCCTCCCCTACCCCCTGGACGACCGTGGTGAGCCCGCCCCATGGGTCTCCCGGTTAGCGGCCCCCGGCTACGGACAGAGCCTGGATTCGAACCAGGAATCTCTAGTGGCACAGCTAGCACTGCGATGCAGTGCCTTAGACCACTGCGCCACTCGGGAGGTGTTAAAACAATAAGCCAGACAACAGGGTGTCCAAAAGGCCCGTGATCATCCCACATTGGAGAGGAGAGGATGGAGGAAAACCCATCTGACATTTAGCTCTGTTTTGGTGCTCTCCACTCTGTCTACCATCTACATTGTTCTCTTACATTATGTTAATAGTCTACCGACCTCATATGTATTGAACATTTTAGGCTACCGCCAATAGGGAGGAGGCCATTTGTCATGTGGCCCTGCTGTGTGCTCACTGGGCTGCACTGTTGTGCACCGCCAGACTCCAGTGGTGCACCGCCAGACTCCAGTGGTGCAGTCCAAGTTCAAACACGCTAAAACCATTGTTTGTGACATCACGATGTCGTCACCATCGACGGTGGCTGTCAAACGTTGTCGATTTTAGACGACGCAATCGTAAAAAATCAGCCAACCCTAGACTAGGGTGCCCTTTGGGACGCAGACTAGGGAGTAATTGAGTTGTCAGGTGGTGTAAAATCTCTCCCTAAGATGTTTCAGTTATGTCTCGTGGGAATCCAGTGGAACTAATACAACACCATGCAGCTAGACAGCAGACCGTCTTAGCTATACAAATGGCTAGACGGATACTTCATTTGGTTTTCTTTCTTTTCTTGTCTCTGTGTGTGTGGTACGTCTCTGCGTGTTTGTGGTGTTTTGTATGTGCTCTCTTGCAGTACTTTGTGGATATTCTGAAGGCCAAAGGTACCCTGAGGCAGGACATTAGAGAAAGCATCTTTAGTTCCATTACAGACATCCATTCAGTAAACCAGTAAGTATCTCTTTAATAATTAATGACAGAATATTCATGATGTGTGTGTGTGTGTGTGTGTGTGTGTGGGGGGGGGGTGCTTAATAAAGGGAAGTACATTAATTGGCCCCCTCCCTGGCTCTCTCACTAGTAGTTCAGAGTGTTGGTTTGACGGTCCTCAGACAGCCGAGGGCCTTGTCTGATACAGCTTACACACATCACAATTCCAAATGGAGAAATTCTCCTCAAAGGAAGAAAAAAAACCCAGACCTCGTAGAGTACCCCTGTTCTAGAGTTTTGGTAGTGTTCTGTGTTCCATATTCCAACATCAGGGAATAGAATAGGTTCCAATAGAACCATAAGACATGCAGTACAGTGGTGTTCTATTTAATCATGTGGGTTCCAGCTTCACTGAATAAAGCCTCATACTGTGTGTTGATTTTAACCATCAGTGTTGAGTCCCACAGGTCCTCATCTCCATTCTGAGCCTGACAGGCTCTCTTCCTGAGTGGTAATGATGAAGACAGAGGGATGTTTTACTGAGGGTGTGTCCCCAAACCACACCCTGTTCCCGATATAGTGCACTATGGGCCCTGGTCAACAGTAGTGCACTATAAAGGGAATAGGGCGCCATTTGGGACGTGGGCAGAGTGTGATATATTGGATAAACTGGTTCATCTTTATCAGTGGAGGATGCTGAGGGGGAGGACGGCTCATAATAGTGGCCGGAATGGAGTAAAGGGATTGGTATCAAACGCATGGTTTATAATATGAAAATGTGTGCACTCACTTAACTGTAAGTCGCTCTGGATAAGAGCGTCTGCTACATGACTAAAATGTAAAATAATAACTATTCTATTGAATCAATGGATGAGGCATTATGACTCTAGTGAATCAATGGATGAGGCATTATGACTCTAGTGAATCGATGGATGAGGCATTATGACTCTAGTGAATCAATGGATGAGGCATTATGACTCTAGTGAATCAATGGATGAGGAATTATGACTCTAGTGAATCGATGGATGAGGAATTATGACTCTAGTGAATCGATGGATGAGGAATTATGACTCTATTGAATCAATGGATGAGGCATTATGACTAGTGAATCGATGGATGAGGAATTATGACTATTGAATCAATGGATGAGGCATTATGACTCTAGTGAATCGATGGATGATGGAATTATGACTCTATTGAATCGAGGGATGAGGCATTATACTCTTAGGGATCGATGGATGAGGCCTTAGGACTCTGTGAATCAAGGGATGAGGCATTATGACTCTGTGAATCAATGGATGAGGAATTATGACTAGTGAATCAATGGATGAGGCATTATGACTAGTGATGAATCAAGGATGGGCATTATGACTAGTGAATCATGGATGAGGCATTAGACTCAGGAGAATCAATGGATGAGACATTATGGACTCTAGTGAATCAATGGATGAGATATTATGACTATATAGTGAATCAATGGATGAGGCATTATGACTATCAGTGATTCAATGGATGAGGCATTATGACTCTAGGAATCAATGGATGAGGCATTATGATCTAGTGAATAAATGGTGGATGAGGCCATTAGACTCTAGTGATTCAATGGATGAGGAATTATGGCAACTAGTGCTTTATTTGGATAAAAGTGAGAAGCATAGCTTGGAAGATTTCAATTTTGTGCGTTAGATTGATATAGAGGAATGACAACAGGCATTTCTGTGAGGTCTCATGCCTGTATAAATGGGACAATAGTGTTTGTGTGTTTTGAGTGTTGTGGTTGTGTGTTGGAGTTGTGTGTGTTGTGTGTGGGTTGTGTGTGTGTGTGTGTGTTTGCTGTGTGGCAGATTGTAGGGCGGGAGGGATACCCGTTGACAATCCTGTTTAATGGATTTACTCCAGGTTGCGAACGGGAAAACAACACCTGCACACTAATCATGAATTCCACTCTAATAAACATAGCTGACTTATATATTGAAATATTTACTATGTCGATGATCCTCCCATGCCGTTCATCGTGGTTAAGGCAGTTTATGAGGAGGAGTTGAGACCAAGACAGTGATAGTATGTAGATAGCAACGTAATTATCCTCCTCCCTGCTCCTCTGGAACAGGCTGTTGATAACCAACCCCAAAGACCTGTCACGTCACCCACAGAAACTAGCACACAGTCTCACAAAGCTGTTTGAGAGATGGATATTCCACCGGAGGGTGTCTGGGGAGTTTAATGAGGAGTAATGTGGTGTGATTGTAGTGTGATGTGGATCAAATATCATCCAGGGTGACGGAAGTCGATCCTCGTCACCGTTGGAAAAAGAGAAAAAGTTTGATTGGTGTGGTGTGTGGTGTGTTGTTTGTTGGTGTTGCGGGTGAGTGTTGTGGTGTGTGTGTGTGTGGTGTGGTGTGTGTGGGTGTGGTGTGTGTTGTGGTGTGGTGCTGTGTGTGTGTGTGTGTGTGTTTTTTTTGGTTGTGTGTGTGTGTGGGAATGCTGATATAGATCAATAACATCCAGGGTTAGGGAAGTCAAACCTTGTCACCGTTAGAATTGAACCTGATACATGATGAACCCACAGTGTTACTATCTGATACATGATGAACCCACAGTGTTACTATCTGATACATGATGAACCCACAGTGTTACTATCTGATACATGATGAACCCACAGTGTTACTATCTGATACATGATGAACCCACAGTGTTACTATCTGATACATGATGACCCCATAGTGTTACTATCTGATACATGATGAACCCATGTTCAGTGTTACTATCTGATAACATGATGACCCAAGCGTTAATAGATGAACATGAGGTAGGCTGCACGCTTAATGAGGAGAAGGAGCAGAGGAAACGGGAATAAAAAATACAAAAGGAGAAGAGGAAGAGCAAAAAAGAGAAATGGGAAAGCAATGAGAAAAACAGAAGAAAGGAGAAGAGAAGAAGAAAAGAAGAAGAAGGAGGATGAGACGAAAGGAGACGGAAGGGAAAAAGCAGAGGAGAAAAAAGAAGAAAAGAGAAGAAAAAAGGAAGAGGAGAAGAGAAAAGAGGCAGAGAAGAAGCGAAAGAGAAAAGAGGAGAATAAAGGAGAAGAGAAGAGAAAGAAGAATGAAAGGAGAAGAGAAGAGAACAAGAGAGAGAAGAAAGGAAAGAGAGAAGAGAGAGAATAGAAAGAAGAAAGTCGAGAAGCGAAGAGAAAAGAGAAAGGAGAAGGGAAAGCAGAAGAGAAAAGAGAAAGAGAAAGGGAGAAGAGAAGTAGAAAAGAGAAAGAAGAAAGGCGAAGAGAAGGAGAAAAGGAGAGAAGAAAGGTAGAAAGAAAGAAAGAGAGGAAGAAGAAGGAGAAGAGAAGAGAAACGAGGGACGCAGGAGGGAAAGACGAGCAAGAGCCAGAGGCAGACGCGAAGCGAAAAGGCGGTAAGAAGAAAGGAGCAGCAGAAAGGAAAAAAGGACGACAAGACCGCGACCGCAGAGAACCGCGGACCGCCAGAACGGGCAGAGGCAACGAAGAGTAAGAAGAAGGAGCAGCGACGCGCACCGCGGACAGAGAAACCGGACGCAGAGGACTGAGCAAAGGAAGAAGTAGAAGGAGAAAAATGCGGAGAAGAAAGTGGAGAAGAGAAGTAGAACAAGCGACAGGACAAAGCGAGACGAGAAGCGCAAAAGAGGAAGCAAAAGTGAGAAGAGAACGAAAAGAGAAGACAGAGAAGAGCAAAAGTAGGAAGAAGAGAAGAAAGGGAGAAGAGAAGAGTAAAAGAGGAAGAAGAGAGAGAAGAGAAGAGAAAAGAGGAAGAGAAAGAGAGAGCGAGCAAAAGAGGAAGAAGAAAGGGAGAAGAAAGAAGAGAAAAGCGGAGGGAAGAAGAAAGGAGAAGAGAAGAGAAAGAGGAAGAAGAAAGGAAAAAAGAGAAGAGCACAGGAAAAGGAAAAGACAAAGAAGAAAGGAGAAGAAGAGGAAGAGAAAGAGGAGAGAGAAGGAAGAGAGAGAAAAGATGATAGAAGAAAGGAGAAAGAAAGAGGAAAGCAGCAACGGTGAGACTAGAGTATAGACAACAAGAAGAAGAAAGAATGAAAGTAGAAGAGAAGCGAAACTATGGAAGAATACACTTGACACGTATCATCGATGAGCTACAAGCCCCTCCGACAATGCCTCACCTCTACGATACTATGCCACTCTTTCCTCCTCCCTTCCTAATCTCCCCTCTCCTCTCCTCTCCTCTACTCTCCCCCTTCCTCCTCCCTTCTCCTCTCCCCTCCTCTCCTCTCATTCCCTTCTTCTTGACTATTTAATCACCTTGAAAACAGTCTAAAAGCTGTAATTTGTAGTTTTATATTTATCATAATAGCCTCTGGCTTTTAGAGGGAGGGAGGAAAGGGAAACCCGGTTTTTCCTGCCCTTTGCCCTCGTTAGCCGAACTCCCCCGGCCGTGTCTCCTGGCTGCCTCTGCGTCTCCTGATTACCAACAGGTCTACCTTGGGCCCGATGCTTCATTACAATCTATTTAAATCAACTTCAGCGCTCCTTCTTCCAGCGATGTAAGGATGTGATGTCTCTGGGAACATCATTAGACGGTACAGTCAGGAGGTGTATGTGTGTAATTGTGAGCAACTCTTTTTGTAGTGTGGTGATCAGACCGTTCTATGTGGTCATATTTAGTGATGGGGGAAGAAATCGATGCAGTTACATATCACAATATTATTTTGGGAGGTATTATAATGATACTTTGACTCCAAGTATTGATTTGGCATCCTGTCGACGGCACTAGTCGACTGTACCTACCTGCGCCAACACTTCTCCATCATCTATTTAAGTAGTGAGCCGACATGTTTTCAGCGGTTTTATTTCCGTGACTGATCAAAACTAATTCTCTCACACTCTGTCTCGCTGCAGCAGACATAGTGAGCAATATGTTTGGAACATCAAATCACAATAAAATCACACTATGGAATCGCACTCTATATAGAATCGCACACTCCATATAGAATCGCACACTCCATATAGAATCGCACACTCCATATAGAATCGCACACTCCATATAGAATCGCACACTCCATATAGAATCGCACACTCCTATATAGAATCGCACACTCCATATAGAATCGCACACTCCATATAGAATCGCACACTCCATATAGAATCGCACACTCCATATAGAATCGCACACTCCATATAGAATCGCACACTCCATATAGAATCGCACACTCCATATAGAATCGCACACTCTATATAGAATCGCACACTCCATATAGAATCGCACACTCTATATAGAATCGCACTTCATATAGAATCACACTTCATATCGTATCGGCACCTAAGTATCGTGAGAATAATGTATCGTGATGTCCCATCGCAATATTACTAGGGCTGGGAATTGCCAGGGGACGTCACGATACGATATTCTCACGATACTTATGTGCCGATACGATACGTAGTGTGATTTATCTTTGATACATTATCTTGCGCGAGGATGTCTTGTGCTGTTGATCAATCATTGTTAATGGTTTGTCTCTACTCTTGTGCAGGACATTGTTGGACCGTCTGGAGAAAGGGGACTTTGGGCGTGGCTTTGATGACTTCTGTCCTCACCTTCACCACTACGTCACCTATGTAGACAACATCCAGAACGCCAGCAAGGTCCTGGCGGTGAGTTGTATTCTGTTGTCGTGGACAACAACACTTCCAATCCTTTTCAGGTTGAAGGGGTCAGAAAGAACGTCATCTCATGTGACAGACGTGCAAGATTTGGTTCTGTGTTCCGAAATAGAACACTACTTAGATATTATGGACCAATTAACAGACGCCTTCGAATACATGTCTCGTGTCTCTAGTTGATTTATCTACATTTTTAATGTTTGTTTGAATAAATTGGGCTTCCTGTTTTGTGTTATAGCTGACCAATTACGTGGACTGAGGCTGACCTCCATTTGTTTTAATCTAACGCATGCATCTGCTAAATGGCATATTATATAGCGTCAATATTGTTCATGAATATGTTATTCAGCATATATCCTTGGAGATGCGGTGCCCAAAACTAATAAATGTGTCTGATTGGGCCTATAGCTTTCAGAGCTGTCCTACAGGACTCTATAAGTCAGTGGTCCTAATGACGGCTCTGTCTAGACCACCTCATACAGGACTGGATAAGTCAGTAGTCTAATGACGGCTCTGTCTAGACCACCTCATACAGGACTGGATAAGTCAGTGGTCCTAATGACGGCTCTGTCTAGACCACCTCATACAGGACTGGATAAGTCAGTGGTTTCCTAATACGGCTCTGTCTAGACCCCTCATACAAGACGGAGAAGGCAGGGGTCTAATACCGGCTCTGTCTAGGACCACCCTCATACAGGACGGTAAGTCAGTGGTCCTTAATGACGGCTGTCTAGGACCACCTCATACAGGACTGGAATAAGGGTCAGTGGCTTTAATGACAGCTCTGTCTAGCCAACTCATACAGGACTGGATAAAAAAACCCAAAAGTCTAAAAGCTGTAATTTGTGTTTTATATTTATCATAATAGCCTCTGGCTTTTAGAGGGAGGGAGGAAAGGGAAACCCAGGTTTTTCCTGCCCTTTTGCCCTCGTTAGCCGAACTCCTCCCCCGGCCGTGTCTCCTGGCTGCCTCTGCGTCTCCTGATTACCAACAGGTCTACCTTGGCCCCGATGCTTCATTACAATCTATTTAAATCAACTTCAGTGCTCCTTCTTCCAGCGATGTAAGGATGTGATGTCTCTGGGAACATCATTAGACGGTACAATCAGGAGGTGTGTATGTGTGTAATTGTGAGCAACTCTTTTTGTAGTGTGGTGATCAGACCGTTCTATGTGGTCATATTTAGTGATGGGGGAAGAAATCGATGCAGTTACATATCACAATATTATTTTGGGAGGTATTATAATGATACTTTGACTCCAAGTATTGATTTGGCATCCTGTCGATGGCACTAGTCGACTGTACCTACCTGCGCCAACACTTCTCCATCGTCTATTTAAGTAGTGAGCCGACATGTTTTCAGCGGTTTTATTTCCATGACTGATCAAAACTAATTCTCTCACACTCTGTCTCGCTGCAGCAGACATAGTGAGCAATATGTTTGGAACATCAAATCACAATAAAATCACAGTATGGAATCGCACTCTATATAGAATCACACTCTATATAGGATCACACTTCATATAGAATCGCACTCTATATAGAATTGCACTCTATATAGGATCACACTTCATATAGAATCACACTCTATATAGGATCACACTCTATATAGGATCACACTCTATATAGGATCACACTATATAGGATCACACTCTATATAGGATCACACTTCATATAGAATCGCACTCTATATAGAATCACACTCTATATAGGATCACACTTCATATAGAATCACACTCTATATAGGATCACACTTCATATATAATCGCACTCCATATGGAATCGCTCTTCATATCGTATCGGCACCTAAGTATCGTGAGAATAATGTATCGTGATGTCCCATCGCAATATTACTAGGGCTGGGAATTGCCAGGGGACGTCACGATACGATATTCTCACGATACTTATGTGCCGATACGATACATAGGGTGATTATCTTTGATACATTATCTTGCGTGAGGATGTCTTGTGCTGTTGATCAATCATTGTTAATGGTTTGTCTCTCTCGACTCTGTGCAGGACATTGTTGGTCCGTCTGGAGAAAGGGGACTTTGGGCGTGGCTTTGATGACTTCTGTCCTCACCTTCACCACTACGTCACCTATGTAGACAACATCCAGAACGCCAGCAAGGTCCGGTGGCGGTGAGTTTTATTCTGTTGTGTGGACAACAACACTTCCAATCCTTTTCAGGTTGAAGGGGTCAGAAAGAACGTCATCTCTTGTGACAGACATGCAAGATTTGGTTCTGTGTTCCGAAATAGAACACTACTTAGACATTATGGACCAATTAACAGACGCCTTCGAATACGTGTCTCGTGTCTCTAGTTGATTTATCAAAATTTTTTATGTTTGTTTGAATAAATTGGGCTTCCTGTTTTGTGTTATAGCTGACCAATTACGTGGACGGAGGCTGACCTCCATTTGTTTTAATCTAACACATGCATATAGCGTCAATACTGTTCATGAATATGTTATTCAGCATATATCCTTGGAGATGCGGTGGCCCAAAAACTAATACATTTCTGATTGGGCCTATAGCTTTCAAAAGCTGTCATACAAAGGACTGTATTGAGTCAGTTGGTCCTAATGACGGCTCTGTCTAGACCCCCCTCATACCGGACTCTTTTAAGTCAGTCCTAATGACGCTCTGTCTAACCACCTCATACAGGACTGGATAAGTCAGTGGTCCTAATGACGGCTCTGTCTAGACCACCTCATACAGGACTGGATAAGTCAGTGGTCCTAATGACGGCTCTGTCTAGACCACCTCATACAGGACTGGATAAGTCAGTGGTCTTAATGACGGCTCTGTCTAGACCACCTCATACAGGACTGGATAAGTAGTGGTCTTAAGGACGGCTCGTCTAACCACCTCATACAGGACTGATAAGTAATGGTCCTATGACGGGTCTGTCTAGACCCCTATACAGACGGATAAGTCGTCCCATGACGGGTCTGTCAAACCCCTCATACAGGCTGGATAAGTCATGTCCTAGACGGCTCTGTCTAGACCCCTAACAGGACTGGATAAGTCAATCTATGCGGCTCTGTCTAGACCACCTCCTTTTTTATACCCCGGACTGGATAAGTCAGTGGTCCTAAGAGCTCTGTCAGACACCCATACGCGGATAGTCAGTGGATCCCTAAATGCGGGCTTCCCCGGTTTCTAGACCACCTCTAGACTGGATAAGTCGTGGTAGGGAGGGAACTAAAGTGTAATACACCACTTTACCCCACCCCCTCCCCTTTGGTGGGGAGGACTCCCGTGAAAATTTAAAACACACATACCCCAAAACCCCCCCTGGGGGGAGGACTCTCATTGTAAATAAAACACCCACATCCCAAAACCCTACCCGGTAGGGAGGACCCCTCATTTTAAAATACAACACCCACACAAAACCCCCTTCACCCCCGGCAGCTTAGTGGAAAACCAATTCTTTTTTTTATTTTTCAATTTTTTCCTTTTTTTTTTCCGGGTTTTTGGCTAAAATAAACCCCCTTTTTAAATAGAGAACAACTAAATTGGGATATTCTAAGCCCCAAAACATTTTTTAAAAACCCATCAGATCCCATTTTTGGGTCAAAAAATTTAAGAGTTTTTGTTTTTTTGGGTGTTAAAAATATAAATATTATCCTTTTTAAGCAGACTTTTTTAAAATCCAAACGACTACAATTTTTCCAAAAAACAATGTTGACCAGAAATATTTTTTGGTTAAGAGGTTTTGCTGTGGTCAGTCCCTATGGGGATTCTTAACGGTAACCAAAACCCCTTTAACCCAAAACCAAAAACCCTTCCCCTAACCATAACCCTTCCCCTCCTAACCAAACCATAACCCTTACCCAACCTAACCCTAACCAAAACCCCTTTACCCTAACCTTTTTTTACTTTTTGAATTTTAAATGGGGAAAGGAAAGGCCCAAAGGGACCCCCGGATAGCCGGACCGTTTTTTGCTTTATGGTCTTGATTGCGGATTTTGCAAAAAAATTTGGCTACTGGATTGATGCAAAATAATCACGAACATCACTCTGCAATGTAAGCATAGGCTGCTTTGTAGTGAACATTTTAATTGAGAAGGTTTTTGGGAAAGCCTTTCCAGCTCGATCAGAAAACGGTTATCATCATTAGCATCGTCGCTAACGGCTACACAAAGTGGAGACATGCGTGCGCACAACACAACACAACACAACACAACACAACACAACACAACAAACACAGGCGAGTGCCGTTTCACAAAGCTGCGTGAAATACCAATCACTGATGCATTTTGTTCATGTTTTATTATTCACTAGGTCAGATTTCTATGCATTTCCTACTACTAAGTTCAATAGGTCTTTTGAATATTGTTGAATTCCGTTTTGAATGTCTGGATTCCATGATTCTGTCGGTGTTCTCTAGGGCCGTACAACAGCCAGCCTTGCTGTGTTTGATGGCTGACGTTTCGACTATTTCTGCTGTCGTAATGTTGACACTTACTCATGTTGACATTATTTTTATTCATGCATATTTAATGAGAGCGCGCTCACGCACAAACACGCACGCTGTCAGTCACACTCACCTCCCCCTCCACCCTGACTGCCAGCCCAGAGATATAATGACTGACATAAAGGTGATTTGGTGTTTCTGTGGCGTCTGGGAGAGTCAATGTGGCTAGTTGAAGTAATATGTACATGTGGGTAGAGTTAAAGTGACTATGCATAAATAATTAACAGAGTAGCAGCAGTGTTTCTGTGGCGTGGACAAGTGAGTCTGTAATACCAACATGTTTCAAGCAGACCACCATAGTCCCCGTGCCCAAGGACACTAAGATAACCTGCCTAAATGACCCTAGCACTGACATCTGTAGCCATGAAGTGCTTTGAAAGGCTGGTCATGGCTCACATCAACAGCATAATCCCAGAAACCCTAGACCCACTCCAATTTGCATACCGCCCCAACAGATCCACAGATGATGCAATCTCTATTGCACTCCACACTGCCCTTTCCCACCTGGACAAGAGGAACACCTACGTGAGAATGCTATTCATTGACTACAGCTCAGCATTCAACACCATAGTGCCCTCAAAGCTCATCACTAAGCTAAGGATCCTGGGACTAAACACCTCCCTCTGCAACTGGATCCTGGACTTCCTGACGGGCCTCACCCAGGTGGTAAGGGTAGGTAACAACACATCTGCTACGCTGATCCTCAACACGGGGGCCCCTCAGGGGTGCGTGCTCAGTCCCCTCCTGTACTCCCTGTTCACCCATGACTGCATGGCCAGGCACGACTCCAACACCATCATTAAGTTTGCCGACGACACAACAGTGGTAGGCCTGATCACCGACAACGATGAGACAGCCTATAGGGAGGAGGGTCAGAGACCTGGCCGTGTGGTGCCAGGATAACAACCTCTCCCTCAACGTGACCAAGACAAAGGAGATGATTGTGGACTACAGGTAAAAAAAGAGGACTGAGCACGCCCCCATTCTCATCGACGGGGCTGTAGTGGAACAGGTTTGAGAGCTTCAACTTCCTTGGTGTCCACATCACCAACGAACTATCATGGTCCAAACACACCAAGACAGTCGTGAAGAGGGCGCGACAAAGCCTATTCCCCCCTCAGGAGACTGAAAAGATTTGGCATGGGTCCTCAGATCCTCAAAAAATTCTACAGCTGCACCATCGAGAGCATCCTGACTGGTTGCATCACCCGCCTGGTATGGCAACTACTCGCCTCCGACCGCAAGGCACTACAGAGGGTAGTGCGTACGGCCCAGTACATCACTGGGGCCAAGCTTCCTGCCATCCAGGACCTCTATACCAGGCGGTGTCAGAGGAAGGCCCTCAAAATTGTCAAAGACTCCAGCCACCCTAGTCATAGACTGTTCTCTCTGCTACCGCACGGCAAGCGGGTACCGGAGCGCCAAGTCTAGGTCCAAAAGACTTCTCAACAGCTTCTAACCCCAAGCCATAAGACTCCTGAACAGCTAATCATGGCTACCTGGACTATTTGCACTGACCCCCCACCCCCCCCACCCCATCCTTTTTACGCTGCGGCTGACTCTGTTAATTATTATGCAATAGTCACTTTAACTCTACCCACATGTACATATTACTTCAACTACCTCAACTAGCCGGTGCCCCCCGCACATTGACTCTGCACCGGTTACCCCCCCTGTTATATATGCCTCCCTAATGTTATTTTTATTTTACTTTGCTCTTTTTTTTTTCTCAACACTTTTTTTGTTGTTGTTTTATGTTTTGGTTAAAAATAAATGCACTGGTTTGGTTAAGGGCTGTAAGTAAGCATTTCACTGTGTAAATGTCTGCACCTTTGGTATTCGGCGCATGGGGCCAATAAAATTTGATTTTGAGTTACCACCAGACCAGACCGCGACACGTCCGCACCAGACCGGGCGACAGGGGAGGGGGGATGGGTTAATGGTCCCATTGGGGGAGGGGGGAAGGTTAATGTCCATTGGGGATGGGGGGAGGGTTTTAATGGTCCATTGGGGAGGGGGGATGGGTTATAATGTCCATTGGGGAGGGGGTAGGGTTAATGTCCATTGGGGAGGGGGTGGGTTAATGTCCATTGGGGAGGGGGGAGGGTTAATGTCCATTGGGGGGGGGGTGGGGTTAATGTCCATTGGGGAGGGGAGGGGTAATGTCCATTGGGGGGGGGTGTGGGGTTAATGTCCATTGGGGTAGGGTTAATGTCCATTGGGGAGGGGGTGGGGTTAATGTCCATTGGGGAGGGGGTGGGGTTAATGTCCATTGGGGAGGGGGGTGGGGTTAATGTCCATTGGGGAGGGGGTGGGGTAGTGGGGTTAG
>LR778256.1:28170363-28222424 GCA_902810595.1 Coregonus sp. 'balchen'
CAAATAACACGTTATGTTTTTGGGGGGTCCCAAATCCAGGCCCTCTCTCCCTTCTCCCTCTCCACCACCATTCCAAAGGTCTCTCTCTCTCTCTCTCTCTTCTCTATCCTCTCTCTCTCTCTCACACACACACACACCCTCCAGTGGTGAAATATAACCGCAGCAGAAAGGCACTAAAAGCCACCCTGACAACCCACAACCCTCCAACCGGGATGCATACAGCAGCCAGGGGATGCAGGTCCCTGTTCTGCTCTGACTGAATGAGAAGCCTGATTTCCGCGCTTCGGAGAGGAAATCTTTTCAGGGAGGATTAAAAAGTAAAACGATATTTTCCCTGTGCTCTTACCATCGGTTTAACTGTCCTTTCAATATCCACCGACCATTAATTTCCAGGCGGCGGCATTAACTTCATCCTTAATTCTTAAACCATCTCCACCTGCTATATAAGGCTCGAACACGCAGCAGTGACTACAGCTCCCAATTCAACACCACACAAGAACAGAAGTCACCTACCTTCTTTCAGAGGAACGCTCATGCGTAAAAAATATCACCGGCTCGATGGTCGGCGTTTTAACTCTTTGCCTGTTATCTCTTGAGTGTTACATTGAAAACAAAAGTGTCCACTAATTGTATAGTCCTTTATACACTTAGTAAGAAGGAGCGCAACAAAAAAAAAACACTGTAGCCTACGGGGGTAAAGTTGTCCTTGATGCTGCGAGTTGTTGTCAAAATTGTAGCCAATAGCCGCCCCTCTTTTCACAGCGGCTTGGATGAAAAAGCACCACCTGTCTAAACTCAACTCCCTTCCGCTTGCTCTCTCTCTCTCTCTGTCGTCCTCCCTGGTCTCTCTCTCTCTCTGTCTCCCGGGTTCTTCTCTCTTTGTTTTACCCGCAACGTCTGTTTCTTATATTCTCTCTCTCTTCCTTTCGTTCCTTCCCTGGCAGTTAGGAAAAGCAAGACACCTGATCCGGTCCGCGTGTCTACGGATCCTATTTAAGCAGGTCCTGCCGCCTCTCTTCCTGCCTCTCGCTGGTCCCTAGTTAGCAACGCGCTCCTCACAGCACGGCTCCTCGTCCAAGAAGCTGACAGGCAGCACCGTCAGGGAAGGCTGCAGCCAGGCAGCGCATGTTGCTATAATAGACCTCATTAAGCTCTACTTACAGATGTTCTCTTAACATAATTGATCTGCAGAGCGGGTTGAGAGGACGGTAACCTATTCCCCAGCCCCCAATTATGGCGCCAGTAATTAGATCCCCAATCTCCCCGTTTCGTTTCTCCACATTCACCCTTCTAACATTCTCCCAAATATCAAAGTATCTCTTTCTCTCAAAGCGAACCCCTCCTACCCCCCCTCCACCCCCCCCCCCCCGACTCCACCACCACCTAACCTCCACCTCCTCCCTCCTCCCCTCCCTCCTCCCATCCACTCACTAGACTCAGAGTCCTCTGACAGTATTGACAGTTCGTTGTGCTAACCTTTGTAGTGAAGCCAGACTTAGTAGTGCACTCACTCTCATTGACAGAGCTCTCTCTTCTTTTTACCCTCTCTCTCTCTCTCTCTCTCTCTCTCTCTCTCTCTCTCTCTCTCTCTCTCTCTCTCTCTCTCTCTCTCTCTCTCTCTGCTGAAATATCCTGGGAAAGAACAAGGGATTGAGAGAGAGAGAGAGGAACAGATGGAGAGAAGGGAGGAGAGAGGGAGAAAAACCCCTCTAAGTTTGTACTTTTGATAAAAGGTTGATAATATCTGTCAGGGGAGGATCTTTTTTGTCTTTAATCTTTAATAATTCCTGTGATGGTAACTTTGAGGAACTGGAAAAGGGGGAGGAAAGGAGGAGAGAGAGGAGAGGGAAGGGGTGGTGCTTGGAGCCCAGAGAGGAGGAGAGGAGTGATGGCGGTGAAGCGGCTTTTATAATACCAATCAGAGCCACTCCTAGGGTTATGTCCCAAATGGCACCCTGTTCCTTATTTAGTGCACTACTTTTGACCAAGGCCCAAAGAGGAAATAGGGTGCCATTTGGGATGAAGCCTATCACCAGGCTAATTAGCCTCCATGCTACAACCGAAAGCACTCTGGGAAAAGCACTCTGGGAGATTGTAATGTCACCCTTTCTTTAGCACTTTAAAGAAGAGGCATTTTATTCCAATGTCATAAAGTATCTAGGATGGGGTGGTGGTTCAGTCACAGTCATGTCATCTTCTTCTCTAAACTGACTATGTTGGGTGAATCAATGTGTTCTTGCGTCTATATGCCGTGTCACTATCAAAGACCTGTCACACACAGTGATCCTGACTGTCTGTCTTGTTGGAGGATAGCATATCATCACTCGCCTGTTGAGGCTTGTGATGGCAGCAATTGAAAAGATTTCTTTACAGATTTAACAGGGGATATATCTATATATGTTGCTGTAGTGAATATATACAGTATATATAGAGTGTAGTACAGGGGATATATCTATATATGCTGCTGTAGTGAATATATACAGTATATATATATAGAGTGTAGTACAGGAGATATACAGTTGAAGTCTGAAGTTTACATACACCTTAGCCAAATACATTTAAACTCAGTTTTTCACAATTAATTGACATTTAGTCCTAGTAAAAATTCCCTGTCTTAGGTCAGTTAGGATCACCACTTTATTTTAAGAATGTGAAATGTCAGATTATTAGTAGAGAGAATGATTTATTTCAGCTTTTATTTCTTTCATCACATTCCCAGTGGGTCAGAAGTTTACATACACTAAATTAGTATTTGGTAGCATCGCCTTTAAATTGTTTAATTTGGGTCAAACGTTTCGGGTAGCCTTCCACATGCTTCCCACAATAAGTTGGGTGAATTTTGGCAAATTCCTCCTGACAGAGCTGGTGTAACTGAGTCAGGTTTGTAGGCCTCCTTGCTCGCACATTCTTTTTCAATTCTGCCCATACATTTTCTATAGGATTGAGGTCAGGGCTTTGTGATGGCCACTCCAATACCTTGACTTTGCTGTCCTTAAGACATTTTGCCACAACTTTGGAAGTATGCTTGGGGTCATTGTCCATTTGGAAGACCCATTTGCGACCAAGCTTTAACTTCCTGACTGATGTCTTGAGATGATGTTTCAAGTTATCCACATAATTTTCCTTCCTCATGATGCCTTCTTTTTTGTGAAGTGCACCAGTCCCTCCTGCAGCAAAGCACCCCCACAGCATGATGCTGCAACCCCCTTTATCCTCCAAACATAACGATGGTCATTATGGCCAAACAGTTCTATTTTTGTTTCATCAGACCAGAGGACATTTCTCAAAAAAGTAAGATCTTTGTCCCTATGTGCAGTTGCAAACCGTAGTCTGGGTTTTTAATGGCGGTTTTGGAGCCGTGGCTTCTTCCTTGCTGAGCGGCCTTTCAGGTTATGTCGATATAGGACTCGTTTTACTGTGGATATAGATACTTTTGTACCTGTTTCCTCCAGCATATTCACAAGGTCCTATGCTGTTGTTCTGGGATTGATTTGCACTTTCCGCACCAAAGTACGCTCATCTCTAGGAGACAGAACGCGTCTCCTTCCTGAGCGGTATAACGGCTGTGTGGTCCCATGGTGTTTATACTTGCGTACTATTGTTTGTACAGATGAGCGTGGTACCTTCAGGCGTTTGGAAATTGCTCCCAAAGATGAACCAGACTTGTGGAGGTCTACAATTATTTTTCTGAGGTCTTGGCTGATTTCTTTAGATTTTCCCATGATGTCAAGCAAAGAGGCACTGAGTTTGAAGGTAGGCCTTGAAATACATCCACAGGTACACCTCCAATTGACTCAAATTATGTCAATTAGCCTATCAGAAGCTTCTAAAGCCATGATGTCATTTTCTGGAATTTTCCAAGCTGTTTAAAGGCACAATCAACTTAGTGTATGTAAACTTCTGACCCACTGGAATTGTGATACAGTGAATTATAAGTGAAATAATCTGTCTGTAAACAATTCTTGGAAAAATGACTTGTGTCATGCACAAAGTAGATGTCCTAACCGACTTGCCAAAACTATAGTTTGTTAACAAGAAATTTGTGGAGTGGTTGAAAAACGAGTTTTAATGACTCCAACCTAAGTGTATGTAAACTTCTGACTTCAACTGTATCTATATATTCTGCTGTAGTGAATATATACAGTACATATAGAGAGTGTAGTACAGGGGATATATCTATATATGCTGCTGTAGTGAATATATACAGTATATATATAGAGTGTAGTACAGGGGATTATCTGCTGGTGACGCTCGGATCCACCTCTATGCGGACGACACCATTTTGTATACATCTGGCCCTTCATTGGATACTGTGTTAACAAACCTCCAAACAAGCTTCAACGCCATACAACACTCCTTCCGTAGCCTCCAACTGCTCTTAAACACTAGTAAAACTAAATGCATGCTCTTCAACCGAATGATGCTTGCACCCGCCCACCCGACTAGAATCACTACTCTCGACGGGTCTGACCTAGAGTGTGTGGACAACTACAAATACCTAGGTGTCTGGTTAGACTGTAAACTCTCCTTCCAGACTCACATTAAGCATCTCCAATCAAAAGTTAGATCTAGAATTGGCTTCCTATTTCGCAACAAAGCCTCCTTCACTCATGCTGCTAAACACGCCCTGACTATCCTACCGATCCTTGACTTCGGCGATGTCATTTACAAAATAGCCTCCAACACTCTACTCAGCAAATTGGATGTAGTCTATCACAGTGCCATCCGTTTTGTCACCAAAGCCCCATATACTACCCACCATTGTGACCTGTACGCTCTTGTTGGCTGGCCCTCACTACATATTAGTCGCCAAACCCACTGGCTCCAGGTCATCTATAAATCACTGCTAGGCAAATCCCCGTCTTATCTTAGCTCACTGGTCACCATAGCAACACCCACCCATAGTCTGCGCTCCAGCAGGTATATCCCACTGGTCATCTCCAAACCAACACCTCCTTTGGCCGCCATTCCTTCCAGTTCTCTGCTGCCAATGACTGGAACGAACTGCAAAAATCTCTGAAGCTGGAGACTCTTATCTCCCTCACTAACTTTAAGCATCAGTTGTCAGAGCACCTTACCGATCACTGCACCTGTACACAGCCCATCTGTAATTAGCCCACCCAACTACCTCATCCCTATATTGTTATTTATTTTGCTAATTTGCACCCCAGTATCTCTATTTGCACATAATCTTTTGCACATCTATCATTCCAGTGTTAATACTAAATTGTAACTATTTTGCACTATGGCCTATTTATTGCCTTATCCTCCATAATTTACTACATTTGCACACACTGTATATATATTTTCTGTTGTATTTTTGACTTTATGTTTTATTCCATTTGTAACTCTGTGTTGTTGTTTTTATCGCACTGCTTTGCTTTATCTTGGCCAGGTCGCAGTTGTAAATGAGAACTTGTTCTCAACTGGCTTAGCTGGTTAAATAAAGGTGAAAAAAAAAACATCTATATATGCTGCTGTAGTGAATATATACAGTATATATAGAGTGTAGTACAGGGGATATATCTATATATGTTGCTGTAGTGAATATATACAGTATATATAGAGTGTAGTACAGGGGATTATCTATATATGTTGCTTTAGTGAATATATACAATATATATAGAGTGTAGTACAGGGGATTATCTATATATGCTGCTGTAATGAATATATACAGTATATATAGAGTGTAGTACAAGGGATTATCTATATATGCTGCTTTAGTGAATATATACAATATATATAGAGTGTAGTACAGGGGATTATCTATATATTCTGCTGTAGTGAATATATACAGTATATATAGAGTGTAGTACAGGAGATATATCTATATATGCTGCTGTAATGAATACAGTGGGGGAAAAAAGTATTTAGTCAAATCAAATCAAATCAAATCAAATTTTATTGGTCACATGCGCCGAATACAACAGGTGCAGACATTACAGTGAAATGCTTACTTACAGCCCTTAACCAACAGTGCATTTATTTTTAACAAAAAAAGTAAAAATAAAACAACAACAAAAAAAGTGTTGAGAAAAAAAAGAGCAGAAGTAAAATAAAGTGACAGTAGGGAGGCTATATATACAGGGGGGTACCGTTGCAGAGTCAATGTGCGGGGGCACCGGCTAGTTGAGGTAGTTGAGGTAATATGTACATGTGGGTAGAGTTAAAGTGACTATGCATAAATAATTAACAGAGTAGCAGCAGCGTAAAAAGGATGGGGTGGGGGGGCAGTGCAAATAGTCCGGGTAGCCATGATTAGCTGTTCAGGAGTCTTATGGCTTGGGGGTAGAAGCTGTTGAGAAGTCTTTTGGACCTAGACTTGGCACTCCGGTACCGCTTGCCGTGTGGTAGCAGAGAGAACAGTCTATGACTAGGGTGGCTGGAGTCTTTGACAATTTTGAGGGCCTTCCTCTGACACCGCCTGGTATAGAGGTCCTGGATGGCAGGAAGCTTGGCCCCAGTGATGTACTGGGCCGTACGCACTACCCTCTGTAGTGCCTTGCGGTCGGAGGCCAAGCAGTTGCCATACCAGGCAGTGATGCAACCAGTCAGGATGCTCTCGATGGTGCAGCTGTAGAATTTTTTGAGGATCTGAGGACCCATGCCAAATCTTTTCAGTCTCCTGAGGGGGAATAGGCTTTGTCGTGCCCTCTTCACGACTGTCTTGGTGTGTTTGGACCATGATAGTTCGTTGGTGATGTGGACACCAAGGAACTTGAAGCTCTCAACCTGTTCCACTACAGCCCCGTCGATGAGAATGGGGGCGTGCTCAGTCCTCTTTTTTTTCCTGTAGTCCACAATCATCTCCTTGGTCTTGGTCACGTTGAGGGAGAGGTTGTTGTCCTGGCACCACACGGCCAGGTCTCTGACCTCCTCCCTATAGGCTGTCTCATCGTTGTCGGTGATCAGGCCTACCACTGTTGTGTCGTCGGCAAACTTAATGATGGTGTTGGAGTCGTGCCTGGCCATGCAGTCATGGGTGAACAGAGAGTACAGGAGGGGACTGAGCACGCACCCCTGAGGGGCCCCCGTGTTGAGGATCAGTGTGGCAGATGTGTTGTTACCTACCCTTACCACCTGGGGGCGGCCCGTCAGGAAGTCCAGGATCCAGTTGCAGAGGGAGGTGTTTAGTCCCAGGATCCTTAGCTTAGTGATGAGCTTAGAGGGCACTATGGTGTTGAATGCTGAGCTGTAGTCAATGAATCAGCCACCAATTGTGCAAATTCTCCCACTTAAAAAGATGAGAGAGGCCTGTAATTTTCATCATAGGTACACATCAACTATGACAGACAAAATGAGAAAAAAAAATCCAGAAAATCACATTGTAGGATTTTTAATGAATTTATTTGCAAATGATGGTGGAAAATAAGTATTTGGTCAATAACAAAAGTTTCTCAATACTTTGTTATATACCCTTTGTTGGCAATGACACAGGTCAAACGTTTTCTGTAAGTCTTCACAAGGTTTTCACACACTGTTGCTGGTATTTTGGCCCATTCCACCATGCAGATCTCCTCTAGAGCAGTGATGTTTTGGGGCTGTCGCTGGGAAACACGGACTTTCAACTCTCTCCAAAGATTTTCTATGGGGTTGAGATCTGGAGACTGGCTAGGCCACTCCAGGACCTTGAAATGCTTCTTATGAAGCCACTCCTTCGTTGCCCGGGCGGTGTGTTTGGGATCATTGTCATGCTGAAAGACCCAGCCACGTTTCATCTTCAATGCCCTTGCTGATGGAAGGAGGTTTTCACTCAAAATCTCACGATACATGGCCCCATTCATTCTTTCCTTTACACGGATCAGTCGTCCTGGTCCCTTTGCAGAAAAACAGCCCCAAAGCATGATGTTTCCACCCCCATGCTTCACAGTAGGTATGGTGTTCTTTGCAACTCAGCATTCTTTGTCCTCCAAACACGACGAGTTGAGTTTTTACCAAAAAGTTCTATTTTGGTTTCATCTGACCATATGACATTCTCCCAATCCTTTTTTGGATCATCCAAATGCACTCTAGCAAACTTCAGACGGGCCTGGACATGTACTGGCTTAAGCAGGGGGACACGTCTGGCACTGCAGGATTTGAGTCCCTGGCGGCATAGTGTGTTACTGATGGTAGGCTTTGTTACTTTGGTCCCAACTCTCTGCAGGTCATTCACTAGGTCCCCCCGTGTGGTTCTGGGATTTTTGCTCACCGTTCTTGTGATCATTTTGACCCCACGGGCTGAGATCTTGCGTGGAGCCCCAGATCTAGGGAGATTATCAGTGGTCTTGTATGTCTTCCATTTCCTAATAATTGCTCCCACAGTTGATTTCTTCAAACCAAGCTGCTTACCTATTGCAGATTCAGTCTTCCCAGCCTGGTGCAGGTCTACAATTTTGTTTCTGGCATCCTTTGACAGCTCTTTGGTCTTGGCCATAGTGGAGTTTGGAGTGTGACTGTTTGAGGTTGTGGACAGGTGTCTTTTATACTGATAACAAGTTCAAACAGGTGCCATTAATACAGGTAACGAGTGGAGGACAGAGGAGCCTCTTAAAGAAGAAGTTACAGGTCTGTGAGAGCCAGAAATCTTGCTTGTTTGTGGGTGACCAAATACTTATTTTCCACCATAATTTGCAAATAAATTCATAAAAAATCCTACAATGTGATTTTCTGGATTTTATTTTCTCAATTTGTCTGTCATAGTTGACGTGTACCTATGATGAAAATTACAGGCCTCTCTCATCTTTTTAAGTGGGAGAACTTGCACAATTGGTGGCTGACTAAATACTTTTTTTCCCCACTGTATATAGAGTGTAGTACAGGAGATTATCTATATATGCTGCTTTAGTGAATATATACAGTATAGCTGCCCTTGATTCCCCCATCCGATCCTTCTCCTACCTCAGTCCTCAATGGGCCATAGAGGCAGGGCTCAAGGACTTGAGTACTGGACAGTCCACAGTGGGCCTCAAGCCCCTCTCCCCAGCCTGCCTCCGGTCCTGCTGTCCTTTCAATCTTCCTCCATCCATCCATCCCCCTAGCCTCCGTCTAGCCCCCAGCCAGCCATTATGTTTTCAGCCTCCCTATAGCCCCCAGCCAGCCATTATGTTTTCAGCCTCCCTCTAGCCCCCAGCCAGCCATTATGTTTCCCTCCAGCCTCCCTTCCATCTCTATAGCCCTCCAGCCTCCAGCTCCACCTACCTCCAGCCTTCCTCCCAGCTCTATAGCCCTCCAGCCGCTCCCTCCCTCCCAGCTCTATAGCCCTCCAGCCACCTCCCTTCCAGCTTAATAGCCCCCCAGCCTCCAGCTCCACCTACCTCCAGCCTCCCTCCCAGCTCTATAGCCCTCCAGCCTCCAGCTCCACCTACCTCCAGCCTCTCTCCCAGCTTTATAGCCCTCCAGCCTCCAGCTCCACCAACCTCCAGCCCCCCTCCCAGCTCTATAGCCCTCCAGCCTCCAGCTCCACCTACCTCCAGCCTCCCTCCCAGCTCTATAGCCCTCCAGCCTCCAGCTCCACCTACCTCCAGCCTCCCTCCCAGCTCTATAGCCCTCCAGCCTCCCTCCCAGCTCTATAGCCCTCCAGTCCTCCAGCTCCACCTACCTCCAGCCTCCAGCTCCACCTAACTCCAGCCCCCCTCCCAGCTCTATAGCCCTCCAGCCTCCAGCTCCACCTACCTCCAGCCTCCAGCTCCACCTACCTCCAGCCCTCTTCCCAGGTCTATAGCTCTCCAGCCTCCAGCTACACCTACCTCCAGCCTCCCTCCCAGCTTTATAGCCCTCCAGCCTCCAGCTACACCTACCTCCAGCCTCCCTCCCAGCTCTATAGCCCTCCAGCCTCCCTCCCAGCTCTATAGCCCTCCAGCCTCCAGCTCCACCTACCTCCAGCCTCCCTCCCAGCTCTATAGTTCTCCAGCCTCCAGCTCCACCTACATCCAGCCTCCCTTCCAGCTTTTTAGCCCTCCAGCCCCTCAGGGGAATAAGGTGAAGGGCCAGGGGCCACATGTGACTTTGCAGTCCCCACAAACAACCAGGCCGTCCTCTCCCAGCCTCCTCTTAAAGAGACACTCAGTAAATGCTGCAGGTAGGTGACCTTCAAGTGGGTGGGGGGGGGTCAAGGGAGGAGTTGTTGTCATGACAACTTATTTTCCTCTTCTCTTCCCCCACCAGCCCAGTTTAGTATTTTGTTAGAGAGAGGAAGCAGGGCTGGAACTAAGTTAGAGACTCAAATGGCACCCCATTCCCTATATAGTGCACTACTTTTAGCCTGAGCCCTTTGGGCCTGGTACTATAGGGTCCTAGTCTAAAGTAGTGCACTATAAAGGGAATAGGGTACCATTTGGACAACCAAAGAGGTCTTAGAGAATCACCTTTAGTAATGAGCCAGAAGGGAGGTCTTAGAGAATCACCTTTAGTAATGAGCCAGAAGGGAGGTCTTAGAGAATCACCTTTAGTAATGAGCCAGAAGGGAGGTCTTAGAGAATCACCTTTAGTATTGAGCCAGAAGGGAGGTCTAGAAATCACCCCTTTTGTAATGGACCAAAAAGGGAGGTTTTTGAGAATCAAAACCCTTTTTAAAAAGAGCCCGGAAAAGGGGGGGGTCCTTTGAGAATCACCCTTTTGTAATGAAGGCCCGGAAAGGGGGGTTTTTTAGAGAATTTACCTTTAGTAATTGGGGCCCCCAAGGGGGTCTTAGAGAATCACCTTTTGTAATGGGCCAAAAGGGGGGTTTAGAGAATCACCTTTTGAAAGGGCCCCAAAAGGGGGGTCTTAGGGGAATCCCTTTAGTAAGGGCCAGAAAAGGGGGTCTTAGAGAATCCCCCTTTTGTAATGAGCCAGAAGGGGGTTTTTTGGAATCACATTTGTAATGGGCCAGAAGGGAGGGGTTTTGAGAATCAAACCTTTTTGTAATGGACCCGAAGGGGGGGTCTTTAAAAATCACCTTTAGTAAAGGAAAAAGGGGGGTTTAGAGAATAAAATTTAGTAATGAGCCTGTTAAATGGGGGTCTTAGAGAAAACCTTTTTTTAAAGAGCCAGGGAAAGGGGGGTTTAGAGAAATCACCTTTAGTAATAGCCAGAAAGGGAGGTCTTAGAAATCACCTTTAGTAAAGGACCAGAAAAGGGGCTTAAAAGAATAACCTTTAGTAATGGGGCCCGAAGGGGGGCCCCTTTGAGAAAAACCTTTAGTAATCCAGAAGGGAGCCGGGTAAATGGAAAGAAAAAACTTGGGGCCCAAAGGGTATTTAACCTTTTTTATTAAGCGAGAGGGGGAATGGGAAAAAAATTAATCGCCCATTCATTTTTATAAGGGAACATAAAAATGGGGGGAAACCAAAGGGGCAGGGGCAGTAAAAAGACCGGGGCTATGGGAATATCCCCACGGGCCCGGCGGCAGGGGGCAGTCAAAAGACCCCGGGGCTATGGGAATAATCCCCACCCGAACCCCGGGGGAGGGGAGGCAGCAGTCACAGACCTGGGATATGATAATCCCCACAGACGGCAGCACAGTCACGACCGGGGACTTGGAATATTCCCACGCCCGGCAGGCAACAGCCACAGCCCGGGGACTTTTGGGAATATCCCCACGACGGCGGGGCGGCAGCTCCCAGACCTGGCTAGGGAAACCCCCACAACACACAATTACGTCACAGACCTGGGACTAGGGGAATACCCCACAAGGGGAGGCAGCAGCAGTCAAGACCTGGACAGGGAAATACCCCCACAAAACAGGCGGCAGGGCAGCAGTCACAGCCCGGGGGTTTATGGTAAACCCCCAACAGCGGCAGGCACAGTCACAACCTGGCATGGGAAATCCCCCAAAAAAGGCAGGAGGCACATCCAGACCTGGCTGGGGGAAATACCCCCCCGACGGGCAGCAGGCGCAGTCACAACCTTTTGGGGAATTTCCCCCACAGACAGGCAGGCAGGTGCATCACAACCGGGGACATGGAATATCCCCACAACAGGCGGCAGGCACATCACAACCTGGGCTAGGGGGAAATCCCCAAAACAGCAGAAAAACATCCAGCCCTGGGACTGGGGGAATACCCCCACAAAAGGGCAGACGCGCCCAGACCTGGGATGGGGGAAAATTCCCCACAACACAGGCAGGCTGCAGTCACGCCGGGGACTAGGGGAATCCCCACGGCGGGCAGCACATACCTGGCTGGGGGAATTCCCACAACAGGCAACCGTCCAGCCGGGACTAGGAATATCCCAGACGGGCAGGCGGGGCTGCAGTCACTACCTGGGACTAGGGGAATATCCCCAAGGGCAGGCAGCTCATAACCTGGGACTTGGGAATACCCCACCGGCGGCAGGGCATCACAGCCCTGGGACATGGGAATACCCCCCCAACAGGCAGGAAAGGCAGCAGTCACAGCCGGGGCTATTGAAACCTCACGGGCAGGCAGGCAGTAGCAGTCACAGCCGGGCTAGGAAAAAACCCCCACTGTGGGCGGGCAACGGACTATGGAATTCCCCAGCAGACAGCAGTCACAGACCTGGGACTATGGTAATATCCCACAGCAGGCATGGGCAGGCAGGCAGCAGTCACAGACCTGGGACTATGGTAATATCCCCACAGGCAGGCAGGCAGCAGTCACAGACCTGGGACTATGGTAATATCCCCCAGGCAGGGTACAGATAGGTAGCAGGCACAGACCTGGGACTATGGTAATATCCCCCACAGGCAGCATACAGAGGACTATGGAAGATCCCACGAAGCAGGGTAGCAGTCACAGACCTGGGACTATGGTAATATCCCCACAGGCAAAGGTACAGGATTAGTAATCAGACAGAACCAGGGACTATGGTAATATCCCACAGGCAGACAGGAGCAGTCACAGACCTGGGACTATGGTAATATCCCCACAGGCAGACAGGTAGCAGTCACAGACCTGGGACTATGGTAATATCCCCACAAGGCAGGTAGCAGTCACAGACCAGGGACTATGGTAATATCCCCACAGGCAGACATGCAGGTAGCAGTCACAGACCAGGGACTATGGTAATATCCCTACATGTAGGCAGGCAGCAGTAACAGACCTGGGACTATGGTAATATCCCCACAGACAGAAAGGCAGGCAGCAGTCACAGACCTGGGACTATGGGAATATCCCCACAGGCAGGCAGCAGTCACAGACCTTGGGCTATGGTAATATCCCCACAGGCAGGTAGGCAGCCGTCACAGACCTGGGACTATGGTAATATCCCCACTGGCAGGCAGGCAGACAACAGTCACAGACCTGGGACAATGGTAATATCCCCACAGTCTACTTGTATCATCATACCTATGACCCATAGTAGCAGGGAACTGCAGAGAAGAGGAGACTGTGGTCAGGTTTTTGCTTAAGGACTACCTTTATTTGAAGGACTAAAAACGGTCTTGTTGCAATGATATTAACGATGATTAATGGGTAACATCATTGAGAAGGATAGACATTGATGTCCCTGAGTGAGCGATTTCAGATTGTTTTATATGAAGTGAACTACATTTACAGACAATTTCTGCTTCAAAGTTGAAAACCCATAATTAGGTATAATTAGGCTGATCTTATACACTATCTATATATATATATATACAGTTGAAGACGGAAGTTTACATACACATTAGCCAAATACATTTAAACTCAGTTTTTCACAAATCCTGACATTTAATCCTACAAAAAAAAATTTTTTTTTAAAAATAGTAGAGAGAATGATTTATTTCAGCTTTTATTTATTTCATCACATTCCCAGTGGGTCATAAGTTTACATACACGAAATTAGTATTTGGTAGCATTGCCTTTAAATTGTTTAACTTGTGTCAAACATTTCGGGTAGCCTTCCACATGCTTCCCACAATAAATTGGGTGAATTTTGGCCCATTACTCCTGACAGAGCTGGTGTAACTGAGTCAGGTTTGTAGGCCTCCTTGCTCGCACACGCTTTTTCAGTTCTGCCCACAAATGTTCTATAGGATTGATGTCAGGGCTTTGTGATGGCAAATCCAATACCTTGACTTTGTTGTCGTTAAGCCATTTTGCCACAACTTTAGAAGTATGCTTGGGGTCATTGTCCATTTGGAAGACCCATTTGTGACCAAGCTTTAACTTCCTGACTGATGTCTTGAGCTGTTGCTTCAATATATCCACATACTTTTCCTTCCTCATGATGCCATCTATTTTGTGAAGTGCACCAGTCCCTCCTGCAGCAAAGCACCCCCACAGCATGATGCTGCCAACCCCGTGCTTCACGGTTGGGATGGTGTTCTTCGGCTTGCAAGCAACCCCCTTTTTCCTCCAAACATAACGATGGTCATTATGGCCAAACAGTTCTATTTTTGTTTCATCAGACCAGAGGACATTTCTCCAAAAAGTACGATCTTTGTCCCCATGTGCAGTTGCAAACAATAGTCTGGCTTTTTTATGACGGTTTTGGAGCAGTGGCCTCTTCCTTGCTGAGCGGCCTTTCAGGTTATGTCGATATAGGACTTGTTTTACTGTGGAAATGGATACTTTTGTACCTGTTTCCTCCAGCATTTTCACAAGGTCCTTTGTTGTTGTTCTGGGAATGATTTGCACTTTTCACATCAAAGTACGTTCATCTCTAGGAGACAGAATGCGTCTCCTTCCTGAGCGGTATGACGGCTGCGTGGTCCCATGGTGTTTATAGTTGCGTACTATTGTTTGTACAGATGAACGTGGTACCTTCAGGCGTTTGGAAATTGCTCCCAAGGATGAACCAGACTTGTGGAGGTCTATACATTTTTTTCTGAGGTCTTGGCTGATTTCTTTTGATTTTCCCATGATGTCAAGCAAAGAGGCACTGAGTTTGAAGGTAGGCCTTGAAATGCATCCACAGGTACACCTCCAATTGACTCAAATGATGTCAATTAGCCTTTCAGAAGCTTCTAAAGCCATGACATTATTTTCTGGAATCTTCCAAGCTGTTTAAAGGCACAGTCAACTTAGTGTATGTAGACTTCTGACCCACTGGAATTGTGATTCAGTGAATTATAAGTGAAATATTCTGTCTGTAAACAATTGTTGGAAAAATGACTTGTGTCATGCACAAAGTAGATGTCTTAACCGACTTGCCAAAACTATAGTTTGTTAACAAGAAATTTGTGGAGTGGTTGAAAAACAAGTTTTAATGACTCCAACCTAAGTGTATGTAAACTTCCGACTTCAACTGTAAATATAAATATATATATATATATATATATATATATATATATATATATATATATATATATATATATACACAGCGGTGGAAAAAGTACGCAGTTGTCATACTTGAGTAAAAGTAAAGATACCTTAAAAGAAAATGACTCAATTAAAAGTGAAAGTCACCCAGTAAAATACTACTTGATTAAAAGTCTAAAAGTATTTGGTTTTAAATACACTTAAGTGTCAAAAGTAAATGGAATTGCTAAAATATACTTCAGTATCAAAAGTAAAAGTAAAAGTATAAATAATTTCAAATTCCTTATATTAAGCAAAACAGACGGTACCATTTTTTAAATTCATTTTTTTACAGATAGCCAGCGGCACACTCCAACACTCAGACATAATTGTCAAGCGAAGCATTTGTGTTTAGTTTAGTGAGTCCACCAGATCAGAGGCAGTACGGATGACCAGGGATGTTCTCTTCATAAGTGTGTGTGAATTGGACCATTTTCCTGTCAAAATGTAATGAGTACTTTTGGGTGTCATGGAAAATGTATGGAGTACATAATTTTATTTACGAAGGTAGTGAAGTAAAAGTAAAAGTTGTCAAAAATATAAATAGTAAAGTAAAGTACAGATACCCCAAAAAACTTCTTAAGTAGTACTTTAAAGTATTTTTACTTAATTACTTTATACCACTATACATGAGGAGAATAAGTATTTGATACACCGCCGATTTTGCAGGTTTACCTACTTACAAAGCATGTAGAGGTCTGTAATTTTTATCATAGGTACACTTCAACTGTGAAAGACAGAATCTAAAACAAAAATCCAGAAAATCACATTGTATGATTTTTAAGTAATGAATATGCATTTTATTGCATGACATAAGTATTTGATCACCTACCAACCAGTAAGAATTCCGGCTCTCACAGACCTGTTAGATTTTTTTAAGAAGCCCTCCTGTTCTCCAATCATTACCTGTATTAACTGCATCTGTTTGAACTCGTTACCTGTATAAAAGACACCTGTCCACACACTCAATCAAACAGACTCCGACCTCTCCACAATGGCCAAGACCAGAGAGCTGTGTAAGGACATCAGGGATAAAATTGTAGAACTGCACAAGGCAGGGATGGGCTACAGGACAATAGGCAAGCAGCTTGGTGAGAAGGCAACAACTGTTGGCGCAATTATTAGAAAATGGAAGAAGTTCAAGATGACGGTCAATCACCCTCGGTCTGGGGCTCCATGCAAGATCTCACCTCGTGGGGCATCAATGATCATGAGGAAGGTGAGGGATCAGCCCAGAACAGTCCCTACACCCAAACGAGGGCATTGCGTTCATCCACCTCTGGCCTGCTGGCTCCCCTTCCTCTGCGGAAGCATAGTTCCCGCTCAGCCCAGTCAAAACTGTTCGCTGCTCTGGCACCCCAATGGTGGAACACATAAATAATACATATTGTAAAGTGGTTATCCCACTGGCTATAAGGTGAATGCACCAATTTGTAAGTCGCTGTCACGATCGTCTGGGTAAGGAGTAGACCAATACGCAGCGTGTTGAGCGAACATGATTGACTTTATTAACTAACGCACAAAAACCAAAACAATAGACGACTCGTGAAGTCCACAGTAACAATGACCGTAAAGGAACAAAAACCCACCAACCCAAAGTGAAACACAGACAGTTAAATATGGCTCCCAATCAGAGACAACCAACGACAGCTGACACTCGTTGCCTCTGATTGGGAGTCACTCAGTCACACATAGAAATGAACACAACAGAAATAACAACATAGAAATACACCCAATGAATGAACACACCCTGGCTCAACATAATGAGTCCCAGAACCAGGGTGTGACAGTACCCCCCCCCCTAAAGGCGCGGACTGCGACCGCGCCTCAACTAAACAAACAGGGGAGGGCTGGGCGGGCATACCTCCTCGGCGGCGGTTCTGGCTCCGGCCTTGACCACCACCCTCCAATAAACCCCCCATAGTGCCCCTGGTCCAGTCTGTCGACTCGCACCCCTGGCTTGGTGAGTGGAGGAGGAACGGGCCTTACCAGGCTGACTTCTCGCACCCCTGGCTTAGTGCGAGTGGCAGGAACAGGCCGGACCGGGCTGGCGACGCGCACTGTAGGTTTGGTGCGAGTGGCAGGAACAGGCCGGGTCGGGCTGGCGACGCGCACCGTAGGTTTGGTGCGAGTGGCAGGAACAGGCCGGGTCGGGCTGGCGACGTGCACCGTAGACTTGGTGCGGGTGGCAGGAACAGGCCGGACCGGGCTGACGACGCACCCCGTAGGCTTGGTGCGTGAAGCAGGGACAGGCCGGGCTGGGCTGACGACGAACACCGTAGGCTTGGTGCGTGGAGCAGGGACAGGCCGGACAGGGCTGGCGACGCACCCCGTAGGCTTGGTGCGTGGAGCAGGGACAGGCCGGACAGGGCTGGCGACGCACCCCGTAGGCTTGGTGCGTGGAGCAGGGACAGGCCGGACAGGGCTGGCGACGCACACCGTAGGCTTGGTGCGTGGAGCAGGGACAGGCCGGGCTGGGCTGACGACGCACACCGTAGGCTTGGTGCGTGGAGCGGGAACAGGCCGGGCTGGGCTGTCGACGCACACCGTAGGCTTGTTGCGTGGAGCAGGGACAGGCCGGACTGGGCTGGCGACGCACACCGTAGGCTTGGTGCGTGGAGCAGGGACAGGCCGGGCCGGGCTGGCGACGCACACCGTAGGCTTGGTGCGTGGAGCAGGGACAGGCCGGACTGGGCTGGCGACGCACACCGTAGGCTTGTTGCGTGGCGCAGGGACAGGCCGGACCGTACTGGGAACACACACCACTGGCTTTAAACGGGGATCAGGAACGGGCCGGACCGGACTGGCAATACACCTCAGTACCTCTCGCCGTGCCTCTACGACTTCCTTCCCTCCTCTCGCCAATGGCTCCCGTAACCCGGTGGCCTTCTCTCCTCGTCTCCTATTTCGCCCTGTGGCAGCCTCCTGCTGCCCAGTCGCCCACGCCGTGTGCCCCCCCCTAAAAAATTATTGGGGGTGCCTCCCGTCCGTCCGACGATGGCACTGCTGATGCCGCTGCTCCTCTCCTGCCTGGGTCTCCCCCCCTTCATAGCCCTCCGGTACCGGACGGCCTCCTCCTCGGTAATCTGCCCCCAACCGAGGAGGACATCCACCAGCGTCACCTCCTGCGTTTGTTCCTGGACACGCTGCTTGGTCGTTGTATGGTGGGTTTTTCTGTCACGATCGTCTGGGTAAGGAGTAGACCAATACGCAGCGTGTTGAGCGAACATGATTGACTTTATTAACTAACGCACAAAAACCAAAACAATAGACGACTCGTGAAGTCCACAGTAACAATGACCGTAAAGGAACAAAAACCCACCAACCCAAAGTGAAACACAGACAGTTAAATATGGCTCCCAATCAGAGACAACCAGCAAACAGCTGACACTCGTTGCCTCTGATTGGGAGTCACTCAGTCACACATAGAAATGAACACAACAGAAATACCAACATAGAAATACACCCAATGAATGAACACACCCTGGCTCAACATAATGAGTCCCAGAACCAGGGTGTGACAGTCGCTCTGGATAAGAGCGTCTGCTAAATGACGTAAATGTAAATGTATCTATTCCATCCGCGAGTCATGGAATATTGTTAGTAACTGTTACATAATATCTATCTATTCCATCCGTGAGTCGTGGAATATTGTTAGTAACTTTTACATAATATCTATCGATTCCATCCGGCTCCATTTCCTTGAGTAGCTTGGAATAAAATGATTAGGTGTGTTCGGAAAACAGAGTGCAGCGCTTCAAACAGACTGCTGGCTTGCATCCCAAACGGCACCCTATTCCCTACATAGTGCACTACTTTTGACCAGAGCCCTATGGGAAATAGGGTACCATTTGGGAATGCAGACCTGCTGTAGCCGACACGTCAGCTAAGGCAATCAATCAGCCTTAATCCAAAACCAATTTACTCTGCCTGAAGAGTAAAATATCTTGAAATCTCCCGCTGGCAATCCCTGATTGCTGTTCTGGCATCAGTTGACTGTCAAATGGTTACTGCTTAGAATAGAGGCTTAGCCGGTTGTTATTTTATAGATGCATGGATGGGCAAGGTGATAACTATGTCTACTGATTTTCTCTTTACTCATGAGGTGAAATTCCCTTCCAACAATATTGTGTATAATCATCTTCTGTTCTGTATTCCTGTATAGTGAAAAAAAAAAAGAAACATTTATGGTAGATTACAGGCATTTTAAAATGGAAAAGGAGGTTTGAATTACATATATGGAAATCTAAAAGGAAATGGAAAGGTAAAAGTGAAAACTGTCTCTTTCCCACCTCATCTTTCACCATCTCCTCTGCTCCAAAGCAGCTTCTATCTCAAGGCCATCGGACTGTTAAATAGCCATCACTAGCACATTAGAGGCTGCTGCTGCCTATTGAAATCACTGGCCACTTTAAGAAATGGAACACCAGTCACTTTAATAATGTTTACATATCTTGCACTACTCATCTCATATGTATAAACTGCATTCTATTCTATAATATTCTACTGTATCTTAGTCCATGCCGCTCTGTCATTGCTTGTCCATCCATTATGCATATATTCTTATAATTCCATTCCTTACTAGTTTTGTGTGTATTGGGTTCATGTTGTGAAATTGTTAGATATTACTGCACTGTCGGAGCTAGAAGCACAAGCATTTCGCTACACCCGCAATAACATCTGCCAAATACCTGTACGTGACAAATACAATTTGATTTGATTTGTTTTAATGAGATAGTCACCTGGAATGCATTTCAATTAACAGGTGTGCCTTGTTAAAAGAACATTTGTGGAATTTCTTTCCTTCTCCGATCATTTTCATGATGTCCGTCCGGTTTGCTTCTATATGCCATATCTTTCTAACTGTGCTCTTTCACAAAAGCTATATTACCTATATACTTATTATGGACACAGTATGCTTTACATTATTAGTTATCTTGTTGTTATTATTTGTTGTTGGTTGTTATTAGTCCCATCCTTCAACTCCATTCAACACCTCCCATCTATCTCTTAACACCATCCATATTGGATTTCTATTTGCCACATATTTTTCAACTGTACTGTGATGTTTCAAAAAAGTTCTGAACCCTTTCTATTCTCATTGTTTCCACAGATTGTAAATTGAAAATAAACATTTTTGCTAAAAGTATTATTATATTATTGATCGATTGACTATGACTTTTCAGATCACCCAGTAGTGCTATCTGCAGGGTTAGCTCCAGGTAAATATTGCAATCCTTCAGCCATTCCTGGACCTGTGACCAAAAACAAGCTACAGATGGACAGTACCAAAACAAATGATCTAATGATTCTGTCTCTTCGCAGCAAAATCTGCAGAGCTGGGAAGATTGTATCCCCCATATAAATAACATTCCGGCGTCGTTTTGCGTATCAGTTCATAAACATTATGCCATGGAATCGGTACGTCATTAATCTCTTCCCAACTATTTTGCAATCTATATGGGACGGCTGTCAATCCTTTGGTCCTTAAATTAAACTGGTATACTTTTTTATTTATCACAATTTTCTTTAACTATTATGTTCTTTAATGCAGACAAGTTCCCTTCCCCCTTCCACTTTCCTCTTCCATTTTTGTGGTAAGGCTGCAATTATTTGGTTGTAATTTTGGGTAGAGCAGACATTTCCATATGTTTTTGTTAGCTGCATGTGCGACATAACTCCACCAGTCCTACCGATGATATAATCTACGCAGATTATACCTTTTTTAAACATTTTTTCAAAAAATCATGTTTTTTTCTATCAATTAGTATATTTGAGTTTAACCACAATATTTGTTGCATTATTTGTTCTGTCGTTTCTGGAGGATTAAATTGAAATTGCAACCAACTTTCTATGGCTTGTTTTAGAAATAGTGATATTTGAGAGATGATTTCCTTTTCAAATAACTGAAAGTGAGAGGTTGTAATCTGAATAAAGGGAAAAAGGCCATTCTTAAACATGGGGTGAGACAATTTTACTAATTTGTTAGAGAACCAGTTCAGACTGAAGCTTTTAGTGATAGGTCTAATGCTTTAATATTTAATAATTTCTGTCCTCCGAATTCATATTCATTATATAACTAGGCCGTTTTAATTTTGTCTGGCTTGCCGTTCCAAATAAAATTGAACATTTTTATCTCATATAATTTAAAAAACTGTCCTCTATGAGGCTGTGGAGGGATTCAAGTTGTGGATTTAAAAGAAAACATGAATCATCAGCGTACTTTGTTTTTAAGCCCTGGATTTCTAATCCCTTGATAGAATTGTTGGATCTGATTTTAATAGCTAACATTTCGATGGCCATAAAAAACCGATATGCCGATAGTGGACAACCTTGTTTTACTCCTCTTGACAGTATAAAACTTTTAGCCAATTTCTTTCCTTCTTAATGCGTTTTAGCCAATCAGTTGTGTTGCGACAAGGTAGAGGGGGTATACAGAAGATAGCATTATTTGGTAAAAGACCAAGTCCATATTATGGCAAGAACAGCTCAAATAATCAAAGAGAAACAACTGTCCATCATTACTTTAAGACATGAAGGTTAGTCAATACGGAACATTTCAAGAACTTTGAAAGTTTCTTCAAGTGCAGTCGCAAAAACCCTCAAAAGCTATGATGAAACTGGCTCTCACGAGGACCGCCACAGGAATGGAAGACCCAGAGTTACCTCTGCTGCAGAGGATAAATTCATTAGACTTACCAGCCTCAGAAATTGCAGCCCAAATACATGTTTCACAGAGTTCAAGTAACAGACACATCTCAACATCAACTGTTCAGAGGGGACTGTGTGAATAAGGCCTTCATGGTCGAATTGCTGCAAAGAAACCACTACTAAAAGGACACCAATAAGAAGAAGAGACTTGCTTGGGCCAAGAAACACAAGCAATGGACATGAGACCGGTGGAAATGTGTATTTTGGTCTGGAGTCCAAATGTGAGATTTTTGGTTCCAACCGCCGTGGTTTTGTGAGACGCGGTGTGGGTGAATGGATGATCGCCGCATGTGTATTTCCCACCGTAAAGCATGGAGGAAGAGGTGTTATGGTGTGGGGGTGCTTTGCTGGTGACACTGTCTGTGATATATTTAGAGTTCAAGGCACACTTAAACAAATATGGCTACCACAGCGTTCTGCAGCGATACGCCATCCCATCTGGTTTGGGCTTAGTGGGACTATCATTTGTTTTTCAACAGGACAATGACCCAACACACCTCCAGGCTGTATAAGGGCTATTTAACCAAGAAGGAGAGTGATGGATTGCTGCATCAGATGACCTGGCCTCCACAATCACCCGACCTCAACCCAATTGAGATGGTTTAGTATGAGTCGGACCACAGAGTGAAGGTAAAGCAGCCAACAGGTGCTCAACATATGTGGGAACACCTTCAAGACTGTTGGAAAAGCATTCCAGGTGAAGCTGGTTGAGAGAATGCCAAGAGTGTGCAAAGCTGTCATCAAGGCAGAGGGTGGCTATTTGAAGAATCTCAAATATAAAATATATTTTGATTTGTTTAACACTTTTTTGGTTACTACATGATTCCATATGCGTTATTTCATAGTTTTGATGTATTCACTATTATTCTACAATGTAGAAAATAGTAAAAATAAAGAAAAACCCTTGAATGAGTAAGTGTGTCAAAACTTTTGACTGATACTGGACACAGAACTACAGATAATTACAGAGCGAACTACACAGAGAACTACAGAGAGAACTACAGAGAACTACAGAGAGAACAACAGAGAACTACAGAGAACTACAGTGAACTACAGAGAGAACAACAGAGAACTACACAGAGAACTATAGAGAACTACATAGAGAACTACAGAGAACTAAAGAGAACTACGGAGAGAACTATACAGAGAACTAAGGAGAACTACAGAGGAACTACAGAGAACTAAGGAGAACTACAGAGAGAACTACAGAGAGAACTACAGAGAACTACAGAGAACTAAGGAGAACTACAGAGGAACTACAGAGAACTAAGGAGAACTACAGAGAGAACTACAGAGAGAACTACAGAGAACTACAGAGAACTACACAGAGAATTACAGAGAACTACAGAGAACTACAGAGAGAACTACAGAGAGAACTACAGAGGGAACTATACAGAGAACTACAGAGAACTACACAGAGAACTACAGAGAACTACAGAGAGAACTACAGAGAACAACACAGAGAACTACAGAGAACTATACAGAGAACTACAGAGAACTACAGAGAACTACAGAGAACTACAGAGAACTACAGAGAACCAGAAGGTCAACTCACCTGGTGATCTTATTTTGGGTTGGATCCATGTACACTATATATACAGCAGTATGTGGACAACCCTTCAATTTAGTGGATTCGGCTATTTCAGCCACACCCGTTGCTGACAGGTGTATAAAATCGAGCACAGCCATGCAATCTCCACAGACAAACATTGGCAGTAGAATGGCCTTACTGAAGAGCTCAGTGACTTTCAACGTGGCACCGTCATAGGATGCCACCTTTCCAACAAGACAGTTCGTCAAATTTCTGCCCCGCTAGAGCTGCCCCGGTCAACTGTAAGTGCATTTATTGTGAAGTGGAAACGTCTAGGAACAACAACGGCTCAGTTCTGTCCTCGGTTGCAACGCTCACTACCGAGTTCTAAACTGCCTCTGGAAGCAAAGTCAGCACAATAACTGTTCGTCAGGAGCTTCAGGAAATGGGTTTCCATGGCCAAGCGGCTGGAGTGGTGTAAAGCTCGCCGCCATTGGACTCTGGAGCAGTGCAAACTTCTGGGTTTGGCGGATGCCAGGAGAACGCTATGTGCCCCAATGCATAGTGCCAACTGTAAAGTTTGGTGGAGGAGGAATAATGGTCTGGGGCTGTTTTTCATGGTTCGGGCTAGGCCCGTTAGTTCCAGTGAAGGGAAATCTTAACGCTACAGCATACAATGACATTCTAGACGATTCTGTGCTTCCAACATTGTGGCAACAGTTTGGGGAAGGCCCTTTCCTGTGTCAGCATGAAAATGCCCCCGTGCACAAAGCGAGGTCCATACAGAAATGGTTTGTCGAGATCCGTGTAGAAGAACTTGACTGGCCTGCACAGAGCCCTGACCTCAACCCCATCGAACACCTTTGGGATGAATTGGAACGCCGACTGCGAGCCAGGCCTAATCGCCCAACATTAGTGCCCGACCTCACTAATGCTCTTGTGGCTGAATGGAAGCAAGTCCCCGCAGCAATGTTCCAACATCTAGTGGAAAGCCTTCCCAGAAGAGTGGAGGCTGTTATAGCAGCAAAGGGGGGGGACCAACTTCATGTTAATGCCCATGATTTTGGAATGAGATGTTGGACGAGCAGGTGTCCACATACTTTTGGTAATGTAGTGTATATCATGTACCAATACAGGAGGCTCGGGGTCAATTGTTTTCTATGAGGAGTTTTCAAATCATGAAAAGTATTTCAATTTACCTCCTCAATTGATATCATTTTAAACTACATTGACCACAAGCCTGCAAATGTGAACTTCTTAGATTGTTGTTGACTATAAAAATGAACTGTCTACACTAGACTTCAGATCAATTGATCATGCCTACAGCTGTTGAAAGACTGTACAGAGACAGACTGTCAACACTAGACTTCAGTCCAGTTGAATAAGCCATCCACCCGCTTCCTAATGTCCCCTGTCTTCCCTCACGCTACCTTCCTAATGTCCCCCGTCCTCCCTCACGATACCTTCCTAACATCCCCCGTCCTCCCTCACGCTACCTTCCTAACGTCCCCCGTCCCCCGTCCTCCCTCACGCTACCTTCCTAACGTCCCCCGTCCTCCCTCACGCAATCTTCCTAACGTCCCCCGTCCCCCGTCCTCCCTCACGCTACCTTCCTAACGTCCCCCGTCCTCCCTCACGCTACCTTCCTGAGGACCCCATCCTCCCTGACGCTATCTTCCTAATGTCCCCCGTCCTCCCACACACGTCAGTCATGATGGTAATGACACTTGTCTCTCTCCCCCCTCCGTCTCGCTCCCCCTCCATCTCTCTCAACCCTCAGTCTCTCTCCCTCTCCGTCTCTCTCCCCCTCCGTCTCTCTCCCCCTCCGTCTCTCTCCCCCTCCGTCTCTCCCCTCTCCGTCTCTCCCCTCTCCGTCTCTCTCCCCCCTCCGTCTCTCTCCCCCCTCCGTCTCTCTCCCCCTCTCCGTCTCTCTCCCCCCTCCGTCTCTCTCCCCCCCTCCGTCCTCTCTCCTCTCCCCCTCCGTCTCTCTCCCCCTCCGTCTCTCTCCCTCTCCGTCTCTCCCCCCCTCCTCTCTCTCCCCCTCCGTCTCTCTCTCCTCTCCTCTCTCTCCCCCTCCGTCTCTCTCCCCTCCTCTCTCTCTCCCCTCCGTCTCTCTCCTCCCTCCCTCCTCTCTCCCCCCTCCGTCTCTCTCCCCTCCGTCCTCCTCTCCCCCTCCGTCTCTCCCCTCCCCCTCCTCCTCTCTCAACCCTCCGTCTCTCTCTCCTCCCCCCTCCTCCCTCTCCCATCCCTCTCCCCTCTCTCTCCCCCTCGTCTCTCTCTCCCTCCCTCCGTCTCTCCCCTCTCCTCCCCCTCCGTCCCTCCTCTCTCCTCCCCTCTCATCTCCTCTCTTCCCCTCCGTCCTCTCTCCTCTCCTCTCCTCCCCTCCTCTCTCTCCCCCCTCCCCCCCTTCTCTCTCCCCCTCCGTCTCTCTCCCTCTCCGTCTCCCCCCTCCTCTCTCCCCTCCTCCTCTCCCTCCGTCTCTCTCCCCCTCCGTCTCTCTCCCCCTCCGTCTCTCTCCCCCTCCGTCTCCCTCCCCCCTTCATCTCTCTCCCGTCTCTGTCTCTTCAGTAATGGCAGCTTCTCTCATGTTATCCACCCACCTCTCTGTACTGTACAGAGCCAAGCAGGGGAACACGGTACACAAATGAAACCTTTTCCTTCAGGAAAATGTACGCTAATCATCGACACTTGGCACATACTGTACCGTGTACGTACCAAGCCTCTGGCTACGAAGGGTTGAAGCATTTTGATCAGGTGGGAACAACATCGGGTCCTGGATAACAAAATAAAAGGGTAGAGCATCTTCTAAATGGCATGACCACCCTAGCGGTTAGATTGGGGTGTTTCTCCACAGCTGAGGTAGGAGGTAGAAAGCATGTGTTGATGTTAGGGAAGAGGGTTGGCGGGTTTCTCCTGATCGATCCTCAAGACAGCAGCACAACTTTTCATCATGCAGAGGAGAGGAGGAGAGGCGGAGAGGCCAGGGTTGCAGACGACAGGTAATTAAGATCGCTAATCACTGGCGTTTCACACGCAGCGGATCCAGACTGCAGACTGGAGGCCCAGTCCTCCTCCTCCTCCTCCTCCTCCTCCTCCTCCTCCTCCTCTCCCCACATCCTCTCCTCCTCTATTCTAGCAGGAACCTTCTGCTGGTTGTGGTTCATATCGGTCACGTAGTTAGAAGACAATATAAAACCCATTATAACAGCCTGCTCCTTGGCTTCCCTTTGGAAACCAGCAGACTGCGGCTCTATCAGCTAGAGGAGCTGGTTAGCTGACCTGGCCATCAAGCAAATAGAGGAAGACATCAGGAGAGAAAAAGAGGAAGAGAGAGAGGGGGGGGAGGGGGAGAGAGAGAGAGAGAGAGGGGTAGAGAGAGAGAGAGAGAGAGAGAGAGAGAGAGAGAGAGAGAGAGAGAGAGAGAGAGAGAGAGAGAAGAGAGAGAGAGACAGAGAGAGAGACAGAGAGAGAGACAGAGAGAGAGAGGGGGGGGAGTAAGAGGCCCTTGAGTTGCCCAGTCCTTTGCTCTAATGAGAGTTTTAGACACACTAATGGGACTAGCTTGTTATCTAATACCCCCTGACAGGCTCAGCTTTAAAAGAACCACAGCGCTGCCAGGTTGGCTTGGCTGAAGGGATGTGGCTGGATCATATACCCAGTCATTCACCAGCCATGTTAAATCTCCTACTGGGAAGTATAGGCATGTGATATCTGTGATCACACACACACACACACACACACACACACACACACACACACACACACACACACACACACACACACACACACACACACACACCCACCTGTAGGACAAGGCTGTGGACATGGGAAGGGTAAACGTCATCCTGCAGTATGTAGCTATATGTTTGTCACTTTGAGGCCTCTCATGTCGACACCTACAGTATGTGGTGCTTGATGGGAATCTGTTGTGACATAAGAGGGCAAATTAGCCATGTTATTCATTCCGCTTCACACTGCTCAAAGCCACTCAGGATTGATATACACCCCCCCCCCCACCCCACCCCCCTCCCCTGTCTTGTATCAGAACAGAGAAGAAAACAGGGTGGTTAGTGGTTGATGTACAAGAAACCCCGAATTTTTTACATCACACCTCATCTCGGTTATTTTGTTTACGAGTGGAGCGCACATCGTCCCCCCCCCCCCCCCCCCCCATCCCTCCCTCCCTCCCTCCCTCCCTCCTTCATAGTTTAATTGGCTCCTCTGAGAGTGTTTGGGGACTGCGTGGAACACTCTGCTAATCCCCGCGCGATGAGCGCACCCAGATCCCCCCATCCTCAGAGGACCCGGCAGCCTCGCGCCGCGCTGAGAGGAGAGGAGCGTCTCTCTCTCTCTCTCTCTCTCAGATCAACGCTCCATTGTAGTGATGGTTCTGATGCTATCTCCCAGGCAACCAGCTCAAACACACGAGACAAAGGACGGAGGAGAAACTACAGGCTACGTGTTGCTGTGGCGTTGCGTGCACGGTGACGTGCCACCCCGTAATGCAGTAGGAAGCCCAGGAATGTCAGGAAGTGGGAAGCGAGCTCCACCGACCGACTCACCTCGCTCATTTTCAAAATCACTCTGGGTGAGGTATTAGATGCTGTTGTGTCAAAAATACTTTGCCATGACGTTTGGCAGTGGTGGAGCAAAGGAGCGGAAGATTGTTGTCCCCCTCTCCAGACATCCTCCACCCCCCCCACCTCCTCCACCACATCGGTGTAGTTTCAGGGACTGATGTCCCCCTCTCCAGCCGTCCTCCTCCTCATCGGTGTAGTTTCAGGGACTGATGTCCCCCTCTCCAGCCGTCCTCCTCCTCATCGGTGTAGTTTCATGGACTGCGCTGCCTCTGCCAGGGCCTTGCTTGTATTTATGCACGTTTAGCACTAAAAACCTCTTGGCCCCATTATTTCCCCAATATCAGACTTGTGTTTCTCTCTTTTTCCATCTGCGGAGGGGGAAAGTGATATTGATAACAGTGATGGAAAGCTGCCCCATCAGATGGGGGAGTCTGGGATGGGCCACGGCTTCTCACTGAGTCAATGACATCATTTATTTGCTATTTTTGACCGTTTTTGAAAAGTGATTTGCGGCTCGCGAGGCAGGGGGGACTGCGAGGGCAGTGGGATAAACACAGAGAAGGGAAAAAGCTCCCGTCCCGTGGGTTATCGAAAGGAAAGTGTTTGGGAATGATTTCCCATCTGGATTGAGCTCGGATGAGTCGTTTTTAAATTGCAGGCAGGCAGGCAGGCCGTAGAAGGACACTGTTGACTGCGTTACGGCGGTCTACATCATATCGCTCCCTCATTGGTCAGATGATGAAAGATAGATAATTCTTACCTATGGCACTTCACTACCAAAGACATGCAGCAGCGCTGGTAACTAAAAGGAAAAGGAACTCCAGGTTTGACAACTGACTGTTAAATCTGACTGAGTACAACATACAGACTATAGAGGCTCCAGAGGCAGTTCACATCAGTCACATTCAGCAGGGTGGTAATATGGAGACAGAAGGAACAACTTAGAAGTGATCTCTCTCTCTCTCTCTCTCTCTCTCTCTCTCTCTCTCTCTCTCTCTCTCTCTCTCTCTCTCTCTCTCTCTCTCTCCTCTCCTCTCTCTCTCTCTCTCCTATCTCTCTCTCTCTCTCTCTCTCTCTCTCTCTCTCTCTCTCTCTCTCTCTCTCTCTCTCTCTCTCTCTCTGTGGGTATAAAAGAGAAGAGGATCCACAGAGGATAAAATGTCAGAGAGATCCAGGCCTCCCAACACATTGGATCTGTAATCTTTCTCCTCTGCTGCCATTTTTACGTCGGTCTCCTGTTCTCCGTCAGCTTGGCTGGGAGCTGTTTTTCCGTGCTCTACTCTGATCATAGGAGGGGAGAAAAGAAACAGCGTCAGCTGCCAGGTTTCAACAACTCTGGGATAACATTTGTAATAGACTGCTGAGGAGGTTATTAATGTCCTTTTTATATGTCACAACACGTGTTGTTTTAGTGAAACACCTTTATTGTCCATGATGGATGTTAAAAGGTGACAGTTGACACTTCACGTTGTCATTATAGAATTCTCCAATGCACCTTACTTCACTGTGTCAAATGCTGCCTTTGTACACAGTCCTCAAAATGTGAAGTGCTTGACACATTTCTACCTGGTAGGATGAGGCATGAGGCTATGGTTGAAAAGACTTCCTTCAGAACAGAGATCAGAAGGCATCTGCCCTAGACGTTCACTCTGCCGAGCTGGAAGCGCATCAAACCAATCCATTTTCTATATAACACTGGAAGGAGAGAAGGACCAAAACAATCTGAAAGATGAAAGGAAAGCGATGGGCCTGAGTCAGCAAGAACCAGCCCCACATCTCCTTTATGTGGCCAAAGCTCTATTCACATCAAAATGGAGATGGAACCGCTTCCTAAACTCGGACGCCATGATCATACGTCTTTCTCTGTGACGCTGGAACGTAACTAAACCGTACTGTGTTTAAGACACTATGCCAGGTCAGGCACTTTTACAATGTAGAGGAGTCGGTAGAGGGTTTTCCTCTGACCTGATCAGGGAATGACTTCATTCATTACCCATACTCCTCGGCGGGTGCGGGCGGCCCCCCAGGTGTGTGAGTTATGTCTCAGGGTTCTGCTCCCTGAGGGGTCACTCCCCCTCCTCCCTCCTCTGCTCCCCCCCCCCTCCTATATCCAATCACTGTCCAGTCCTGATCTAAATATTCTGGGTTCCTAAATTGCTTCAGTCGTCAGCTAACACGCACGCACACAAGCACACAAGCACACACACACACACACAAACACACACACACACACACTGTCCTCTCCATCAGGTCTCTGTCTCCACCTCAAGACCTGATGGCAGATTAATCTCTGCTTCAGATATTTCATCAGGTATCGATTCCTAAATGGCATCCTCTTCCCTATGTAGTGCACTACCTTTGACCAGGTTCCATAAAACTATAGTAGTGCACTATATAGGGAATAGGGTGCCATTTGGGACTCTTATGTCTTATTGACAGGGGGCCAAACGCCAAAAACATTCGTTCATTGACCGACTAGGGGGAGCATGGCATGGTGGGAGTGGAGGGAGAGGAGGAGGAGAAGGAGGAGGAGGAGGAGGAGGAGGAGGAGGAGGAGGAGGAGGAACCTTATACTTGATGACAAAAACGAATAGTGTTTGATAAAAGAGTTTGGTGGTGCATGCACTAGAGAGATAAAGGAGGTTGGTGGTGCATGCACTAGAGAGATAAAGGAGTTTGGTGGTGCTTGCACTAGAGAGATAAAGGAGTTTGGTTGTGCATGCACTAGAGAGATAAAGGAGTTTGGTGGTGCATGCACTAGAGAGATAAAGGAGTTTGGTGGTGCATGCACTAGAGAGATAAAGGAGTTTGTTTGTGCATGCACTAGAGAGATAAAGGAATTTGGTGGTGCATGCACTAGAGAGATAAAGGAGTTTGTTTGTGCATGCACTAGAGAGATAAAGGAGTTTGGTTGTGCATGCACTAACTAGAGAGATAAAGGCCCAGTGTGTGCACGCCTGGCTGCATGACTGTGTGTGTGCTGCTTGTGTGCATGCGTCACCACTCTCTTTTTTTTAAAATCATTGCCCCCCAGTTAAAATTGGGGGTGTTTTCTTTCTCCCGCACCCTTGAATAAACCTTATTTGGGGTTAATGATGTGTTAAAACAAAGTAAGAAAACCCCAAACCCAAAAAAAAACTCAAAAATTAATTTGATATTTCCTTGTTTTTCATGGGTTTTTTCAAGCTAAAATTTTCCCGGGGGGGGGGAAACCCTTTTTTTTTTTTTTGTTTGGGGGGGTTGGTAAAACCCCTGGGGTTTTCCTCCTCCCCGGCAAGGGCCTTTTTGGAAAATTGATTTTTTGGGGGTTATGTCCCCTCAAAAGTGAAAAGAAAAATTCACCAGAAGGGGGAATTAAGGTTTTTTTTTTTTCCTTTTTTATTCCCAAGAACCCTTCTTTTCAACTTAAAATGGATTTTTAACTTTTTAAACACCACGGGGCCCGTGAATTTTTTGGGGGGTTTACAAGGGGGGAGTATTAAAAAAACTTTTCGTTTTTGCAAAATCCCTTTAAAACGTTTTTAAGGAATTTTTTTTTACCCTCTAACTGACATAAACTTTTAACCTTTTAAAATCCAAAGAACCACTCCCTCTCATTTTTTTTCCTAGGGGGCCCCAAAATGCCCCCCAACCTGTTTTAAGACATCTTCCCACGATCCAAAGGACCACTCAACCTCTCTCCAAACTGATCCATAGGGGCCACTAACCTCTCACCATGATCCAAAAGGGGGCCACTAAAACCTCTCTACCAATGATCCATAAGGCCCTAAACCTTCTACCAACGATCCATCGGCCCACTCAACCTCTCTACCAACACCCTACGGCCCACTAAACCTCTCTACCAATGATCCAGGGGACCCCTCAACCCTCTACCAACTGCCCTACGGGACCACTAAACCCCCTTCCAAACTGATCCATACGGACCACTCAACCTCTCTCCCAAACTATCCATACGGCACTCAACCCCCTTCCAAACTGATCCAAAAGGGGACCTAAAACCTCTCTCCCAACTGATCCCTACAGGGACCACTCAACCTCTCTACCAACTGATCCATACAGGACCACTCAACCTCTCTACCAACTGATCCTTACAGGACCACTCAACCTCTCTACCAACTGATCCATACACGGGACCACTCACCTCCTACCAACTGATCCATAGGGGACCCACTCACCTCTCTACCAACTGATCCATACAGGACCACTCAACCTCTCTACCAACTGATCCATACAGGACCACTCAACCTCTCTACCAACTGATCCATACAGGACCACTCGACAGACTACCAACTGATCCATACAGGACCACTCAACCTCTCTACCAACTGATCCATACAGGACCCACTCAACCTCTTCTACCAAACTGATCCATACAGGACCACTCAACCTCTCTACCAACTGATCCATACAGGACCACTCGACAGACTACCAACTGATCCGTACAGGACCACTCAACCTCTCTACCAACTGATCCATACAGGACCACTCAACCTCTCTACCAACTGATCCATACAGGACCACTCAACCTCTCTACCAACTGATCCATACAGGACCACTCAACCTCTCTACCAACTGATCCATACAGGACCACTCAACCTCTCTACCAACTGATCCATACAGGACCACTCAACCTCTCTACCAACTGATCCATACAGGACCACTCAACCTCTCTACCAACTGATCCATACAGGACCACTCAACCTCTCTACCAACTGATCCATTCAGGACCACTCACCTCTCTACCAATGATCCATACAGGACCACTCAACTCTCTCCAACTGATCCCTACCGGACCACTCAACCTCCTACCAAACTGATCCCAACGGACCACTCAACCTCTCTACCAACTGATCCATACAGGACCACTCAACCTCTCTACCAACTGATCCATTCAGGACCACTCAACCTCTCTACCAAGATCCATACAGGACCACTCGACAGACTTATCCATGAAAGGACCACTCAACTCTCTACAACTGATCCATACAGGACCACTCAACCTCTACTACCAACTGATCCATACGGACCACTCAACCTCTCTACCAACTGATCCATTACAGGGACACTCAACCTCTACCAACTGATCCATACGGGACCACTCAACCTCTCTACCAACTGATCCATACAGGACCACTCAACCTCTATACCAACTGATCCATTCAGGACCACTCACCTCTCTTACCAACTGATCCATAGGGACCACTCAACCCCCTTCCCAACTTCCATTGGACCCTAAACCCTTTTAAACCAATGATCCGGGGGGACCATCAACCTCTCTACCAATGTCCTAGGGGACCACTAACCTCTCTACCAGATCCATCGGGACCACTAAACCTCTTCCCAACTGATCCAGGACCACTAACCTTTTACCAAGATCCATAGGGGACCATCAACCTTCAAACCACTATCCTTCGGACCACTCAACCTCTCTAAAAACTGTCCTCAGGACCCAACCTCTCTACCAACTGATCCTACAGGACCACTCACCTTCTACCACTGTCCATAGGCCACTAACCTCTCTACCAACTGATCCATAGGGGACCATAACCTCTCTACCAACTGACACAGGACCACTAACCTCTCTACCCTGACCCTTTGGACCACTCAACCTCCTACCAATGACCCCCTACGGCCCACCCCCCACCCCACTGATCCATACGGCCCACCAAAACCTCTCTCCCAAACTGATCCATCGACCATCAACCTCTCTCCCAAACTGATCCATGGGGGACCACTCAACTCTCTACCACTGATCCGGGGGGGGCCCACCACCCTACAACTGATCCTAAGGACCACCACCTACCACTACCCAAAGAAAAAAAAAAAAGAAAAAAAAAAAAAAAAAAAAAAAAAAAAAAAAAAAAAAAAAAAAAAAAAAAAAAAAAAAAAAAAACCATCCCGGACCCCCAAACCTCTTACCAACTGATCCTACGGCCCCACTAAAACCTCTTCCCAATGACCCATACGGGACCATCAACCTCTTACAACTGATCCTCGGACCACTAAACCTTTCCCAACTGATCCATACAGGACCACTCAACCTCTCTACCAACGATCCAACGGGCCCTAAACCTCCAAACCAACGATCCAACGGGCCCACTCCCTCCTACCAAGATCCTTTCGGACCCTCCCCCTCTCTAAAACTGATCCTACGGACCACTAAACCTTCTCCCACGACCCCATCGGCCCACTCACCCTCTACCAACTGATCCATACAGGACCACTCAACCTCTCTACCAACTGATCCATACAGGACCACTCAACCTCTCTACCAACTGATCCATACAGGGGACCACTCAACCTCTCTACCAACTGATCCATACAGGACCACTCAACCTCTCTACCAATGATCATAGGGACCACTCAAACCTCTCTACAACTGATCCATACAGGACACTCAACCTCTCTACCAACTGATCCATTCAGGACCACTCAACCTCTCTACCAACTGATCCATTCAGGACCACTCAACCTCTCTACCAACTGATCCATAGGGGACCACTCAACCTCTCTACCAACTGATCCATAGGGGACCTCTCAACCTCTCAACCAACTGATCCGTACAGGACCACTCAACCTCTCTACCAACTGATCCATACAGGACCACTCAACCTCTCTACCAACTGATCCATACAGGACCACTCAACCTCTCTACCAACTGATCCATACAGGACCACTCAACCTCTCTACCAACTGATCCATTCAGGACCACTCAACCTCTCTACCAACTGATCCATACAGGACCACTCAACCTCTCTACCAACTGATCCATTCAGGACCACTCAACCTCTCTACCAACTGATCCATACAGGACCACTCAACCTCTCTACCAACTGATCCATACAGGACCACTCAACCTCTCTACCAACTGATCCATACGGGACCACTCAACAGGAAACTGCCATTTGTTAGTACAGCTTATCTTGATTAAATAGTGAAATAACACCAGGAGAAACCAGTATTGCCATCGAACCCAATATTTGTCACCCACAGTAGCACAGGAGGCAATCAGAGAGCTTTACTCCACAGGCTGAAGCAGGACAGAAGGACCTTATTACCTGCAGACAAACAGACAGGACAGACAGAGGTTGTGTCTCAAATTGCACCCTATTCACTGTAGTGCAGTACTTCGAGCAGGGCCCATGCCCATAGAAAATAGGGTGCCATTTGGGACGCATTTAGAGTCATGGCATTATCATCCATATTAAACAATAACTCAATGGCACTTATTTTTTGGGGGGGAACAATATTACCGGTCAATCAATAATAAATGCATCCAGAGTTCAATGTGAAATGTATATTCTGCTAGCAGTTAATATCACGCCTGGCTGAATAGAATGACATAACTAAATAATCAAATGCTACAGTGTGTGTGTGCGTGTGTGTGTGTGTGTGTGTGTGTGTGGGCTGTTCCTACACCAACCCAGCAGATATTTATCTGGTGGGAAGAAGATGGCTTAATATCTCAGGACACATAAATATCAGAGTAGGGGAAGCTAATACTGTCTGAGACAAGACTACCTCTATCGAGCAGCTAAACCATGCTAGACAACCAGATATTTTTTATCTTTAATAAATGAATGTGTCCTGGGGTTCATTATATTTCAGAATCTAGGACATAGTCCACAGTTTAGGGAACACTATAAGGAGTATAATGACACCAAGATGTTGTCTGTGTCATGTAGGGTTCACGGATCACAGGGTTTTACAGGAGGCATGTAGAAGTCTAAAAGGGCCTAAAACAGAGGGCGGCAAAGTGCGGCCCGCAGAACATTTAATTTTTTTTGAAAATGTCATAATAATTTTTAGGTAGGACGTCATTTGGGTAGGCCGTCGCTGTGAATAAGAATTTGTTTGAAATGTGTTTTTTGGTCTAAAAATGACTTCTTCTACGCTATTCAAACCAACTCCGATATATGACGCTGTATCCTGTCAGCTGCTGGTATTAGGCCTACCTTCAGACAGTCACTGTCCTCACGCTCTCAATGAGAATCTACATTCAGACAGTCCCTGTGCTCACGCCCTCAATGAGAAGGAGCAGGCACGGGCCGTACCGGACTGGAAACACGCACCACTGGTCTGGTGCGAGGAGCAGGCACGGGCCGTACCGGACTGGAAACACGCACCACTGGTCTGGTGCGAGGAGCAGGCACGGGCCGTACCGGACTGGAGACAAGCACCACTGGTCTGGTGCGAGGAGCAGGCACGGGCCGTACCGGACTGGAGACAAGCACCACTGGTCTGGTGCGAGGAGCAGGCACGGGCCGTACCGGACTGGAGACAAGCACCACTGGTTTGGTGCGAGGAGCAGGCACGGGCCGTACCGGACTGGAGACACGCACCACTGATTTGGTGCGAGGAGCAGGCACAACCCATCCTGGCTGGACGCTCACTTTAGCCCGACAAGTGCGGGGCGCGGCCACCAAGCGCACCGGGGCTGTGAATGCGCACTGGAGACACAGTGCGTATCACCGCATCACAGGGTGCCTGAACGGTCCCACGCTCCTTAACGCGAGTGCAGGGACTTGGCTCTGCTCTGAAACCTGGCTCCGCCAGCCTCTGCTCTAAGGACTGAGCTCTCTGCTGCTGGAGGGTTAACTCCTCTCTCAGCTCCTCCTGTTGCCTGGCCAGCTCCTCTCTCAGTGCATCCACTGACTCCTTCTCCCTGTGGGCCTCCTGCAGCGCCTCCCTCTGAAGGGAGATCTCCTGCTCCCTCTTATCTATCAGCCCCCCCGTAAGGTGGTGGTCTCCTCTCTCAGAGTGCTGATCTGCAGGTCTTGGAGGGCCTCTATCATAGCGGCATCCTCCTCCTCTACAGTCAGCCCTTTCAGGGCCTCCTGCTGCGTCGCCAACCACCCCGTGCCCCCCCCCCCCCCAAAAAAAATGTTTTATTGGGGCAGCCTCTCGGGCTTCCTTCGCGGTCTTGAACTACGATGTCGCCGTTGATCCTTTCTTGCCTGGGCTTCTTCCTTCGCCCAGGGTCCCTTACCGAGCCAATATCTCCTCCCATGTCCAGAATGTTTTCCCCACCTGTGTCCAGCATGTCTGCTCCTCCTGGTCCGTTGGTGGTGGGATCCTCTGGCGCGCTCGTTGATAGACGGCTCGGACCAAGGTGCAGCGTGGTATGCGTACGTATTCCTTTTATTAACTGAATACAGAACAAAACAAACAAAATACAAACGAACGTGATGTTCAACAGGCTACACAACCACAAGCCAGAAACAGAAACAAGATCCCACAACTAAGGTAGGCAACATGGCTGCCTAAGTATGATCCCAAGTCAGAGACAACGATAGACAGCTGCCTCTGATTGGGAACCACACCCGGCCAACATAGAAATAGAACATCTAGAATTCACACCCTGACCAAACCAACTAGAGAAAACAGGGCTCTCAAGGTCAGGGCGTGACAGTATGTACATGAAGGCAGGGTAAAGTGACTAGGCATCAGGATAGATAATAATAAGGTATTTGAGGTAGATATGTACATGAAGGCAGGGTAAAGTGACTATATAATAATATAATATGCCATTTAGCAGACGCTTTTATCCAAAGCGACTTACAGTCATGCGTGCATACATTTTTTTTTGTGTATGGGTGGTCCCGGGGATCGAACCCACTACCTTGGCGTTACAAGCGCCGTGCTCTACCAGCTGAGCTACAGAGGACCACATCAGGATAGATAATAATAAGGTATTTGAGGTAGATATGTACATGAAGGCAGGGTAAAGTGACTAAGTACATACCCCAACCAGAAACCATGGATTATAGGCAACATCAATCAATCAATCAAACAAATTGTATTTTTAAAGCCCTTTTACATCAGCAGATGTCACAAAGTGCTATACAGAAACCCAGCCTAAAACCCCAAACAGCAAGCAATGCAGATGTAGAAGCACGGTGGCTAGGAAAAGCTCCCTAGAAAGGCAGAAACCTAGGAAGAATCCTAGAGAGGAACCAGGCTCTGATGGGTTGCAGTCCCCTTCTGGCTGTGCCGGGTGGAGATTATAACAGTACATGGTCATTAGGGCAATATTTTTCTGCACAGAGCTAAAGGGTAGGAGGGGGACTCTAACCCGGATGCTTATAAGAAATCCTACTATGCCCTCAGACGAACCATCAAACAGGCAAAGCATCAATACAGGACTAAGATCGAATCTTACTACACCGGCTCCGACGCTCGTCGGATGTGGCAGGGCTTGCAAACTATTACAGACTACAAAGGGAAACCCAGCCGCGAGCTGTCCAGTGACACGAGCCTACCAGACAAGCTAAATGACTTCTATGTGAGCTTCGAGGCAAGCAACACTGAAGCATGTATGAGAGCACCAGCTGTTACAGACGACTGTGTGATCACGCTCTCCGTAGCCGATGTGAGTAAGACCTTTAAACAGGTCAACATTCATAAGGCTGCAGGGCCAGACGGATTACCAGGAAGTGTACTCCGAGCATGTGCTGACCAACTGGCAAGTGTCTTCACTGTCCAACCTGTCTCTGACCGAGTCTGTAATACCAACATGTTTCAAGCAGACCACCATAGTCCCTGTGCCCAAGGACTCTAAGATAACCTGCCTAAATGACTACTGACCCGTAGCACTGACGTCTGTAGCCAAGAAGTGCTTTGAAAGGCTTGTCATGGCTCACATCAACACCATTATCCCAGAAACCCTAGACCCACTCCAATTTGAATAACGCCCCAACAGATCCACAGTTAATGCAATCACTATTGCACTCCACACTGCCCTTTCCCACCTGGACAAAAAGGAACACCTACGTGAGAACGCTGTTCATTGACTACAGCTCAGTGTTCAACACCATAGTGCCCTCAAAGCTCATCACTAAGCTAAGGACCCTGGGACTAAACGCCTCCCTCTGCAACTGGATCCTGGACTTCCTGACGGGCCGCCTCCAGGTGGTAAGGGTAGGTAACAACACATCCGCCATGCTGATCCTCAACACTGCGGTCCCTCAGGGGTGCGTGCTCAGTCCCCTCCTGTACTCCCTGTTCACACATGACTGCATGGCCAAGCATGACTCCAACACCATCATTAAGTTTTCCGATGACACAACAGTGGTAGGCCTGATCACCGACAACGATGAGACAGCCTATAGGGAGGAGGTCAGAGACCTGGCTGTGTGGTGCCAGGACAACAACCTCTCCCTCAACGTGACCAAGACAAAGGAGATGATTGTGGACTTGTAGTGGAGCAGGTTGAGAGCTTCTAGTTCCATGGTCCAAACACACCAAGACAGTTGTGAAAAGGGCACGACAATGCCTAGTCCCCGTCAGGAGACTGAAAAGATTTGGCATGGGTCCTCAGATCCTCAAAAAGTTATACAGCTGCACCATCGAGAGCATCCTGACTGGTTGCATCACCGCCTGGTATGGCAACTTCTCATCCTCCGACCGCAAGCCACTACAGAGGGTAGTGCGTACGGCCCAGTACATCACTGGGGTCAAGCTTCCTGCCATCCAGGACCTCTATACCAGGCAGTGTCAGAGGAAGGCCCTCAAAATTGTCAAAGACTCAAGCCACCCTAGTCATAGACTGTTCTCTCTGCTACCGCACGGCAAGCCTACCAGAGCGCCATGTCTAGGTCCAAAAGGCTTCTCAACAGCTTCTACCTCCAAACCATAAGACTCCTGAACAGCTAACCAAATGGCTACCCGGACTATTTGCATTGACCTACCGCCCCCCCACCCCATTTTTACGCTGCTGCTACTCTCTGTTTATTATCTCTGCATAGTCACTTTAACTCTACCCACATGTACATATTACTCAATTACCTCGACTAACCTGTACCCCCGCACATTGACTCTGTACTGGTACCCCCTGTAAATAGCCTTGTTACTGATATGAGGTAGATACAGTGGGAGGAACAAGTATTTGATACACTGCCGATTTTGCAGGTTTTCCTACTTACAAAGCATGTAGAGGTCTGTAATTTTTATCATAGGTACACTTAAACTGTGAGAGACGGAATATAAAACAAAAATCCAGAAAATCACATTGTATGATTTTTAAGTAATTAATTTGCATTTTATTGCATGACATAAGTATTTGATCCCCTACCAACCTGTAAGAATTCCGGCTCTCACAGACCTGTTAGTTTTTCTTTAAGAAGCCCTCCTGTTCTCCACTCATTACCTGTATTAACTGCACCTGTTTGAACTCGTTACCTGTATAAAAGACACCTGTCCACACACTCAATCAAACAGACTCCAACCTCTCCACAATGGCCAAGACCAGAGAGCTGTGTAAGGACATCAGGGATAAAATTGTAGACCTGCACAAGGCTGGGATGGGCTACAGGACAATAGGCAAGCAGCTTGGTGAGAAGGCAACAACTGTTGGCGCAATTATTAGAAAATGGAAGAAGTTCAAGATGACGGTCAATCACCCTCGGTCTGGGGCTCCATGCAAGATCTTACCTCGTGGGGCATCAATGATCATGAGGAAGGTGAGGGATCAGCCCAGAACTACACGGCAGGACCTGGTCAATGACCTGAAGAGAGCTGGGACCACAGTCTCAAAGAAAACCATTAGTAACACACTACGCCGTCATGGATTAAAGTCCTGCAGCGCACACAAGGTCCCCCTGCTCAAGCCAGCGCATGTACAGGCCCATCTGAAGTTTGCCAATGACCATCTGGATGATCCAAAGGAGGAATGGGAGAAGGTCATGTGGTCTGATGAGACAAAAATAGAGCTTTTTGGTCTAAACTCCACTCACCGTGTTTGGAGGAAGAAGAAGGATGAGTACAACCCCAAGAACACTATCCCAACCGTGAAGCATGGAGGTGGAAACATCATTCTTTGGGGATGCTTTTCTGCAAAGGGGACAGGACGACTGCACCGTATTGAGGGGAGGATGGATGGGGCCATGTATCGCGAGATCTTGGTCAATAACCTCCTTCCCTCAGCCAGAGCATTGAAGATGGGTCGTGGCTGGGTCTTCCAGCATGACAACGACCCGAAACACACAGCCAGGGCAACTAAGGAGTGGCTCCGTAAGAAGCATCTCAAGGTCCTGGAGTGGCCTAGCCAGTCTCCAGACCTGAGCCCAATAGAAAATCTTTGGAGGGAGCTGAAAGTACATATTGTCCAGCAACAGCCCCGAAACCTGAAGGATCTGGAGAAGGTCTGTAAGGAGGAGTGGGCCAAAATCCCTGCTGCAGTGTGTGCAAAACTGGTCAAGATTTACAGGAAACGTATGATCTCTGTAATTGCAACCAAAGGTTTCTGTACCAAATATTAAGTTCTGCTTTTCTGATGTATCAAATACTTATGTCATGCAATAAAATGCAAATTAATTACTTAAAAATCATACAATGTGATTTTCTGGATTTTTGTTTTAGATTCCGTCTCTCACAGTTGAAGTGTAACTATGATAAAAATTACAGACCTCTACATGCTTTGTAAGTAGGAAAACCTGCAAAATCGGCGGTGTATCAAATACTTGTTCTCCCACTGTATGTACATGAAGGCAGGATAAAGTGACTAGGCATCAGGATAGATAATAATAAGGTATTTGAGGTAGATATGTCCATGAAGGCAGGGTAAAGTGACTAGGCATCAGGATAGATAATAATAAGGTATTTGAGGTAGATATGTACATGAAGGCAGGGTAAAGTGACTAGGCATCAGGATAGATAATAATAAGGTATTTGAGGTAGATATGTACATGAAGGCAGGGTAAAGTGACTAGGCATCAGGATAGATAATATTAAGGTATTTGAGGTAGATATGTACATGAAGGCAGGGTAAAGTGACTAGGCATCAGGATAGATAATAATAAGGTATTTGAGGTAGATATGTACATGAAGGCAGGGTAAAGTGACTAGGCATCAGGATAGATAATATTAAGGTATTTGAGGTAGATATGTACATGAAGGCAGGGTAAAGTGACTAGGCATCAGGATAGATAATAATAATGTATTTGAGGTAGATATGTACATGAAGGCAGGGTAAAGTGACTAGGCATCAGGATAGATAATAATAAGGTATTTGAGGTAGATATGTACATGAAGGCAGGGTAAAGTGACTAGGCATCAGGATAGATAATAATAAGGTATTTGAGGTAGATATGTACATGAAGGCAGGGTAAAGTGACTAGGCATCAGGATAGATAATAATACGGTATTTGAGGTAGATATGTACATGAAGGCAGGGTAAAGTGACTAGGCATCAGGATAGATAATAATAAGGTATTTGAGGTAGATATGTACATGAAGGCAGGGTAAAGTGACTAGGCATCAGGATAGATAATAATAAGGTATTTGAGGTAGATATGTACATGAAGGCAGGGTAAAGTGACTAGGCGTCAGGATAGATAATAATAAGGTATTTGAGGTAGATATTTACATGAAGGCAGGGTAAAGTGACTAGGCATCAGGATAGATAATAATAAGGTATTTGAGGTAGATATGTACATGACGGCAGGGTAAAGTGACTAGGCATCAGGATAGATAATAGTAAGGTATTTGAGGTAGATATGTACATGAAGGCAGGGTAAAGTGTCTAGGCATCAGGATAGATAATAATAAGGTATTTGAGGTAGATATGTACATGAAGGCAGGGTAAAGTGACTAGGCATCAGGATAGATCATAATAAGGTATTTGAGGTAGATATGTACATGAAGGCAGGGTAAAGGGACTAGGCATCAGGATAGATAATAATAAGGTATTTGAGGTAGATATGTACATGAAGGCAGGGTAAAGTGACTAGGCATCAGGATAGATAATAATAAGGTATTTGAGGTAGATATGTACATGAAGGCAGGGTAAAGGGACTAGGCATCAGGATAGATAATAATAAGGTATTTGAGGTAGATATGTACATGAAGGCAGGGTAAAGTGACTAGGCATCAGGATAGATAATATTAAGGTATTTGAGGTAGATATGTACATGAAGGCAGGGTAAAGTGACTAGGCATCAGGATAGATAATAATAAGGTATTTGAGGTAGATATGTACATGAAGGCAGGGTAAAGGGACTAGGCATCAGGATAGATAATATTAAGGTATTTGAGGTAGATATGTACATGAAGGCAGGGTAAAGTGACTAGGCATCAGGATAGATAATAATAAGGTATTTGAGGTAGATATGTACATGAAGGCAGGGTAAAGTGACTAGGCATCAGGATAGATAATAATAAGAGTAAAATAAAGAACAGAGTAGCAGCAGCAAATGATGAGTTTAAAAGTGAGTGCATGTCAGTGAGCGTATGTGTATGTATGTTTGTTTGTGTTTGTGTGTGTGTGTGTGTGTGCATGCGTATGTAGTGTTTGAATGTGTGAGGGATTTGTGTGGGAGTAACAGTGTAGTGTGTTTGAGTGAGTATATACAGGAGGGACACCCCTGAGGGGCCCCCGTGTTGAGGGTCAGCGTGGCGGAGGTGTTGTTGCCTACCCTCACCACCTGGGGGCCGTCCCATCAGGAAGTCCAGGGTCCAGTTCTAGAGGGAGGTGTTAAGTCCCAGGGTCCTTAGCTTCGTGATGAGCACTATGGTGTTGAACGCTGAGCTGTAGTCAATGAACAGCACTCTCACATAGTTATTTCCCCCTCCTGTCCAGGACGGAGAGGGCCAGTGTGAAGTGCAATTGAGATTGCGTCATCTGTGGATCTGTTGGGGCGATATGCAAATTGGAATGTGGGTCTAGAGTGTCTGGGATGACGGTGTTGATGTGTGTCTGAGACTGAGAGACTGAAAATGTCTGTGAAGACACCTGCCAGCCAGTCTGCACATAGACCTTTAATAAAAGGGTCTGCAACTTACCATGAGGTATTCTACTGTAAAAACAAACAAAAAACAGTTTTATGTAAGAAGTAGGCATCTGTCTGAAGCCGAAAAAGAAAGGATATTCACATGAGCATCACAATGCCTACTCCACCCATGCTCTACCAAGGTTTTCCAGCACACAGCTTTGACCAACTACAGTAACTATGTTGGTATTGTACTTCAAACTATGTGTCGGCAGGTTGCTTAGGAGGGATAATGGACTTCAGTTTCCTGCTATTAAAATGATGTATACCGTTGTAAGTATATCATTTGGCCATTTGGCTGTATGTATATATTTTTTGATATAAACCTATTGTAAATGTGCATCACTGTTGCGTCACCATCTTTATTGCAAAAAATAAATACAAGTGCAAACATAACTTTAAGCTACCTATTATTTTGACAGAGGTAATGAACTATCCATTGATCAGCGCAGCAATTGATAAAACAGGACCATGTTTGAAACACAAGTGGTTCTGAGCCTATGTCAATATTCCACGGGTAAGCTAACAGTTAGAGGAATCAGGAATGCAGACAGGCTCTATCTATCTGAGCTACTGTGTCCAACACAACACCACCTACTGACCAAAAAAGGATGCTATGATTAGATTTTTTTCAATGGCATGTATTGCTAAAATAAAGGTTTACACTGGTACAGTTATGTGTGTTCCCGCTCTCTCCCCCTTCATGTCTATTCTCTGTTCTCATCTTATGTCCCCATTTCTACAGATCCAAGAGGAAACCAGACGACATATGGAAAAGGGTTGGAATTGAAAAAACAAACCGTTGAAAATAATATTCAAGGGGTTATGTTTTTGAAAATGAGTTTGACAAGGAATATTGTCACTTGTTTTCAGACTTCTATCTCTCCAAAAACAATGATATATGTGAGAGGGCGTGGGTAGAAAGAGATGCCGTGGCAGGATTGGTGGCATAACTGGCTCTCTGATTACGGAAGATGAACGCAGTCTTTCACTTCCTCTGGATCCTTGTTGTTCTTGCTCTCTCCCGCCTCCTCTAGAAAGAGACATTAAAAAATGTCCGTCCACAAAGTCACCATCCTGAAGAGGCAGCAGACAGAACCGAGAATGATATTCTAGGATTCTAAAGAAGCTACATAAGGAAGTGAGAGAATGAAGGTTGTGTTTAAGTGTATATGTGCATTATCTCTCTACCAGGTAGAACAGCAGTTTTCTCGGAGCAAGCCAATGAAAAAAAAAAAAAAAGAGGCCTTCAATCAGATGATGGTTGACCGAAAAGACTGGGGTACAAAAAATAACAACCCATTTTGCGGAGAAGGTTGAGGCCCATGGTCCTGGGGCTGTATCCACAAAGATTCTTAGAATAGAAAAATGGCTATCACAAGTGTCCCAACTAGTCAACAGATATTTAGGAGACCTCATTAGCTGTCCTAGCTAGGGTTGCAAAGCTACGTAATTAATATTTAAATAACTTAAAAAAAAAAAAAAATCTGGTATTTGTTTTCCTGAGAATTGCGCCTGACCAATTGTGCCATCTTGTTTTTTTTTTTTTTTTCATAATGTTATGACCGAAAAGAGCTTCTGGACATCAAAACAGCTAAGCAGCTATTATTAACCTGGACTTCTATTTCAACGATTCAGAGGCAAAGGACATAATCGTCATCCCGGAGGAGGCGGAGCTATAGGGGTCGGCGTGCGGGATATATCTAACGAGACCCGTGACGGCGAGTTGAGAAGTCGCCATTTACCCCTCCGTTCTATTGGCGAATGTGCAATCACTGGAAAATAATCTGGGATGAGCTCCGTTCGATACTATCCTGTCAATGTGATCCGATGAACTGTAATTTCCTATGTATGTATCCTATCCTATGTTTCACCTAGTCGTGGCTGAACAAGGACATGGAAATATATTTTTTAAAATATTATAAATCGAGCTGTTTTGGGCAGTTGGTGTTCGATCTCTAATATTAAGAACATGGAGGTTCTGCCTGAGGTAGAGTACCTCATGATAAACTGTAGAACACACTATTTACCAAGAGAGTTTTCATCTATATTTTTCGTAGCTGTCTAGTTACCACCAAAAACCAATGCTTGCACTTAGCTTTTTGTAAAACATCACAGTACAGTTGAAAAATATATGGCAAATAGAAATCCTATATGGATGGTGTTAAGAGATAGATGGGTGGTGTTGAATGGAGCTGAAGGATGGGACTAATAACAACTAACAACAACTAATAACAACAAGATAACTAATGTAAAGCATACTGTGTCCATAATAAGTACATAGGTTATAGGTTGAGAGCTTTTGTGAAAGAGCACAGTTAGAAAAGATTCAACTGATGGCATTGAGTAGTTTACCTCATCGACGACGTAGTCCCCACAGTAACCGTACGTACATATCCCAACCAGAAACCATGGATTACAGGCAACATCCGCACTGAGCTAAAGGCTAGAGGTGCCGCGTTCAAGGAGCGGGAAACAAATCCAGACGCTTGTAAGAAATCCCTCTATGCCCTCCGACGAACCATCATACAGGTTAAGTGTCAATACAGGACTAAAGACAGAATCTTACCACAACGAACCCGAAGCTCGTCGGATGTGGCAGGGCTTGCAAACTATCACGGATTACAAAGGGAAACATCAGCCGTGAGCTGCCTAGTTACGCGAGCCTACACACACGAGCTAAATCAATTCTACGCTTCGAGGCAAGCAACACTGAACTATGCATGAGAGCACCAGCACTTCCTGGACGACTGTGTGATCACGCTCTCCGTAGCTGATGTGAGTAAGACCTTTAAACAGGTTAACATTCACAAGGCCGCGGGGCCAGATGGATGACCAGAACGCGTACTGAGAGCATGCACTGATCAGCTGGCAAGTTTCTTCACTGACATTTCCAACCTCTCCCTGACCCAGTCTGTAATACCTACATGTTTCAAGCAAACAACCAGTTCCCCGTGCCAAGAATGCCAAGGTAACCTGTCAAAATGACTATCGCCCCGTAGCACTCACATCTGTAGCCATGAAATGCTTGTTATGGATCACATCATCACCATCATCGCAGACACCCTGGACTCCAATTCACATACCGCCTCAACAGATCCACAGAGGACTCAATCTCTATTGCACTCCACACTGCCTTTTCCCACCTGGACAAAAAGGAACACCTAAGTGAATATGCTGTTCATTGACTGCAGCTCAGCATTCAACACCATAGCGCCTTCCAAGTTCATCACAAAGCTAAGGAACCTGGGATTAAACACCTCCCTCTGCAATTGGATACTGGACTTTGACGGGCCGCCCCCAGGTGATGAGGGTAGGCAACACCACATCTGCCATGGGGGCCCCTCAGGGGTGCATGCTTAGCCCCCTCCTGTACTCCCTGTTCACCCAGGACTGCATGGCCGCACACGACTCCAACATTATTATTAAGTTTGGCCTGATCACCGACGACGATGAAACAGCTTATAGGGAGGAGGTCAGGTGATCTGGCAGTGTGGTGCCAGGACAACAACCTCTCCCTCAACGTCAGCAAGACAAAGGAGCTGATCGTGGACTACAGGAAACAGAGGGCAGAGCACGCCCCAATTCACATTGACAGGGCTGTAGTGGAGACGGTCGAGAGCTTCAAGTTCTTCTGTGTCTACATCACTAATGGTCCGGACACCATCACAGTCGGCACGACAACGCCACTTTCCCCACAGGAGACTGAAAAGATTTGGCATGGGCCCTCAGATCCTCAAAAAGTTATACAGCTGCACCATTGAGAACATCTTGACTGGCTGCATAACCGCTTGGAATGGCAACTGCTCGGCAGCAGACCGCAAGGCGCTACAGAGGGTAGTGCGTATGGCCCAGTACATCACTGGGGCCGAGCTCCCTGCCATCCAGGACCTCTATACCAGGCGGTGTCTAGAGGAAGGCCCTATAAATTCTCAAAGACTCCAGTCACCCAAGTTGCAGTCTGTTCTCTCTGCTACCACAACAGCAAGCGGTACCGGAGCGCCAAGTCTGGGACCAAAAGGCTCCTGAACAGCTTCTACCCCAAAGCCATAAGACTGCTGAACAGTTTATTAAACGGCTACCCGGACTTTCTGCTTTTCACCGCCTACCTACAAGTCTATTTATTGCTGCACTTTTGCACAACTATTGCTCCTTTTTATCAATCTCATTGTTTCATGTTATGTGTATATCGGTTGTATGGTTGTCACTGTTTTTAATGTTGTTGTTTTTTATTGTTGAACCCTGACTGCAGAACAAATATTCTCAATTGGGACAATAAAGATAACTTGAACTTGAACTTTAATTTGAATAACCCCAACTATCTCCTACCCCAGTACACTGACTGACTTGGTAACTTACGCCTTGTATATAGCCTCATTATTAATTTATTGTTACTGTTTTCTTTTTATGTACACTTTATGACCAAAAGTATGTGGACATCTGCTCGTCCAACATCTCATTCCAAAATCATGGGCATTAATATGGAGTTGGTCCCCCCCCTTTGCTGCTATAACAGCCTCCACTCTTCTGGGAAGGCTTTCCACTAGATGTTGGAACATTGCTGCAGGGACTTGCTTCCATTCATCCACAAGAGCATTAATGGGGTCGGACACTGTTGTTGGTCGATTAGGCGCTGGCTCGCAGTCGGCGTTCCAATTCATCCCAAAGGTGTTCGATGGGGTTGAGGTCAGGGCTCTGTGCAGGCCAGTCAAGTTCTACCACACCGATCTCAACAAATAATTTCTGTATGGACTTCACTTTGTGCCCGGGGGCATTGACAAGCTGAAACAGGAAGGGGCCTTCCACAAACTGTTGCCACAAAGTTGGAAGCACAGAATTGTCTAGAATGTCATTGATTGTCCCCCATTTATCCTCAGAGTTCGTACTGCTTGGTGACCTAAATTGGGATATGCTTAATACCCCGGCCATCCTACAATCCAAACTAGATGCCCTCAACCTCACGCAAATTATCAACGAACCTACCAGGTACAACCCTAAATCCGTAAACATGGGTACCCTCATAGATATCATCCTGACTAACATACCCTCTAAATACACCTCAGCTGTCTTCAACCAGGATCTCAGCGATCACTGCCTTATTGCCTGCGTCCGTAACGGGTCCGCTGTCAAACGACCACCCCTCATCACTGTCAAACGCTCCCTAAAACACTTTAGCGAGCAGGCCTTCCTAATTGACCTGGCCCAGGTATCCTGGATGGATATAGATCTCATTCCGTCAGTAGAGGATGCCTGGTTGTTCCTTAAAAGTAATTTCCTCTCAATCTTAAATAAACATGCCCCATTCAAAAAATACAGAACTAAGAACCGATATAGCCCCTGGTTCTCCTCAGACTTGACTGCCCTTGACCAGCACAAAAACATCCTGTGGCGTACTGCATTAGCATCAAATAGCCCCCGCGATATGCAACTTTTCAGGGAAGTTAGGAACCAATATACACAAGCAGTCAGGAAAGCAAAGGCAAACTTTTTCAAACAGAAATTTGCATCCTGTAGCACTAACTCCAAAAAGTTTTGGGACACTGTAAAGTCCATGGAGAATAAGAGCACTTCCTCCCAGTTGCCCACTGCACTGAGGCTAGGAAACACTATCACCACCGATAAATCTACAATAATCGAGAATTTCAACAAGCATTTTGCCACAGCTGGCCATGCTTTCCATCTGGCTACCACTACCCCGGCCACCAACTCTGCACCCTCCGCTGAAACTTGCCCATGCCCCCCCCCGCTTCTCCTTCACACAAATTCAGACAGCAGACGTTTTGAAAGAGCTGCAAAATCTGGACCCCTACAAATCAGCTGGGCTAGACAATCTGGACCCTTTCTTTCTAAAACTAGCCGCCGAAATTGTCGCAACCCCTATTACTAGTCTGTTCAACCTCTCTTTCATAACGTCTGAGATCCCCAGAGATTGGAAAGCTGCCGCGGTCATCCCCCTCTTCAAAGGGGGGTGACACTCTAGATCCAAACTGCTACAGACCTATATCCATCCTGCCCTGCCTTTCGAAAGTATTTGAAAGCCAAGTTAACAAACAGATCACCGACCATTTCGAATACCACCGTACCTTCTCCGCTATGCAATCCGGTTTCCGAGCTGGTCATGGGTGTACTTCAGCCACGCTCAAGGTCCTAAACGATATTATAACCGCGATTGATAATAGACAGTACTGTGCAGCCGTCTTCATCGACCTGGCCAAGGCTTTCGACTCTGTCAACCACCGCATTCTGATTGGCAGACTAAATAGCCTTGGTTTCTCAAATGACTGCCTCGCCTGGTTCACCAACTACTTCTCAGATAGAGTTCAGTGTGTCAAATCGGAGGGCCTGTTGTCTGGACCTATGGCAGTCTCTATGGGGGTGCCACAGGGTTCAATTCTTGGGCCGACACTTTTCTCCGTGTATATCAATGATGTCGCTCTTGCTGCTGGTGACTCTCAGATCCACCTCTACGCAGACGACACCATTTTGTATACATCTGGCCCTTCATTGGACACTGTGTTAACAAACCTCCAAACGAGCTTCAATGCCATACAACACTCCTTCAGTAGCCTCCAACTGCTCTTAAACACTAGTAAAACTAAATGCATGCTTTTCAATCGAACGCTGCTGGCACCCGCCCACCGGACTAGAATCACTACTCTCGACGGGTCTGACCTAGAGTATGTGGACAACTACAAATACCTAGGTGTCTGGTTAGACTGTAAACTCTCCTTCCAGACTCACATAAAGAATCTCCAATCCAAAGTTAAATCTAGAATCGGCTTCCTATTTCGCAACAAAGCCTCCTTCACTCATGCTGCCAAACATGCCCTCGTAAAACTGACTATCCTACCGATCCTTGACTTCGGCGATGTCATTTACAAAATAGCCTCCAACACTCTACTCAGCAAATTGGATGTAGTCTATCACAGTGCCATCCGTTTTGTCTCCAAAGCCCCATACACTCCCCACCACAGTGACCTGTACGCTCTTGTTGGCTGGTCCTCACTACATGTTCGTCGTCAAACCCACTGGCTCCAGGCCATCTATAAATCACTGCTAGGCAAATCCCCGCCTTATCTTAGCTCATTGGTCACCATAGCAGCACCCACCCGTAGTCTGCGCTCCAGCAGGTATATCTCACTGGTCATTCCCAAAGCCAACACCTCCTTTGGCCGCCATTCCTTCCAGTTCTCTGCTGCCAATGACTGGAACGAATTGCAAAAATCTCTGAAGCTGGAGACTCTTATCTCCCTCACTAACTTTAAGCATCAGTTATCAGAGCACCTTACCGATCACTGCACCTGTACACAGCCCATCTGAAATTAGCCCACCCAACTACCTCATCCCTATATTGTTATTTATTTTGCTCTTTTGCACCCCAGTATCTCTATTTGCACATAATCTCTTGCACATCTAGCATTCCAGTGTTAATACTATTGTAATTATTTTGCACTATAGCCTATTTATTGCCTTACCTCCATAACTTGCTACATTTGCACACACTGTATATATATTTTCTGTTGTATTTTTGACTTTATGTTTTTTACCCCATATGTAACTCTGTTGTTTTTATCGCACTGCTTTGCTTTATCTTGGCCAGGTCGCAGTTGTAAATGAGAACTTGTTCTCAACTGGCTTACCTGGTTAAATAAAGGTGAAATAAAAATAAATAAATAAAAAATTGTATGCTATAGCGTTAAGATTTCCCTTCACTGGAACTAAGGGGCCTAGCCCGAACCATGAAAAACAGCCCCAGACGATTATTCCTCCTCACCAAACATTACAGTTGGCACCATGCATTGGGGCAGATAGCGTTCTCCTGGCATACGCCAAACCCAGATTTGCCCGTTGGACTGCCAGACGGTGAAGCGTGATTCATCACTCCAGAGAACGCGTTTCCACTGCTCCAGAGTCCAATGGCGGCGAGCTTTACACCACTCCAGCCGACGCTTGGCATTGCACGTGGTGATCTTAGGCTTGTGTGCGGCTGCTCGGCCATGGAAACCCATTTCATGAAGCTCCCGACAAACAGTTATTGTGCTGATGTTGCTTCCAGAGGCAGCTTGGAACTCTGGAGTGAGTGTTGCAACCGAGGACAGACGATTTTTACACGTTACACGCTTCAGCACTCTGCGGTCCCATTCTGTGAGCTTGCTGAGCGGCTGAGCCGTTGTGGCGCCTAGTTTCCATTCCAAGCCACAGGCCGGGCCTTTTTCGGGGGAGTTTTACCCAAATTTTTGGGGTGGCCCCCCTTTTCCCGTGGGGCCCG